>WBMV01016874.1:381839-570311 GCA_013396655.1 Campylorhamphus procurvoides | reverse complement strand
CCCACCCTGACCAGTGTTTGGAAATACTTGAGGAAAACACCACTCCCTCAGTAGGAACTCAGGGGTGGACAGGGCTTTGTTTTGATTTGTTCTGCTTGTGTTTTGCCACTTGGAGTGATTCTGTGATGGGCTTGTC
Organism: Campylorhamphus procurvoides; assembly: GCA_013396655.1. Classification (NCBI taxonomy): domain Eukaryota; kingdom Metazoa; phylum Chordata; class Aves; order Passeriformes; family Dendrocolaptidae; genus Campylorhamphus; species Campylorhamphus procurvoides. Next base: position 570,175 of record WBMV01016874.1, on the reverse strand, counting down.
CACCAAGTCAAAGGCTCCCAGACACTGCCGTTTTTATTTTCCTCCAAGGCTCCAGCTATTGCACTCCACCTGAAGATCAGATCACTCCTCGGGAGCAGCAGAGAACAGTGTTTGAACTGCTAATGCAGCCTCTCAGGGCCAGTCCATGTGCTGACTTCAATTACTGTCTCCAGGAAAGGTGCCCCTATTTGAGGGACACTTAATCATATGCTAACATGGCCAGAAAAAAGTGTAGTTATCTGCTGAGCTATATAAATGCCAAACTGAAATGAAGCATAGAAAGGTGAAATGTACTTTTTCTTAAGGCAATCACAAGTCCCATGCCTTTCTGACAGGGAGTGGATGGAGGATGTAATTGAGGTCACGTGGAAGGTGCAGTTGCAATTCCTCATGCCCTCTTGAAGGTGTGTTGCCCTTGTTTCTCAAGTCAGCTCTACCATGCATTTACAGAAATCCTGATTTTCAGAGGAACAGTTGTTGCAGCTATATTCAAAAATAAGTCAAAAGCAACAGGTGAGGAGAAGGAAAGTGAATTAATAATGCAGCAGTTCACCTGTTCTCTCCCTTGGTGAATGCTGTCCTTGTCCATGCTGGAAAGTGACCTTTTCTCTGAAATAAAATTGGAGTTAACCATCCCAAAAATCCACACAAAGGCTAGAGAGGAGTTGATGGTAGAGAGACAGGAAGCTTTCATAAAGCTGTGCAGTATTGAGCTGTGGAGTGATTGAACATTCTCAAGGGAGTTGCAGACCCAATAAACCTTCTGGGTGAGGCTGCAGGGATCGGACCCCCACTGGGCACAAGGTTGGATAGTCTGAATGGCTGTCTTTAGCATCTCTGAGCTTGCTAATGCTGAATGAGCTTATTATTTAAATGCTCATAATTAATTAGATAAACAGTGAAATAATTAACAAAGTAGGCACTTAAATGGTTATTGCATGGTTTAGAGCTGACTTTATTTAGATGAATGAGGTAGTTTTGTCTGCTATTAGATGTGCCCTAGCAAGAAGGATTTTTTCCCCTTTCTTTTTAATGATTAAACACCACAAACAGAAAATGCACTGCTGTGGAAAGACAGCACAATGGCCTGCTTCCTTTGGAGAGAGATCGTCAGAGGCTCCAGGCAAATGACATGCAACTTTTGGAAATTCTGTCTTTGGTTTTCTCAAATGTCAAAAAATTCTCAGGGCCTTTGATACAGTAGAAGAGATCATCAAGTCATGAAATGTTGATATTTGAATTGCTGTCTAATTAGATCATGTCTGTAGTACAGTATTCCAGGCACTGTTATTACTGTCAGAGCACTCCTAGAAGTCTGTCCCCATTTTTGCCATTATCTGAGCTGCCGTTTCTTTTCCCTCAACGAGTTTTTGGGCCCAAGCAGTCAGTCAGCAAAGCTACTTACACTAGAGTGCTCCTGTATTCTTCTTGTAACCCCTGGTCAGCTTTAGGACTTCAGCTACTTCGCACTTGGTGACTGGGTCCTAAACTCGGGATCTTTCATTTTGCACCAAATCTGACAATCTCTTTAGATATTTTGTGGCTTTTATGGTTCTTAGTCAGTACAGATAATTTAACAAGACTTGCAAGCTGTTTGCTTTAGCTTTCATTCTTTCACACACACCACGTGCTGCCCACTGCCTCTGCCAATGAAAAAGAACAGCAGTTACCAGTGGTGTGGACCTCTCACCTCTGTTCTGCAGGTTTTCTCTTTTATCTGCTGCAGTACAGCATCCTGTCTGGGCCAGACTCGTATCTTGTGAGAAAATGCAAGGGCAGTCAGAGGGGTGATCCTGGTGAGTGCAAAAGCTGACCAAATTTCTGGTGCTCTAGGGTGTGTCACATATGCAATCTTTCCCCTCTTCTTTTCTCCTTTTAAAGACCAGAGGGAGAAAAACTTAGGACATTGACTGTGACTGCGCAGACCAGTACTGGGAGTGGATGCTCTGTGTACTCTGCCTGGCTTGTTTTCTTTTTAAGGGTGTTACCAGAGAGACAGAATGCAGCTGTCACATGAAGCCTGCCTTGGGAGAACATTATTAGTAAATCCCTAGCTGAGAATTGTTCTTCAGAAATGTTAAATCAGATCAATCAAGGCAGTTCTATTTCCTGATGTCACCTGTTGCATGGGGTACGTGTGTGACCATCCCTTACCAAAGCATCCAGCCCTTTGGTACCTCAGTACTTCCCTAGTCCTGGAGCTGTTTTTTGCTAAGACTGTTACCTCTCACCATTCCTAGAACATCTCAAAGATCTGGAACGGTAACTGGTTGGAAAAAAGACTTCATTTGTCATAGTGGATTCCTCCATTAGGAGGCAAATTTCAGGCAGGAATCATACTGTCTAAGCACACTCCACAAAGATGCTTGATTTTATTTTTTCCTTTATACTTCGATATTTTGTGTGTTCTGTATATGAAATTGTCAAAGATTTTCTACTATGTTCTCCTGAATTCAAACTGCAAACCTTTACCTTTATGCTAAGGAAAAAATGCTATGAATTTGGACAGAGACACATGTGTTGGGATAACTGTGCTGTCCTGTGTAGTCTATTCCAGTGTAAATTTTACACATTATAGTTGTCCTTGCTTGGATTTTATTATTATTAAAGTGGGTTCTCTCCAGAGAAATTGCATTGCTTTACCAGTGGTTTAATTTTATTTCAAAAGAGCCTTGTTTTCCCTTCAGGACAGTATTTGCGTCAGGAGTTACACTGAGAAGCTGTAGCTGTATCTCTCCTACAGTCAGCCTCCAGGTAATGTACAGCTACAAAAGACATCAAGGACTCATCTGACAACTTGTACCGGGAAAGAAGCTGGAGTCAGAAACTTTTTGAGACTTTTTGGCATATTTATATCTTGCAAGAAGTCACTAGCACTTCTTGTCTGGGGAAATCTTTGCAGGAAGTTCCTTTTAACTATCTTGAAAAGCCTTCGTAAGCCAAGAGCAGGGAGGCCGATAGGCGAGGTAGTTCTAAATCAAATGGCTTGGTTCCAGTGGCTGCACAGATGTGGATTTATAGATAAATTAAAATGTAGCTGTAGCTTCTTTGCTGTTTACCATCCCCTGATCGGTACATTCTACCTCCCTTTCTGCAGTGCTTTCATGTTCTGGCAGTTGAGATGCATCAGCTGCTCGTGGCATGCTCTGAAATACCTTTAGAGCAAAAGCTGTCTGTGAGGGTCTGAACTGGTGCTTAATGAAGTGAGCGTGTGTTGCTTCTGTGCTGGTTGCCTTTTGGACTATGTTTAGCCGTTCCCCAGAGCTGCACTGCAGACAGGAAAGAACAAGTAGGACATTTTTCGAAGAACCAGGCAGGAGTCACCACGGATCTCATCTTCAGCACCAACTGAATTGTCTCTGCATGCAGAGCTTCCTTGGGCATGGACCTCATACAAGTCCTTCCTTGCTCCTCGGTGTCCATGCTCCAGGGGTGAAGCTGACAGTGCAAATCACATCTTCACATCTTTTGATGTAGTCTGATTTATATAAAAACCAGTTAAAATTGTGTTTGCAAGTTAGCCCACTGGATAATCGTTGCCTCATATGACAGAAGACAAGATTTGATCTTGCATGCACTTTGTATCCTTGAAATATTTATCCTTTGAAATATTTATCCTAATCCTTGAGTTTTGATTAAAACCTTTGTCTCCCCAGCTATTGTGCTGACACTGAAAAACACTGCAATGTTTTACTGTCTCTACCTGGATTTTCCTGTCCTTTTTTATCTCGAACCAAGCAATGAAGAAACAGAGCAAAGGCCAAGAGCTATCTAGGGTTGATTTGCTTGGAAATCTATCATTGATGTCTTCCAGGTGGAGAGCAAATGTGTTATGAAGTCGTCTTTATCTGCAGGTAGGGTAGTGAACCAAAAGAAAGTGGAGTGCTTGGAAAAGACCCACTCAAGCCTGAATCCTTGAAGAGCAAATAGGTGCCTCCGTGAACACCTCAGTCTGTGTGCAGGGCGATGCTGAGGTTGTGCTGATATGATGCTTTGGGTACTGTGGTTAGTTTCTCCTGGTCCTTTGTGTAGGTTCATGCTGTATCAGAGTGGCTGGAAACAACATCATATTTTGTTGTATGGTTTTTACTAGCATCTGGAGGAGAAATATCTCCTCCTAAATGAGATGTCAAAGGACCTAATCACTGGATGGGGCAGATATTCTGAATCAAAGAGGAACAGATCATAGCTTTAAGAAAGGTTTGCCATCTCTCGGAAGGATGAAGTGCTGCACCTGTGCCATGTGGCGTGTTGGAAATCTTTCAGAAACAACTCTCCCAGACAGGAGGAGTCATCCCACCTTTTTCATTTGCAGCATTCCTAACCACTGCATTGGGCTCTGATGTTTTATACAGATCACTTCAGAAGTCTTGCTTGTCATACGCCCAGTGTAAAATGAAAATATGTTTGCCAGGCAGGTAGCATAGATCCTTCTGACTCTTCTGCAGCCTGCCTCGCAGCAGATGCTATTCTTGGAAGGCAGCTTTAATTTTTGTTCTAGTTATTATGTACTTGTAAAGAAATTATTAGTCGCAAGGCCTCTGATTTAGGAATATGATTTTAAGCCTCTCTGCAGCCTCTTCTGCTTCTTACCAGCACACCCTGGCAGTTTCTTCCTCTGTAGAAAGCTATTTTAAAACATGTTACAACCACACCTGTGTGTATTGATAAATGCTTCTTTTTGTGGTGTGCTTTAACCATTTCCTCAGCAGAACTGACTTTTTGAAGTTGTACAGCTAGTTTGTCTTCAGCTTCATTGTTTTGAAATTTTATGCTCAAGAAGCTCCACTCTCTGCTAGCTCATGTTTCCAAGAGGGTGGTTATAGGACTGCTCTCCCCCTTTCACTACAGCCTGACTACAGGCTGTATGGTGTTACTAAATAATGGCATTATTGCTGCACCCAAGGCTTTTCTGATGTTGCGAGACCAGTTTCTGTCTGAATGATGGTCAAACAACTGGTCCCTGGGCCTGTTCAGTTTGCAGTGGGCAGTGTGTGGTTGTACTGGTGGTACAGTAGTAAAATCTTGGGACATAATACTTTAATTTAGCTGGGACACTGCTTTTCTACTGTAGATGTCGATTTTAGACTATTTCTGAAAGGCACCCGCATTGGCCAGAGCCACCTGCGTCGGGGATGCTGGTGCTGCAGGCCGAGTTCAGCCCTGGGTGTGGTAATTATAGTTGTTGATGTTCAAGTTTCTGAATCAGACTAAGTGGATATTGTGTACATGAGGAAATGCTGAAATTGGAGACCTGGGCTAAATAAACATCAAAGGTCTTCGAATTTGCTAGAGAGCTGCCATAATGGGTGCTCCTTCTCCTGTAATCGGACAGAGGGTTTGCTGCCCTCTGCACTGTGTGGGTGCATCCAGGGGGTTTGGGAGAGGTGGCTTTGCAGTGGAGGAGGAATGTCTCAGTCAGTAAATTGTTCGTCTGAGGGATGAGGATGTGCAGCCTGTGATGGTGTGTATTTTCAGCAGGGTGGTTGTAGGACTGGTCTCCCTCCCCTGCTGCTACTACAGCCTGAGCTTACACGGACAGGCTGCTGTACCAGGAATGACTGGGGTTGTGGTCCCTGCCAGCTGACACTGACATGCAGTGAATGAAGTCTCTCGGTGAGACTGATAACATTAGAAAAATGATGTCACTGTACAGACTAGTGCCAGCTGTAGTCAGCATCCACAAGTACCTCTCTTGCATTGATGAAAGGGAGTGGGAGAGGGTGTGGTGGGTGTAAAGTTTAGTTTGGTTATAGTGGCACCAGCTGCTAGGAACAGCTTGGTGTAAGGAGTGTAATGGTAAGTGTGTGACAAGAACACTGGGGTGACTGCATGTCAGGGGCCAGTAGAGGAGTTGATGGCCTCAGATCAGCACCATCCTTCTGTGCTTCTGCTATGTGCCATGCATGTGTCTGGAGTGTTGGCTTTTTTTAAGTGATTATGGATTGGAGATTTTACATGCTTTTTCCATGACTTCTACATAAGATGGACACACTTTGAATTTGATAAAAAGAAAAATGTAGATTAGTTTTTCTGATTGACTGCAATGTTCTGATGAACCTCTTGGGTAGTCACCACACCTGCTACCTCTTAGTAATAACGACAGGGCTGCACAGTAGAGCATATGGGAAACCAATTAATTCAGTAGATATTAATTAATAAACACATTTCCTCTGGGGAAAACCTTTTAGCACATCCACTGTTCGGCCCAAGATTGCGTGCATGCATGAATGGATAGCAAACATGCTTTCCCGAATTGTCACTTGTTATTTCTCTGTAGGCTGGGGACTGTGTCCTTCAGCCTGCTGCTGCCAGGCTTTGGGGGAGCAGACTGCAGCTGATGCCTGAGCTGTCTCAGCCACCAGCGTTCTCACGCATAAGTGAAGTCAACACATGCCAGTTTCTGAGCCTGGCCAGCTCCTGGCAGTCTGTGCTCTCTGTTCCAAGCACACCCCACCCATGTGTGCCTGTGGAGGGCTCAGCTCTGAGAGAGGCTGCTCCAGGTACTGACGCATATCCATATGAAGAGCAGAGATGCTGTGGGGTGGGCAGGGCACTGTCAAAGCCATCCTCTGACTGTGGAACAGCTGGGAGTGCATCTGTATCTGGCCCTGTGCTGGCTTGAGCATTGTAGGCTGAATACTTAATAGACACTGTGGGGCAATTCAGCTGAATTAAAAGCCTCCGTTTAACTTTTCTTTTAGAAGTAAGTCCATTGGTCTGTCATCAAGTTCCTATAGCTCCAGGAGAAAGAACAGTGAGCTAACACTCATTTTGTAGTATGGCCATTGATGAAGGTCTTAACATCTCTCCACCTGGTCCTGACATTGGATTAGTTTTCTTGGGAAACTTTTTTATTAGAAACAAGGTCGAAATGGCTTTCAAAAAACTTTTTGGTTGCTGACCATTTGAACTTGAGCTTTGCTGCTGAAACAGCAAAATACTGCTTAATGCTATAAGCAGTGGTTTTCAGTGATGTTTTCTTCTGTTGTGGTGTTGCTGCAGGTGTGAAGGCAATGTTGTCAGAGCAGTTTACTCAGAGATTTGTTCTGAAGTTGTTGTTTTAACTGTGTAAAATTCCATTAGACTAATTATATGGTTTTATATTAGACTGATTATATGGCTTTGTATTGATACTTTTTTCCTGCTGAGTATAAAGGCAGAAACCTACTATTGTAATGCAAATCCCTATGATAGAAAACCACCTTCAGTGCAAAACAAGGCAGTGCTCCAGAATTGGCAGCATGCTGAGGTGTGACCTTATTGGTACAGGACTGGACCAGAAATGCTGGTTAGTCTCCCTTTGTGGGTTCTCAGGTTCTTATCATTACATTAAATACTGTCCATTAAAAAATGGTCTTTATCTATTGTGGTACATGTGCAGCTGAGAAAAAGAGGAGAAATTTCTCCATGAAAGTCTGAAGAGAATACAGAGGCTTATCTGGTGATCTCACTTCCTCTTAGAGACATTATGGGTATAAAATGCATTTATGATGACAAAACAGTTTTATCAATTATATAAGTATTTAAAAAGCAGTAAAATTTCTAAAGTATTTGAAACTTAAATATCGTGCTTGAACTTCTTAGAAGAAATAGTGAAGTGCCTCTTAAGTGCTTGTATGTGTATATGACCTATCAAAATGTTACTGTTCTTTTTCAGACACGTGTAACCTTTTCTACTTAGTACTTGCAGCCAGCATCCTTAGCAGGGAAAAGTATTAATCCCTGATGAGTGCGACTGAAATGATAGGTGAAGTCAGCAGAAATCTTTCTAGCCAGTGAGCTGGCTGGGCATGTTTGTAAGCCAGCAAACTGCAGTGCTTTGCAAAATATTATGGATCCAAAAGCACAATGAATTATGTCTACCAGATTCACAAAGCTAGGATTAAGAATAGCTGTAACGTCTGCTGCTGAGGTTATATAGAGCACGTTATCTGGTCTTTTTTCTGGGTTTCCAAACACATTTTAAATGTGCGCTGAGAGCCTGTTATAATATGTATGGTGGTTTTTTGTTAAGCGAATGATACTGTTATCCTTAGGTTCCATTAATTTTCCAACTTCTTGGCTAAAATAGTTTTTGTGGATGTTTTTTTCTATGATCAGAGTTTCTGATGATTTCTTACTCAGGAGTCGATTGAATTGCTCTATGTGTGAACTGATAAATGGTGGAAAGCTGCAAATGCTGATGTGTTTGGTCACTGCTGACATGGATAATTGAATTAAGTGTAGAATCAGGCTAGTTTTCCGCCCGTGGGGTGCAAAGTGTTCATGGTGTTTGACACAATTTGCTGTTCAGAATGGATATCTTTGTCTTCCACCCGGATAGCTAGATGGTTACATTTGCTTTTCCTGACGTGCTGTCATCCCCTGTAAGCAAGATTTATTAATTTGGCTCCATCTTTGTGCTGTGTTGTTCTTGTGCTTCCCTGGTATTTGTGGCTCGGGGCAATACTCCTCCTCCCAGTCCTGGGCTCCTCTGCCAGGGCCAAGTGCCATCCTGCCGAGGGGCTGGAAGTGCTGGGGCTGGCACGGGAGCTGGTGTGGGAGATGGGGTGTGATAGATCTGGAGTTGTGCTCTCCTCCCCTTTCTGTGCTTTCCTAAATTAATTGCTTACCTGCCACCATGGAACAGTTCAGGCACACTCAGTTCATCCTGAATGTTTGTGGGAGTTCCCCAAGTCATACACGAGGCACTGCACTGTTGCCTGAGTGTTCACTTGTGTAAAATCAAATACTGGGCTTGTGTTCAGGTTTCTTGTCTTTTATAATCTCTTCCCTGTCAGTACAAGATACACATCTAATGAGAGCTTAGCAACTAAAACATAGTCTAGGCAAACCACATAAAAAGCCAAAGAATGACACTGTGGTGTTTGGAAAGCCTTAATAAAGAATCTTAATATACTGCTGTGTGTGGAGGGAGCTACTATTCGTCAAAAGATTTATACGGTGAACTAAAGCAGTGTTAACAGGATGGAATTAAAGGCTGAAATATTTCTCTCGTTCTTTCCCCCTCCCTCCCTTTTTTTTTTCATGTGAAAGCCACTGATTTGGCTTCCACATGACACTTCCTCGTCTCATTTATGGGTTCTGTCTCTTCTCATTTTTTTCTGTTCTGACGTGCTTTATTGTTTTAGTTTTGCCCTCCTTGGATAGACTTGCACGTTTTGTAATGCTTTTCTCCTCTGCTCATCTTTTCCTGCTGTTCTTCTGGCTTTAGTGTTGCTCTTGCAACTTTTTGCCAGACTTACCCTCTTCTGTGCACATGTTTTATCTGTTGGTAACTACTGTGCTTCTTGATTTAGCAAGATGAGCTGTTGAGTATTACAGATTTGTCAGTCATCTTTATTTTTTAATAATATCACTATAAATGGTGGGTTAGTCCTGATCAGCAAACCTGACTTGTGAGTTCAGCAGCACCTTTATGGAGATGTTTTTGTGCTGTTGGGGAGTCTGGGAAGGGATTAAAAAGCACTGATCTCCTCCTGGGAAAAGGATAAATCCAAAAGCTGCAGTAGAATGAACCCTGTGGTGTTTGTTTCTGAGGACATTCCCAGTGCTGTGCTCAGGGTGAGTCCTGGAGGCAAGGAACAGTGTTTATGGCAGGGTGTTCAGCACGGATGTTGGACTTGCTGCTGCTGAATTTGTAGACTGATTGTCTGTCCTACTGTTTAAAAAAAGGTGGGTGGTATGATTGTTTATATTTTGATTCTTCCTGAAGAATTGGAAGAAAAATAAAACAACTTCATTTGAGCTCTGGGAAAGACAGTTGTGTATAGATGATACAAGGACTGCTAATGCTTTATGGAGAACTTTGGTCCCCTAATATACTTTCAGGAGTTTCACTGTAAGAACCGGTTTATTTCTGCCAAAATTCTAGTAGTAGAGGTGGCTCATAGGAAAGCATTTCCTTTATATATGGGAGAGAAGGGAAGACTGGGTACTTGGATGCCACATATTCTGCCAGAACAGATGAAAATGGCATATCCTGCACAATCCTAAATTACAAAGGGAGTCTAAGACAGGATACTGCTTTGCATGGAGGTGAGGTAGTCACTGCTGCCAGTGTGCACGTGAGGATTTAGGCACTTTAAGGGCTTCTGGCCATGGTGTGAGCAAGCTGGCTAGGAGTTTACTAACACACCATATTCTATTTGTAGCCTCAGCTTGGCATGCCTCCTCTGGAAAAATCAAAGATTCTCTTTTCTGGCATGAAACCACAACAAGGAGTGGGAGGGAAATGCAGCTGTCCTGTCCCTGGGTTCAAACAGCAATCTTGCAGCTTGTGTTGCCAAGCGCAGGGAGGTACAGCATTCAGAGCATGAGTTTAGTTTTCTGACTGATGCTTGTTAATAGCAAGCCCTTCATTTCATCCTGTATGATCTCTTGTTTTTATCTGTATGTGTTTAATTGAGAAATGGCTCTCTCAAAGGCCCTCTGAGAACATGTTTAAAAGTGATTTAGATTGCTGGCTCCAGGGCCGCATCTTGTCTTAGTCTTTATTGTATTTGAATTCCACTGTGAAGTGCCAAACAAAAGCATATCAGAAATAATAATAAAAAAGATACTGTGTAAATAATTGAGTGGTTGGCACATGTGATGGGATTTTACAATTCAAATGCTTTAATCCACAAGTGCTGTCCGTACACGGTGCCAATAGGAGCGAGTGGTCACAGGAAGATGCCTGTTTCCAGCAAGCATGAGGAATCCTTAGCCAGAGCTGATGGCAAATGGAAAAAGCAACACTTGTAACTAAGAAATTGAGAGCTGTTTTACTTAGCTAGTGAAGATATTCACCTCTGGGCAAGTGATTTCCAGCTTAGCTTAAATTACTTTTTCCTTTCTGAGATTCATGCTCATCATGCAGTAATAGCAGGCCTTGCTGAATGGCCTCCCTGTCGATATTGAGCATTCTTATTATACAGTGAATTGACCCAGTGGTTTCCCATTAATTTTCTGGGTGAGGGTGCCTGGACAGATGGTGCTTATCTCTTCTCTTTCCCCTTTGCTCACTAGTTCCTGCTCTCCCTCAGCTGTTCACTGGCATTATAGCTTTGGGAGCTGTGCTGTGGAGAGCAAAGGCTGAGGAATGGGACAGTGGGGCCTTGGTGGTGGTGGGGTCTCAGTTGACACAGTGCTCTGTTTTGCAACTTGACCTTGCTTGCAGTACTGCTGGCCAGCTGAGCAGGGGATTCACTGCTGCTCACTGGCGGGAGGAGAGGGAGCTCCTTAAACCAGAACCGGTACTGCACAGGGATCCCTCATTAGCGCCTTCCCTGGCAAATATCTCTATTGCATGTAAGTGTAGTTTCCTGAGGGTGAGTTGTGGAGATGGGGAATTCCTTCACAAATAAATAGTTCTTATCCTGAAAACTCTTCAGAGCAGTGTAGCAGTCAAATAGGAGCAGTTGTGCACATGCGCCTCTCCATTATCAGGTTTAGGGTTAAACAGGAACATGTTTCTTAAAACCAAATAGATCCAACCTGTTAAGAAGCAAAATTTTACCATGCTGAAGTTTTTTTCTTCGTGCACCTCTCACACTTGCTGTCTGAAAATTAAAATACAATGTGTGTGTGTGTGCGCCCTGTCAGCCTGTATCACTGACATTGGGCTGGGTGAACTTTCAGAGGCTGAAGTGTTCTCCATCAGCTTTCCATTTTACCTTCAGGCACTTGAACTGCAATCGAATCGCTCCTTGACCTTCTTTTGAGGTTAATAGCTCAGACTTCAGGGCTGGATGAGAGACCTCTCTGCTCCTTTTCTCTGGCTGTTCTATTGGCTGTACTCTGAGCCCACTACAGTGCATCTGCATCATTCCGCTGTTCTGGATATGAGGGCGGAACAGGTTCTTCTTACTCAGCATTTCCCCTAGTAACCACGTTCTTGCTTTCATCCTTTTTTTCCCCCTGCTGTTTATTGCTAGTTTGTCCCTGGCTTAGCAAGTCTGCAGGCTGTCTTTCCAGTCTGTGTGAGCGCTGGCCATGTATGAGAGTAGGGGTTATAAGGTCAGTCTTACGAAATAAACAGAAAATGTGTGAAATAAATGGATTACTGGACAAAAAGGCCGCAGTGAAGTCTCCTGGGTAGTTGAAATAGCACAGCAACTGCATTGCACTTGGGAAAATTGTCTTTCTGCTGGAATCTCTTCCATTTGGAAGATTTATGCTGGTCAGAGAGGCCTTTGGCTTTGTTGACTGATTTGTGTTTCTTGGTGTTCCAACGGACTTGCAGTCAGCCAGAGACCTCCCGCATGGTCCCTTCCCTGTGCTCCCCGGGGTTACACAGCCTGAGAGCCCGTTCACATATTCCTGCTGTGCTTTATTCACACATGGGAAGGGGGTGAGATGCACAGGGAAGAAGTGGTGTGTGATTTACAGAGGGTATTCTCTTGGGGAGCTGTTTGGACTGACACAGTCCTGCTGCCTTGCTGCCAATAGTAGGGCTTAATAGTAGGAGACATTGGCAAGCACATTCCTTGTGAGATGGGTGATTGAATTTATTGTCAATCACTTTGTATTCCCTAGATTGTGAAATTTATTTTCAGGAGCAGCTTTCTTGGAATGCAGACTTAAAAAGTCATCAGTGATCTGTATGTTCTGTCTTCCTCAAGATTATAAAAGCTTTCTTTATTTCCTTTTTGCATTGTGACGGTGTGTTTTGCCACAAAAAGCATTTTGTTGTGTAGCTGAGATCTGCTAGCGAGATTGTGTGGGTGGGTGAGGAGATTAGCTGAATTTAATACTGATCTGATATGGCTGCTAGGACACTCAAATAATGCCTCAGCCTCGGTCTGTAATTCAGAGAACGCAGAGGTGGTGTACATCTGCCTTGAAGTTAAAAGCAATTCTCTAAGGTAGTTTTGTAGCAGTGCAAGTGGGCGTGCATGTGTTAACTGCTGGGTCTGGCAGATTTGGTTTAATGCAGTAATCATGTGTGAAGGTGGCTGGGGTGGAGTCTGGGACACACAGACTGCGTAAAGAGACTTGCTGCTGTCACCTGCCCAACTGATGGCTGTTTTTTTTGTTTTAGATGAAGGACCTAGCTTGTACTTCTGAATCCCATGTGCATGTAAGTTTGTGGACTTGAAATCTAGTAATACATGTATCAGTTTAATTTATGATCTAAACTCTGTGGAGCCTAGAAGAAATAAAACCTGAATGCCTGTCTTGCAGAAAGGAATGTAACATTAGTCATCCCACACCACCCTTAATGCCAGCATTGTAGAGGCAGCAGGTGGGGTTGAAGGAAAAAACTTGCTGGAAAATTAATAATCCATGATGTAACCTCATCCCGTTAAAAATCTCCCTAATTTAGCCTTGGTTAGTTCATCTGAACAACTCCAGAGAGGAAATAAGCCAGATCTGTTCTGGGTTTGGTCAAAGATTAGGTGAGCAGATTTGCACTGTGTTTGTCTTGGGGAGGTAGTTTGGCAAATTGCAGTGAACTCTCTGTACAAATCTTGGTGAGAAAGTAATTTCCTGCTCATTGAGAATGGTTTCCTGGTGGGCACAATGTTCAGATAAATACTAACCATGCCATTGACAGTTGAGAGGAGGAGAGCTGAATCTACTGTGTGTGTGTGAGGTCCTCCTTTTTTTTTCCTTTTTTTTCTTCTTCCTGTATCATTTTCATATTAAAAATAATGACTTAGGCCTCTATTTTGCTACTTGATCTTGTTGAACTACTGGGAGAAAAAAAGGTATGTGATTAAGGGACTGAGTGATGAATTGTCATACCCTTGTCCTGTTTTGGGTTCTGTCACAGACTTCTTACATCAGGACTCTGAGGCCTGGATTCATCATCCAGCTTGAATGTTGTCTTGAAGCTCTGGGTATAATTTCCCTGCATAATCAGTGACAAGAGCTGGATGAGTCCAAGGTGGTGATTTAGTCTGTGCAAGGTCTGAACTGTTCTCTGAGGCTTCTATTCTTTTTGACTAAAGAGGAAGAACTTGATTATTTTGCATTTAGATACCTTGCTAAGCTGCCTAAAATTAGGTACTGTGAATCTGAACCTATTACTCATCCGTTTTCCTACCTGGAAGTTTTCTGTCCTCACCCTTCCCTCCCAGGACCTGCTGAGGTGAGCAGATAGCTCTGTCACATTTCAGCAGTGTTGCCTTTTTCAGTACAAAAGCTACTGGTGATGGTTTTTTTCTGAAAATCAGTGGGCACGTGTGGTTTCCTGAGCATTGCCTTAATGTAGTAGGACTGGTGTAAGTTTTAAGTATATATCATCACATCTGTTGAAGTTGACTGAGATGAAGTATCTTGACATCTGTGGTTAACACCCAGTCAGTCTGAAAAGCAGGGCAAGGCAACACAGAGCCCTGAGAGGCACCTTGTCAAAGTGACAAATTGCCCTTTCTGATTCAAAGGCCCGGCTTGCATGGCACAGCTAAGCAGCTACTGGAGAAAGGGGAGGAGAGCATGGGAAAAATACCCTATTTGTTTAGGCCTTCCCCTGTATTTTTTGTTGTTTGTTGCTCGGAGTTGAAGCTCTTTGTTTCCCTTCGTCTGAAACAACAGCAGGTTGAGAGGAGCAAAGCCCCTGGGATTCTGCCTCTCCCACTTCTCATTCTTATAAACTGTTTACAATCTCCCTCGGTTTTCTAGCTTTGTATGGAAAAGTTCAGTGGGTCAGCTTTCCCTTCAGCTTCATCCATCATTCCAGTCAATTAGAAATAGTTGAGGGCCAATTGCCCGGTCTTCCATTAACTGAGACACTTCAGATTGTTTAAAATAGCATAAAAGCGCTCTTTGTTGACTGTTGGGCAGGCACTGTGGGTTTCCCTGTTGATGGGCAGCTACCGCGTGGCAGAACAGAACCCCAGTGTGTCTTACCATACTTGAGGGATGAATATTGCTACTACAGGCCTTGTCTGGGACTTGATTCCTTCTCCTTCACCTCCGCCTCTTGCCTTCCCTGAAAGGTGTGATGCCTTCAGAGGGTGAATTACCATGCCTGCTTCCAAAAAAAAGCTGCTCTTTGTGGCTTTTCAAAACTTATGTAGTTGAGGGTTTTTTTCCAGTTGGTGAAATGTTCCTTTTAACCTTGGTGCTTTAAAAGCTCTTGGCATTTTTTGTTCATTGCTTGTCGTGTGTGTTTCTAAAGGACAAAGGAAGTGTGTAAGTGTTCAGGAAACAGTTAGTGCATTGTGGTGTGGGGCTGAGTTCATTCTGGTACCCCATGCCAGGACAACCTTCTTTCATTTGGGGCTAACATTTCTCATGTGTTCTGAACTGACCAGCTTGAGGGTAGAGCTTGTGTGAGAGCTCTGGCAGAGAACTTGGAGCTTCTTGTAGGTTACTGTGTTTGGGTTCACACTGAAGTGAGCTGAATCCATTGTATACATACATACATATATATTTATATATATTAAAAACATATTTTATTTCACATGACAAAACAGAAAAGTGGGTTTACTGAAAGGAGATCAGTTTATCTGCAGCAAAGTAGATATTTATCTATTCCCATCTTTAAATCATTGTCTGCCTTGCAAACTCTCCTTCCAGCATTTTGTGCTGCCTAGGTTTCAGTACAGGCTGCTACATGTGCTTTTTGTTGCTCCAGAGCCATTTTGCCTTGAGTGTCCCTCATTTGGTGCCAGCTGTGGGGCAGTGTTTCCCCTGATCATGAAGAATTTGGGTAGGTCAGACTGGACACATGTGCTCAGTGCCAAAGACCCGGACCTTGTTGTGTTTTTTGAATTGGAGGAAACAGCTTTATGGCAGCCCTGGAACATAAGGTGTCCATGTGCTTCCAGAAGGTGTCCTGTCCTGCAGTAGTGCAGGCACTGCTGTGTGTGAGGGCTCACCTCTTCCTCCATTCCTGAGGCACAAACTGAAAAGAGTAGGACAGTCTCCTGTAGGGCTGCCCCTCAGGTGTTGCAGGCTCAGTGATGGGCACATGCTGGCTGGCTTGGGTTCCAGCTTCTGCACTGCTGAGATGCACTGAAAGCTCTCTGGACAAACCCAGGGCAGAGAGCACAGCAGGGATCTTGAGGCTGTGGTTAAAGAAAGGGGGCTCTGACAAGGCAGGAGGATGTGATAGTAATCAGATTTGAGTCTTCAGTTGCTGAGGAGTTGGATCTTTTACTAGAAAAAATCTGCCACAAGTACCAACTCAACAAACTCCACCAGTGATTGTCTTCCTCTCTTGATGTCCCAGTCTGATGCAGATTTCAGGACAGACTTTTCAACTGCTGTGTCCCTGCAGACTTGCCCTTTCTGTCTTCCTTTCTCCTCCACATGCCTTCAGCAAATAACAGCTTGAGGATATGACTGAGCTGGAAGTGCAGGGCGGAGTTGGAAGGACTAGTGGGGGCACATCAACCTGAAACATGACTGTGACAAAACCAATGTTTGCTTGCTTTACACATAGAAATAATCTCATGCTTTGGAAAGATTGAAGCTCTAATTAGTAATTTAAACAAAGAGTAGTAGAGGAGAGAGAATCCACATTTAATTCAATTAGCATTGCTGTCCAATGCCATTAATTATGCCCAGACTTGTAACATGTTTCACAGGAGCTGATACACTTGAGCTTTGTCTGTGCTGGGGTTGAGTGAGGACAATTATGTCCACTGATGTAGAATCCAGCCTTTGTGCTTTGCAAAAACCTTCAAATTTGGTATCTGACAGTAGCCTGGAGTAAGGAGTAGCCGGAATAGCCTGCACTGCAATCTTCTGAACAAAGGGGATCTCGGGGAGAATGACGATTCAATGTACATGATTTCAGTGTTCTTGAAGAGGGACTGTTTTAGTGGAAGTAATAATCTCCTGCAATTTTATATTATTTCCAGACTGTTTAAAATTGTTCCATGGGCAGAGAATAAAGAACTTTGTTTACTGTCTCAAAGTAGGATGTCTGATCCTCCTGGGAGAGGTTATTCTTTTATTAAAACAGATAGAAAATAGCTACTTTGATGGAAATATAACTCTAGGAATTGAAATGGTGATGATTACAGAAGCTGTAGTATTCTAATGCAAAATAAGCCCTAGGAGATATGTGCCCTAAATGGTGAATCACTGTTCTTTAACAAAACAAGAATTACTGTTATTTTATGATTCTTGCTTATTTTACAAGGTCTTTAGCTGTTTCATTTGCACTTAACTTTTACAGGCTGGGGATAAATTGATTGTTGCTTTGTGTTTTAAATAGCATGGCTTTTTTAAAGCACACTGGAGATGCAAGCACAGATCAACAGGATAGGATTCATTTTGCCTCAAAAAAGCAAAAGCAGAAGGAAAAGTCATGACTGCTGACACTGTATGCAATGACTGCACTGGAATCTGTTCTTGTAATTTGGCATTGTTTTGTAATTTTGGAAGAAGCCAAAGATGATTATTTGAAAAGGACTTCAAGGGTAATGCTTAGCAATTTGCAAGGGGAGGATATCACATTGAAATGTGTGTCCTTATTGCAAGAGAAAACGCTTGTGGCTGTTCTACAGGGTCTGTGGGATCCCTGAGGGCACTGACAGACCACACTGGCCCCGACCAGCTGCATGTGGAGCTTCTGCCCAGAGAGCTGGGAGCTCTGTTGATTTAAGCTCAGCCCTCAGCCCATGCTTGGTGTGTGCTGGAGCAGCACTGGTGTGCCTGTGACTGGCCATGGACCCCGTCAGCCCAGACCCCGGAGCAGCCTTGGTCCTGCCTTGTCACTGTGGACCTGCCTGTACATCCCTGCACCTCATGGGCTCTTGGCCACTGTGATGGCACAAGAGGAATTGTCTGGTTGCTTTTGCTTTGGAAGCCCCCAGCAAAGTAAAGGAATAAGTGTATTTTTCTGAACCGGAATTACCCTCCTCTGGCAGGCATGGAATTACTGGCAGCATTATTCATTAGGAGTGTCATGTTCCAGTCTTACCCAGCAACTTGTGTTTTACTTTGGATAATTAGGCTTACCTGCCAAATGTTCGGAGTCTGAGATGCTGAGGTGTATTTAGCAAAAAAGAACGGCCTGAATGCTGACTTAGAAGCTGAGCAGAGAGGAAAATAGTTGAAAGGGGTAATGTGTCCCAGTTTCTGCAATTTGTGATGACCTAAAATCCTTAATGATGAAGTCTAAAAACAGATAACAAAATCTTTTGCATCTTTTCTACATTAATGTTGGCTTGTGACACCTCCACGTTAGTGATGTAGAGAAAGTACTGGGTATGGAGATCAAAGAACGATCTCCTTAAGCTAATTCAGGGAGTAGGCTGGGTGATGTGCTGTCCTCTTTGCTCACTGCATTCCTTCGTAGCTCACAGAGTAAGGAGGAACACACACAAGATGCAGGCTGGTCACTTGTCTGTGGTGGGGTATCTGCCTTGAACTTTGCAGGCTTTTAGGCTTTCTGATGCCTGGGACAGTCTCTTGCTAACAGCAGTTTTCTCCTGTAGGAATGCAGATCTGTGCCCTATCTCCCTGAATCTTCATTTTAGAAGCAACCAGAGGATAAAAACTAGTGCAGTGCTCATTTAAAGTCAATATGCTTTAGTTTGCAATTTGCTCATGTGTAAGTGCCTGGCTTTTAAGGTTTCCTTTGCTCACAGGCATTCTGAATACAAAGGCAGACTATTTTTAAATTTTTTTAAATAAAAAAATGTATTGCAGAAGTTCAAAGAGCAAAATACTTCCTCCCACCTTCCATCTCCTAGGGTTTATTATCAGAAAACAGAGTTTGCCTCTGAAAAGTCTAGAGGGGAATCAAGAGATGGGGGCACCTCAAGTGCAGTTGGAAATGAAGGTGGTGGATGAAAGGTGTGCATGGACATCCATGTGTGAGAGGAGTGGGAGGGTCCCACCTGGGATCAGTTTTGGCATTCAGTGATGAGATGCTTTGCAGGGACAACGTGTTGTGGAAAAACCCTCTCTGCACGTGACTGGTTTCTTTGTTCTTGGCAAGGCTGGGTTGCATGCAGATGAACTGAAGTTCTGAGTGTTTACTGTATTTCATTATTGTGTGAATTATTCTCTTTAGAGGAAAGCTTCACTGTGGGGTGGGGAAAAAGGAAGTTGCAGTTAACGTACAGGATCTTCTGGAATAATGTGGAGATTAATGTGTTTGTCCCAGGAGCTAGTTCCCCCTCTGAAGCTGTGGGCAGGAGACAGCATGTGACATCTGAACCCTACCATAAAGGATTCAGTGCGTATCATAACTTACTTGACATTAGTGAATAAATACAGCAGACTGGAAGGAGTGATTTTCTTGAGGATTTCAGAAGCCTTATTCTCCTTGATTGATTCTGCAGTCTGAGTTATTCTGTGGTCTCAACAGAAATGGAAGTAGTGCCTCTTGTATCACCTCTGGTGATCCATTCATTACCTTTGAAGGCTGCCCATGTTGCATTTTGACTGAGATGATTGCTGGAGACTCTTTGTCATGGTCTTGGTTAATATTAGTGCTCACCTGAAAATGAAAGGAGCTTCCTTACTGAAGTCCAGGTTCCAGAAGGTCAGAATACAGCTACAAATAAGTGAAAACTGAACAGGGACATCTCAGCTTGTTTAAAAGGAAATTATGTATCATGGAAGAAATAAATACAGAGCTTAAAAAGACCTCAGTACCCTGTTCAGCAGCATAACGTCATTGGGGGCCTGCACAAAACATGGCAAAGCAGAAGGGGCAGTCTGAAGATCATTTGCTCAGATGAAATAAATAAAATGATACAAAATATAATGTAGTTCCCTGGTGATGAAGCTGGTCACACATGGAGAATATTTAAACCTTTATGTAATTAGGCTCAGCAGAATGCTTTTCCTGACACAATAACTACTCCTTTCTCTGAATCTGTACTTGGGAGTTTTTGGGTAAAATGTGTTTTTTTCCGGTTGGGGAATCTGAAATAAATAGAATAGTTACACTATGACAGTAAAAGTGAAAAGTTCAATTTTTTAAATTTTTTTTTACCTACCTGCTTCTTTAGGAACAAAGCCCCAGTAACCAGACCTCGATAGCAATGATGCAAGAGCCTCAAGAAATGGTGGAAGAGACAGTTACTGTGGAGGAAGACCCAGGCACTCCCACTTCCCATGTGTCTATTGTCACTTCTGAGGATGGAACCACAAGGAGAACTGAAACCAAGGTGAGAGGTTAACAGCCAGGGTGGGAAATGGCAAAATGCCACCTAATAACGAAATAGAAGTAGCAGGGAGCAGCCTGAGTGTGGACAATCATGCTGTTGTGATCCTCAGGGATTTTGAAAGTTGTATTTGCCAGCAAAGCTGAGTTCAGGGCTTTTTTGGTTTCCCCTCTATGTCCAGCTTGCTCCTTGTCGGGTCTGCTGATACAGCTGTTCATGGAGCTGTGAGCTGAGCAGCAGAAAATAGCCAGATAAACTAAACAAAAACACTGAAACCCCTTCCCAGGCTGTTTATTCTTTTAAGGTTTGCTTTATTTTACTGAAGCAGTTCCCTGCAAACACATATGATGATAGAGGAGTAGATGCGTTGGTAGGGCTTGGCTGACTAAAATATGCTTGAAAATGTGTCTTAAATTAGTGATGATCTATAATAACAGTATGTGATTATGCATTTGTCCTTTAGAACAAGAAACAACCTATGTAAATAACACCATGGCATTTAAATTCTGCAACAATCTTGTGAATGGCATTTTACTTCTGGTGCTTTGGGAAAGCTGCGTGTGCTCTCAAGCACCTGTACCTCAGGTTTGGCTGGATTACAGGTGTTGCATATGTCCTAGTTTTCTTGATCTCTTTTTGTGCCTTGTGTAAGGTAGTTTTGCAGTCTCTGTTGAGCAGGTGCTGTATGTTCAGAGCTGCCTTGTATGCTTTCAGTAGTGCTGAAACATTACAAAGATAAGGGTGATTCCCTTTTTAGAAACTTCTGAACAGGACTGA
Organism: Campylorhamphus procurvoides; assembly: GCA_013396655.1. Lineage (NCBI taxonomy): Eukaryota > Metazoa > Chordata > Aves > Passeriformes > Dendrocolaptidae > Campylorhamphus > Campylorhamphus procurvoides. The sequence continues at coordinate 549,329 of WBMV01016874.1, read as the reverse complement.
TTAAAAAAACCCAATTTTTCAACCTCTTTCGGTATTAAAAGGAGTTTAACAGAGGTCACTGCATAAATCACTGTTTATTTTTACTGGTGTTCCAGAATTGCAGCCCTCTAAGATACCTATTCAGGACGTCAGATCCTCAGGCTGAAGTAAATGACTGTTGATTTCCTGAGGTCAGTGGGCCTGTGCACATTATAATAAACTGCATATCTAGTTTAGTGTTTATTGCAGTTAGTTAGAGGAGAAATATAACTGGCCTATTTTCTCATTGTTGGGAGGAGATGAAGGTCTTTAAATAAAAAATAATCAGATTACCAAAAAACCCCCACGTTTTTGTTAGCTCTACAAATAATCTAATGTATTTAGTTTGTGACTTCATGAAAGAAATGCTGGTTTCTTCCTGATGGCAGCAACAACAACTGTTATTTGCAGGAAGGAAGTGATAAAATTACAGTGGTGATGGACACCTTTTGTATGTACTAATAGTAGCACATAGTTTCAGGAGGCTGTAAGTGCAGCTATGCAAGGGAATAAAATTATAGCTACAACTATAAAAATAGAGAGGCCATGCAGTGGTCTCCAGATAAGGGGACCACACAGGGTGAAATAGTTTGTCTGAAATAGTCATGCCTCTGATAAAGCTGAATGTTTGTCATGCTGCAAAAGGTGCAATTTTCTCCTACGTGTTGGGTACCTCCTATTTTTTCATCTTCCCACAGAAAAGGGCAGTGGCAGCTTCAAAACAGGCATTGTATCTGCATATGGGAAAGGAGAATTGAAAAAATAGCAACCGTGGAGCTGCTGTTCATTTCAAAGAGCAAGGCTTTCCTCTGGTACTGCAGGTCATTCCAGCACTGATGTGTCCAGAGCAGGGGTAGGGCATGCAGCAGCCTTACTCTGCATTTGTGTTGTTTGAAATAGTGCCACTGACTTCAACTTATGTACTATTCAGAGCTGTCACAAGTAATTCATGGCTAAAAAGACCAACCAAAAATTTTTTAAATCCAGTATTTGAGAAAAGTGGTTCTGAAATGTCAAAACGCAGGCAGAGCTGGCTTAACCCTGGCTGTTGGAAGAGCTGCTGAGACTCTGCTGGGGTGGTGTTGCCTCTGAAATGGTTTTGTTTTGACTCTTCCTTGCTGTGATAAATGGCTTGGGTTTAGCAGCTCTTAGATGTGGATCTGAGGTCAGATTTTTTAATTTTTTTTCCATCACATTGGTCTTCAACTTGTGTTTTGTTTTGGTAGGGACTGTGAAAATGAAAACTGTTGTCACTGGGACTTAGTAGCATCAGTTAATTGCTCTGGAGTTAATTGGCATCAGCACCATTGTTTCTAATAGGTACCATCATAGTGCTTTCATAGGTCATACTATTATATGTGAGAACATTACAGAGAAAATTAGGTTTTCTGGTGCCTCTGTGCAGTGGCAACATTCTGATCTTGCTGCTCAGGTGAGGGTGGAGAAGAAAAGCATCTCCCTGGCATGGGAGATGCAGGCTCTTGGCCCCAGGGCATGAATTGTGCGGGAGCAGGGTCTTTGTTGAGCCCCAAAACTGCAGTCCTGTGCCTCTGCCTGTTCCCCCACAGATGTAAAAAAATTAAAATAGCCCCAATAAGCTAAAAATAATAAAACAAAAAATACACTCCACAAACCAAACAAGAACCCCCCCACATGAATCTGGCTTCGTTTTTAGTGTTCTGGTGGTTCTTACTCTTGTAAGGGAGCAACATTTCTTCTTGTGGGAGTTCTCACATTTCTTTTCAGTAATACCCAGTGTGGTACTTAAGAAGGGCAATGTGTAAAGCTGAGGTGGTCACAGTCTGTTCAGGGAGATTAGGAGGGGGTTGTTTGTGCTCAGCTTTTCTTCTTGTTTTGAATGATAACCTTTTTATGCTCTGCATTGCTGTGCTTGCTCTAGGCTTTTTTAAGGAAGGGTTTAGAACCTATTTTTATTATATCTGTAACTAAAAGGTTGCACTGGACAGTGTCAGTCACAATCTCCAGCATATTTGTCTTGCAAAGAAAGTGGCAGCACGAGATAATTCCTCCGACAGGGTAAATAACACAGGTCATGTTCTTTTAAAAGCCAAAAAGATCAGAGATGTTTTCTAAATGCATCCTTTCTTAGCTAGATAGCTTAAGTGGGGATTAGTCAGCCTAATTCCATTTTTGGATTCTCCAAAAGGAAATTGTCACTTAATTTTGCTAAATTGTTTGAGTCTCTAGCTTGCTGGAGAGTGATGCCTCTGAAATTCTTCCTCTTGAAATGCTGTGCAGTAAAGGCTGTGAGCATGAGTGCTGCTGTTCTTTTATTCCCTCTTCCTTCCCCTGTTGTTTCAAACCCATGATTTATAGAGGTTATTCTTTTCAATAGTGTATTAAGTAAACAACCTTAATCTAGAAGCATTGACAGATTTGCTGTGCTTCTCCCCACATCTCTGAAGATGTCTGTAGCAGTGAAGCAAGAAGAAGGCGTAATAGAATTTAATATTTGACATATTTTAAATAGAGAACATCTGCCTTTTCAAAATGAGGTACTTCTGAGTAATTTTCCTCTACCTTTTAGTCTCTTAGTATTATACTAAGTCCCTGCATAATATTCACTGCACAGAAGATGTAGCAGATAATACTTCATTTCAACTTTATAATATCTCTGGAAGCCAAATACCTATCAAGCTGAAGCAGTGAAAGTCACCTTGGGGAGAGACTGCCACTTCTTGCTGCTGGCTGGAGCACTGCCAGTTGTTCAAGGGAGCTTCTTGTAAGTGGCTCAGGAGAACTCAGTGAAGCAAATTAGATGTGCCTGTGTTAATGTTTGCTTTTTTACTTTCTTCAGACACCTTTTATTTTTACTTTTGAAATGCTAAAAGGTTGAAGAGATTCAGGTCACTGCTACTTACCGAAATTGATGTTTTATCATAACAAAATGTGAAATCAGTTAGTATACAAAGTTGTTTAATTTGCAGTCCATCCACTTTCCGTGTGCTTTCCAATACTCAGCAAGTCCAGGTCCTTCCCAGTGCTGATGAACTGCTGCTCCCACTTGCTACCACCTGTGATGGGAAAGTGCTTGTGACCAAACTCCTGGGTTGTGGTGCTGCCAGGTACCCTGAAAGGCAGTTCTTTGAAACTCTGTGGGAAATTCAAAGGAATTAGGTAATGGAGCAGGAAGGGGTTTCAGCGAAAGTTGAGAGCCCTTTCAGAATGTGAAACATTAAGCTTAAAATTAAAGGGGATAAACTTGAGCTGTTGTTTTGAAAACTTACGGGGCAAGTTCTTGCACAGCATTTAATAGAAAGGTAGTAACTCCAGCCTGCTCAGGCTGATTAAGTTTTACAGCCCGTAGTTCAAAAATAAGCTGGAAGAGATGTCAGAATGCTTATATCCTCATGCATTCCTCCTCATCTGATTGTTGGTTTCTGACAGTTTCAATAAAATTTTTAGCCTTGTCAGCTTTTATAATGCATTTAATTTATTAAAAAAATGAAATAGAGGCAAAACAAAACCAATCTCAAAATGGAAAGCAAAATTATAGGTAGTGGTTAAGCTAACTGTGTTTGGCCATGGTAGCCCAGTTCTGCTGGAATCTCTGTACTGTCCTTACTGCTCTGTGACTGAGCACTGTGAGGGATCTGCTCGTACCATATGCATGTAAATCCAGTCGCTGGATCGTTACATGTTTGTTCTGCCATCCTTCAAGACAAATAGAACGGAGGGACAGAAAAATACAGAAGATGTTCTGTTGGCAAATGTATTTCCAGAAATGGAATTACTGAAAATGTAATCATGGGGCCTGTAAGGGAATTATTTAACAAAATAATTGCAGTCTTGGGGGGGGGGAACTGACTTGCAGTATCATAGGATTTTGGTTGCGGAGGGCCTGAGTAAGTAGGTAAATTGGAACCTTTTCGTTTTATACTGTAGTTGAAATCTTAATATCTTTACAGGGAATAAAAAATTACAAACATATTTTAAGTATGCTCAGACAGCCTCTTTGTAGGGAAGCACTCTGGAGTGTTCATTTGGTACTCAGAGAATGTAGCTTTGAAACAATTGAGCATCTGATTTGTCATTGGGTTAAAAATCCTTTTTAAACAGGTTTTCTTTAGAGGTGGAAAGTGAACAGAGGAGATCAAATTACACTTTTTCAAAGTAACTTGTATCTATATTTTTTATTAGTTTTCTGTAGTAAGGAGTTGATGCCAATAAATATTTCTCAATGTTGGGTGCATCTGAAGGGTCGGGTGTCTCTCAAATAAGATGCTCTGCTGTGGCTCCATTTGGAAGAGCTTCATTCTCTCTGGCTAATGCATCCATATTAAGGAAACCACAAAAATGTTGGGAGAGAAGACTACTCTGCTGTCAGCTGCTCAAGTCTGCCTGTGCTCTTTTAAGAGATACAAATGAAACATTCCCTTGAGCGGGATTTCCTGAAATAACGATGTTTGTTGGTTGTGTTTCTTTCTTTGCTTGGAAACCTAATAAATGGACCTTCTTCTGTCTACTGGCTAATTGCTTCCAAAAAGCTTCCCTTTATTGCCCTGTCAGCAACAAAGTCTGTTTATCACATGATAAATCTTCTGACTCAATGCCTGGCCCTGACAAATGAGGCATAAGTGCAAATACTCCCTCTCTCTCAGAATATGACTCTCTTTGATTGCCTCACCATAACACCTTTAGCATTATTGAATGCTTTTATTCTATGAGAAATGTGTACTTTAATGCTTGAGTGAAATGTTCCTTTTTATGTGCCTGACAAGGGGGTTTTGATTGTCCTGTTTCTTTCCATTTGCTAGTAGGTGCTGCGTTGAGAAAATAAGAGGTGAAGCTGTGCTAGCGTTGTAAACGTGTTCTTGCATGTGCTGGCTGACACTGAGTGTGGCTTTTTAATTGGCCACAGCCATTGAAAGCTTGTCTTGAAGACAGGAAAACAAGGCAAATTAGGAAAAAATTGCAAAATAATCCCTTGCATTTGTGTTGGTAATTTAAAATTGTAATAAAAGAAAAAAGTCTCTGTAGTTTTCTGTAGTTGCCAGAGCACGGAGAAAAACTCATTAAGTGCAACTGGTAGGTCACACATTGTCTCAGAATTGATTTTCAGTGACCTGAAATCCTGCTTTGTCTTTCTCACATACATATGCCCACTACCCACTATTGGAGACAGTTGTCCTGGCTGCAGCATTTCTGTGTTGTGTTACCCCATCCTGCTTGCCAGGGACATTGATTCTCCAAAAACAAGTGAAAATGAGCAAAGCCTTTGTCCAGGCATCCTGCAGGTCGAGGCTTGTTCCCTCTTTGGTGCTGTTGCTGCAGCCAGATGAGAGGGGTGTCGGGTACTTAGTATTCTTAACAACTTTATGACAAATGGCACTACAAACCGTGCAAACGTGGCAACTTGTGTCAAGGAAAACAATGCTTGGAGTTTTCTGTGTTGAATAGAGCTGAAAGAAGAAGCTTCATTGGGTTCTGCAAGGGCACTTCTTGGCATTTAGAAAGCTGCCTCCTTGTTCCTTCCTGGGCTGAAGGATCCATAGCTGATTCACGAAATTATTGATGTGCTGTCTTAATTCCTGTTATTCCCATTCCTGGTTCCCAAATCCAAGTACACAAAGACCTAGCACTTCTCATCCAGTTTTGTCAGTGCTTTGCAAAACCCTGAGAAATGTTGCCTTTTCTACTCTTTGAAGATTACTTACGAACGTGCTACTTTGAATAAAACTGTTGTTTCAAACTTCAGTAGGAGAACACTGGGCTGTGTTGCTTTGTGTGTATCCTCTTCACAAAGAGCTACTGTAAACTCTGCCAGCTCTTTTTCTCCTCTCAGTGCTGAGTTTATGAATGCCACGACAGTGGTCACACTGATAACTGACTGGAAAGGAGTATTGTGTGCAGGTAACAAGCTAAAACCTCTGTTGCATTCTGTGTCATAGAAAATAATAATGTCTAGTTTCTAGTTTCCCTTCCTCTTGTTATTAAAATTGTGCTTTTTAAAAAGGGGAGAAATTATTCAGAGGCATGGAAGAGAGCATCTTTCCTGATGTTTACTGCTAAGGAAATCCCTTAGTGTTGAAAAGGAAGGTTCTTTGAGCTCTGGCTCAGATTAGATCCCAAGGTCATGTTGGTACCTGGCTGTGCTGTATTCAGCATCATGTTGCTGTTAATTACACTGCTGGTGGAGAGCTATTTGTGCTGCTTTCAGTCTTGTAGGATTTCATTACTTCATTACGTTGAAGTATCATTTGCTCACAGATGTCTCTAGAAAAAGAAATGCTGTTTGGGTGAATTTTTTTTCTGTTTGGGGTTTCTGTGTGAAAACATCTGTCTAGAGGACATGTCTGGAGCCACTTCAAGAGATGTACTCTAATTATTTTGTTTTGCAGCAGCTTGGCTTATCTGTTGCCAAACTAAATGTTTAAATTGGAGGCTGTAGGTCAAAATACCTATTTGGGCCTCAGACCCACCGAGTGATCCAGGGTTACATGTTATAGTTACCATTTCTCTTGATATATGCACTTCATTCTGACGCTTACATGAAGAAATGGGTCATTGGCTGATGCCTATTTACATCTGTAATACTTAAGATACCCAAAATATATCTTAACCAATTTTATTTCATGTTCCTCCCATGCTGTGTATAGTGCTGTCAGGTGGGCTGATTCCTCTTCTCATGGTTGTGGGTGTGCTGTTTTGTGGCTTGATTGGTTTTTTCACTGTGGGCTGAAACTCAGCATTTACTAGGGTTAGGGTAATTTTTTATAGGCTAAAGTAACTTTATTAGGGTTGGGAGTACCAAGGATAGATTGGCCTCTGCTGAACTTTGTGTTCTCCCCAAAGAGCTTTTGCTGGTCTCTCTGGAAGACAGTACAGAAGTTGATGGATCCCAGATACCAACTCAAACAGAAGGCTCTTTTCTAGTTTGTAATAATAGTGGCTTTTGTCCAGCACTGTCTTAAGCAGACTACCAGACCTTTCCCATGAAGGGCAGAACATTCTTACAAAGTCTTGAGGAGTCTTTGTCCTTACCCTGTAGCAAAAACCCTGAACACAAGGGCCCTCCAAACATGTAACCATTTTCATTTTTTGTCGGTTCTGTGTTGAAATGAAACGTGATTTATGGAAGAAAAGATAATGATGTATTTGTGTACAGATTTTCCTTTAATGTTTTAAACAAGGTTGTCTAGCCTAGTATGTTTTTCCAGGTAGCTGCAGTTGCAAAACCTAGTGCTGATGTTCATTATTGCAAATTTGTTAGTCACCAAAATAATGGAGTGACAAGGAGTACCTATTGGGCTTGTATGGTGATTGTTGGATGGAAGCATATCTTGGAAAGCAGGGATCTTGTCCAGAATCCTGAAGCCCAAAACTTTTCTGTTTGAGATCATGCTTTCCTAAATACTGCTGCCAGATTTGAGCTCCATCCAGTTACACAGTGATGCAAACTTGATCCAGATAAGACAGCAGCATATAACTCTATTTCTGTCAAACTAGAGAATGTGTGCTGGTATTTATGCTAATTGTGGGAGAACAGGCTGGCTGTGACTTCTCTACATTGGAAAGTCTTCTTTAGGGCAGATGTCTCTTGAGAACATTTTGGGCAAATTGGAACTGCTGTGATGACTTCATACTGCTTCCAAGCACATTGCATGTCTGCAGTGGTTTTGATTTGGTCGTAAGAGTCCAGAGTGCATTTAGATGTGGATCTGGAATGTGTCTTTCAGCATTTTTAAGAAATATTTTTCCACTGTCGAATACTAAAGCTACAGGCACAGCACTGTAGTTTGCGTTGTGGTGCTCTCATCACATTATGCAGCAAGGAGAATCTTAACATGCATACTCACTGCCTCTTCACAGGTCACCAAGATGGTCAAGACAGTGACCACCAGAACAGTGCGCCAGGTGCCCCTGGGGCCTGATGGGCTGCCTTCCATGGACGGCTCGTCCCCCATGGGCAGCTACACGGATTCCATTGACAGGCGGTACATGAAGAACGGTGAGCGCTACATCACACCACAGGCGTCATCCACGTTAACCAGGTCTTACAACAGCTACAACGATTCCTACCCTGAGAGCCACGAAGGCCAGTATCGCCCTTACCTCGGCCACGATGGCTATGGAGACCTCTCTGACAACTACGGCAGCCTGTCCCGCGGTGTCACCTACCGTCCCCGCTACGCCTACGTGCCAGGGAACACCTACCGACCGGATGATGGTAGCTTCACTTTGCCAAGCAGGAGGGACAACTACGGCCCTGTTGCCCAGCCTCAGGTGCCAGTGGGCAGCAACGTTGACTTGAACCGCTCGCAGCCCGAGCGCTTCCAGCCAGAGCCCTACGGGCTGGAAGATGACAACCGCAGCCTTGGAGTAGATGATGAAGGGTATGAACTGGATCCCGATTACTCCACTGTGAACCGGAGGACGTCTGCAGGTGTGCCAGAGAGAGGGAGACCTCACAAAGGAAGGTAAACCCCTTTTGTTCTTTGCAGTGCTAATCTGCAGCTGTTTTGCTTATTTGATCTTGTACATTCAAACTTTTAATGAGTCTGGTAAGTTCTAGAATTACCTGACAGAAAAACAGGCTGCCTATATCTTCAGCCCATAAATTAGTGCAGCACGCACATGAAATACAGAAGAGAATGAGGATAGAGCCCAAGAACCCTTTCACTGTGTTTCTGGGCTGCTTAGTTCAGGTAGCATTTAGAAAAAAAAAGATCTTGTAAAAGAGGGCTAAATTACTTTTTTTTTCCTTTTCCTAAAAAAACACTTGTGACTGCATTGTATTGTCTCAGAGTCACACCACACTAGCAAGGTGAAAAGAGGAATTGGTGATCTGTGAGACTTCTGGCAGATCTGGTTGTGTGCACATCTGTCAGACAAAAACTGACCAGCTGGTTGAGTTTGCAGATGAGCTGATCCCTGGTGCTGAAGGGGTGCCTTGCTGAAGGGGTGCCTCAGCCCCTGATCCTGTGCTAACCACTCACCCGCAGCTGCATGACCAGGCTGTGCAGAACCTCACAGATCTGCAAGACTGGAACATTTTTTTGTCCCCTTATATAAAGGGGAGATAAGAGTATCTGTGTTGCATTTAATGTTAACTAAAGTGACAAATCACAAATTACTTCTAGGTCAGCCCAGTTTCTAGGGAATGTTGTATTTTATGCCATTTTTTCTGATACTAGTTGTTTATGCTGGGTTCACAGCTATCTGCCCTTGCCTTTAAGTAAGAAAGACCAACAACCCACAAGCTTGGGAAAAAGACTCTTATTACTCAGCTGAAAGTCATCTTGTATGGACCTGAAGAACATGTAATACTTTGTTTTCCAAGGGGTGTACAGGTTTTACGTGTGCCTGCATGAAATCATATCTTCATGATTCATGTTTTGATATGAATTTAGTTCTCATTCTTTTCCTTTTGATTTACAGTAGTTTCCAGAACTGTAAAGAGAGTCTGGATCCACTTGCCTTCTGTGTGTGTAGGCAATCTTTAGACTTAACACTTCTGCCTTAAGGCTTTGCTGTGTCTGCAGTTGCTTTCATAGCTCTATCTTCCTTCCCATTTCCAGAAGTTCATTTTTAAGCTAAACAGAATCAAACACTTGCAAATTGACATCTATATTTTAAAAAAGGCAAAAACCCAGTGAAAAGGCATCAAGGCATATCTCCCTTTTATGTCCCTTGTTGGACATCTTTGATCTTGCAAGCCTACCCACCAGTGGAGCCACATCAGTGTTTTATGGGGCTGAAGGGAATACCTGTGCCCAGTGGATGCCAAAATACCAGTCAGTCTATCAGCCTTGGACTGGTGCTCCTCTGCAACTAAGCGAGTTTACATTTCTCGTTAAAAAGAGTCAGGCACCAATGATTTTAAATTTTTATTAAAATTTTTCAAACTGTATGCAAGATGAATAATTAAATGTATTCTTAGAACCTACCCATTTGCATTTTAAAAGTTTTTTGGTGTTTTTTTTTAACATCCCTTTGATTTATTGCTCCTTGCAGTTTGGATAGGACCAATTCACAATTTTTCTATTACATTTCTTCTGTTGTGATGCTTTTTCCATATTTAATATGATCAAGAGGCTTTGACAAATAATTAGCCTGACTGTGGCAGCAAACTTTAGCTGTTGAGAACATAAGAAGATTGTGTGAGGGCCTCTTCATAAGTAGTTACTTTTTGACATTTCAAAGAAATACTTGAACAGTTCAATAAACCTGCATTTCAGATGTGCTACTGATCTGCCAGAAACTAAAGACTACAAATAGTGCTTTGTACTAGATGAGGGTAATTACTAATTTATCATTCCTCTCTAGTTTTTTTCTAAATAAGTTATTCCTGTGAAAACGATTAATTGAAGGTGATAAATTGATGGCATTTTTGATTTCAGAAAGTTTGTGTATGTGTAGAGCAAGTTTAATAACAACTCTGTTAGATGTTGTTCTACATCACCCTGACTTTCAGCTTGGGCATCTCATCATGTCACGAATGGAATTCCTGTGTTGATTCTTCCATTTTCTTCCCAGTAGGTGCTGCCCTCATTTGTTAATAGATTAAAGGTAGAATAAGAATCCTTACTGTGCATTCCTAGTCTGAATCTGCAATGTGTGAGTGGAGGTTTCTCAGCTGAATGTATGGCAGTGAGTGTGACTCCCTGTGCGATCAGGAGGCAGCCCAGCTGTGTCTGGAGGGGACCCTCCTCGAGAGGATTGCAAGTCCAGCTTGGTCTTTCCATCCCTGGCCTGCTCCATTTGATCACAGAGATAAACACCTACTGGACTTTCCTTCTGTCATCACCAGCCTCATTTGGAGCTACTTGTATTTCATTTTAAACTGGGAGAAAATGTGCCTCCTCACAAACATCTACAATTCCAGATAAATGCACAAAGGCAGATATTCCCTCTGTTGGCTCTTCAGTGCTTGTGGCTGGGTTTCTTTCTTGGTTGCTTTTATACTGAGTCTCTAATGTAAGATATATTACTTTCTGCAAGGGTACCTGGTACTTAATGTTCTTCCCTCAGCATGTGCTCTGGTTTGGTGTAAGTCAGCTTGCATAATAAACTGAGTGAGAGAAAGGCATTTGGGGTGTATAATACTGATTTAATATTACTCAAGTTTACTTATGAAGGTATTTACACACCTTTAATTGGGTTTATACCCTTGTTTTCTTCATTTGCTGGGTTGCGTTTATTTTATTAGGAGTATTTTACTGTAGTTTTTTAAAAATACCTAGTCCCATTGTGTTGCTAAATATTTTATATTATGCTCTTTTTGAAAGAGAAACAGGAAATACTGATATTTTTTATTCACAAAAAGCATCCCTACTGTTATTTGAACATTTCTTAATTATTAAACTGAAGTTAAGACAAATGAGCTGGGAAAAAAGGGCAAGTCATCTTGTTTATTTATCTTCTGCTCAGCTTTTTCTTCCCTCTGTGGTAATTCCTTTCCAGAGTGGATCACTGCAGTTTGCACGTGTTTCAGCATTTATATGGGACCTCTTTTTTCCTTAACAGCTCTGGAGCAGCTATTGCCAGTGTTACTGTTCCAGACTAGACAGCATGTAAATTTTTAATGTTGACTAAAGCAACAACAAAACAGTTTTGTGCTGTTAAATTTTCTATGTTGGAAACTTGATCTAAGAGATTGAGCCTATGTTTGGTGGTCACTTAGTGGTCCAAATTATTATTACCAGGAAATGAGTCAGATTTTAGATGAAATAACTGTAACAGTAGGTCTCTCCTGCTTGTGTTGTGTATAGACACTGTGAGAATATGGGTATCGTGCACATGTTAGTTTCATTCTTCTTCTGGTGGGTTTTTTAAATCCAGAATATAAAGGCTTATATTTGTAGATAAATTGTCAGTCAGCACTTCTCGCCCAAGTTCACTCATTCTAAGTGTATGTGGGAAACACTGGGATGTGGTCTAGGTTGGGCCAGGAACGTATGGACATGCCTGGGCAGAACTGGGCAAAGCAAACAACACAATCAGTTTGAAAAATGTTTGGTTTTTTTCCTAAGTCTCTATTAATCTTCTAGTAGCAGAAGGCCAGTGTGGCAGTTTGATGTGGAAGGAAGTACCCTGAGCCAGCTCATCCATTGGCAGTTTTTAGGTGGTTCCATCAAGGGGATTTCGGTGTTTTAACAATAACTCAGACGTGTCTCAGCAGAGGATTCACTCAGGTTTTGAATCCTCCTGTGTATGCTCTCAGGGAGCAGAGCTTGACAAAAATAGAACCTCAGTCTTGTGAAGTCTTTACGTTTCCTCTACAGTGCTTGGCACAAAGTTGCCTCCTGAAATCCCAAGCCTTCCTGGTCTTTTATCCAAAGCAGACGCCAGCTGCAAACTGTGATGAATGTAACACTTGTATAAGTTGTTGAGGATTGAATGTTTAAATCCTTCACCTGTTTACTCAAATGAGCCTATGTTGAAGCCACAAAGAAGATGATAAATCCACAGTGCTGGGATCCCAGTTTTTATCTGTGCTGGAATATGTTTTGATCAATTCCCTGAGACAGGTGATTAGTGAGACCCATGCTATCCTAAAAACTCAGCTGCCTTGCTACAAACAGATGGAAGGCAAGATGCTTGCAGTCAGCAACTCTGGCACACTCCCAGATCTCTTCAGTCCCACGAGTAAAGGGCTCTTGGCCTCCTGAGAACAGACGACTGTATCTGCTGAAACCCTGCTTAGTCCTGTGTCGAGTGGCTTTTCCTTCCCAGTGTAGCTGCTCCCATGGCATGAAAGTGAAGAATCACATTTGGCCCACACCAGTCTGAAGAAGATGATTTCTTTACACTCCTTGTGTGTAAATGTGACGGTGATCAGGGTGTGTTTAACTCCCTGATAGACACTTGTTTTTGACTTCGTCGCTCTTGGCCAGTCTGCCCTTCCCTGTCCTTTGAGCCCTCTGTTCATGGAGAGGACATGGGGGGTTCTGTGGCAGTTCTGCCTTGTGCTGCCTGAGCAGTTGTTTTTCTCCTTTGCAAATGATCTGTTTTGGTAAACTGCTTCCCTTCAGTGCTATCAGACAACAATAAAGCTGATACTTTACAAGGCAAGCTCTGAATATTTTAGTATTCTTCTTTAATTATGGGATGGTTTCTTTGCGGTTATTTTTGTTTGGTCAGGTTTTTGTCCCTTTTTCTTTTAACCTTTCTCAGCCTTGATCACTGTATTTACTCATGTGACTGAATTGCTGTGATGCTTCTCTTCACTGGACTTTCTTCTACAGCTCTTAAGTCATACAGGATCTCAGAGTTTCTAGATAATGATTTGGGGTCTTCAAAAGGGCAAGTGTCCAGGCTTTTTCTTTGCTGCGAGGTAAAGTCATTGACTTTTGTTACTCGTGCATTAACTGGTAGCTCTTGACACTGTTTCATCCTCAGGGTTGTGTTGGTTGGATGTGACCTGTGTGGGCTTATTTCAGCAACTGTGTTTTTTGTATGCATCCTTTCTCTACAGATACTTGAGAGACACTGCCTTAGCCTGTTAGATGTGCATTCTTATTTTTTCACTGAGGAGATGGTCCAGCAGAAGCAGGTTGAGATTGGCAGGAACAGCTACAGGTGAATGTAAGGATAAGACTGTATGAATATGCCAGCAGTTGTGAAAAGCCACTTGTGGTTCAGGATGTGTTTCCCTGAGGATGCTTTGCTTCTGCCATGGGGATGGGGCCAGCCCTGTGTGCTGGGATCAGCATTTCACCATGGAGCAGTGCCTGGTGGGTTCTGAGCAGTGCTGCCCTCCCCACCACATCCTGGGGGATTCATCCTCAACCATCCACAGCTGTCTGTATCCACAGCACTCAGGAGTGCAGCCTCTTCCTGCAGCATGAAACATGCTGTGTCTTCCATACCCTCTGCTACCCCAGCTCTGTGTCCTGGGGAATTTCATCAGGGATCCTCAGAGCCTTTGGTGCATCAGTGGCTTTTTATTGGAGCAATGGAAGAAAAAACTTTTTTTAAAAACAATGTTTTCAGAATAAGTAGCAAGTTGGGTTGTGGTCTAGTTTTGTTTTGTTGAGGTTTTTTTAGTGATTGATTCTTGACTTCAGGTATTCACACTCATATAATAACTAGTGACTGACAATTAAAAAAAGTTGTTGTTGCTACAAGAGATATGTGGTGCTCTCTCTTTTCATCATGACAGCATTGCAATTTTAAGTCCTAACTGAAGTTTTATTTTGGCAAATGTAAGGAAACCAAGGAACTTTGCGTGCACAGGGAAGAGGATACAGCATGAGGCGGATGAGCCCATCTGTGTGGTTCTGTTTGGAAGGCTTTATGGAAATAAAGCAAACAAACTGCATCCCAAGACAGTAATTATCTTTGTGTATTTGCATGGATGAGGAGGAGAGAGAAACTTAATTGTGCAGGTGTAATTGAGGTGGTGCACAGTTGTCTTGTGGGCAGCTCGTAGGACTGAGATGTGCTGAATTGCGAGTTACCAAGTCAAGCAAACAACAGCTGTGCAGAGGGCAATTATTAAAATTAATCTTCTGCTACTTTTCTTTTATGCAGTCAATAAGATCTTAACATGAGGATGAGTTTGAGAAATGAGATTTTGTTGTATTTTTAATCCTGATTGTCACACATTTGCATTTGTGAAATTAGAATTTTGCTTGAGGAGTAGCTAAACGGTTTTGTTGTTCCTTCTGCCCTGTGTACATGCACAAAAGTAAATCTTTTCAATGCTGTTACTTTCTTCTTGGAATGATGGAAACATCTTTGTTCTGTAACAGAAAATATGCCTGTCCAGACATTGTAAATTACTGTGTAGAGCAACTACTGAATTATACATACACAAATAACTGCATCGATAAAAGGATTTCTTCAGATTCGTTCTGGCATTTTGGATACTTGCCCATTTTTATCCTTTCATTCGGTTTATGGTCTAGAACAGCAATTAAAGCAACTTTAAATCAGGAGAGCAGCTTTTAACATTAAAAGCGTTAATTGTACAAGACTAAGTTGAGTCTCCACCTCCGGTTGCTCTTGTCTCCAGAGCCTGCTTTAATTGGCAGTTCCTTTGGGATAACAGTAAGCTCTGCTTTCTGAGCTCTGATAGTCTATTCTTGAGCATGACATCAGGAATGGTTCAATAACATCACTCAGTGCTTCAGATGAAAGATTTTAAGAATCATTTTGTAGCAATTAAAACCACTTGCTTGACTGAGCTAACTGCAATACCAAGACAGTAACAAACCTGTCCAAGGAAAGCCAGTAAGGTAAAAGGGTGCTGATGGTTTGGCAGAACATTCATGGAAAAAGTTGGTTTGTGGTTAACATTAATTAAGAATAGAGTTGGAGTACACTTAAGCATCAACACTGAAATGTACTGAAACTTCTGGTATGTGCTGAAAAGTGTCTGTGGTTTCTTCCCAGGCCTTGAATGCCTTTCATTGGAGTTTTGGTTTGTTGCAGAAGTAGAGGCATTAATGAAGATCAGTGTTTCCTACTAAATGTAATTCAGCTCCCTTGTAATTGTTTTGCTAAGTGACCAAAGTGAAACCAATCTGTTTGATGGCTTGCAGTTCCTGTCATCATTTCATGGCCAGCCAAACAAACACTGTGCAGGAGTCCCACCACTGCTGAGAACTCAACTACAGTGAATTTTCAAGTTACTGCAAATATACTATTGGAAATTGTAAATATGCTGCTGCTAATGATGTTTGTGATATTGAAAGGTTTGCTCGTGGCTAAAATCACTATACTGACAGTTACAAAGTATTTAAATGTGCTTTTCTTTCTTCTTTTCCCCCTTTCTTTATCTTGGGACCGTTGCTTCTTACAGGGGCTACGACGACCCCATCGAGACTGAGATGGTTGAGGAGAGGATCCCGTACCTTCACGGTGGCTATGCAGCTCCGCTGGCCCAGCCAGAGAGGGGGAGCATGGCCAGCATCGACCGCCTGGGGAAGCGCTCCCCATCCATTGACAGCATCCGGAAGGACCCCCGCTGGAGGGACCCCGACCTGCCGGAGGTCATTGCCATGCTCAGCCACCCCATTGACCCAGTCAAGTCCAACGCCGCGGCCTATTTGCAGCACCTGTGCTACGAGAATGATAAAATCAAAAAGGACGTGAGGCACCTCAAAGGGATCCCCATCCTGGTGGGGCTGCTGGATCATCCAAAGCCTGAGGTCCATCGTAAAGCCTGCGGGGCTCTCAGAAACATCTCCTACGGGAAGGATAATGAAAACAAAGTGGCTATAAAGAACTGTGATGGGATCCCTGCATTGATCAGGCTGTTGCGAAAAACAAACGACATGGAAGTCAGAGAGCTAATTACAGGTCAGTGTCTGTGTTTTCCGTAATGAATTAGTCTTCAGAACAGTCCTTTCGGCTTCAGGAGCTAGAATTTCTGGAGATTGGAGCATTGAAGGAAAACTTAGATCACTGGCTGCAGCTGTTCCCTTTGGCTGCACCACGTTTGTGGTGTGAGAGCACCAAAGGCACATGTGCCTGTCAGGAGGGCAGCGAGATTGTCTGTGTCTGTGGTGCTCTTGGGTTTCCTGGCTGCGGAGAGATGCATGATGCTCTCTTGGATGTAGCAGGCAACTGCTTGTGGTTGAGTTACTGGAGCTTAAATGAGTTATAGCAACTTCATTGACAGGTAATTTGTAGTGTGCTTGCCCTCAGCATGTTGTAATCATGAGGTAAGATACGCTAATCTAAATCTCTCCTTGTTAATCTCTTATAAAACAATCCTGCTGCCATGTCCCCACTCCTTCATATTTATAGAACACTCAGTCTCCTCAGGAACACTTCCAGCCTGGTGCTGGGGACTCTCAGGCTGTGTATAAAGCTGCAGCACTTCTGGGCTGGAAAACTCAGATTTTAGAGAGTGTAGAGTCTGCTGCTGAGATGCTCTGGATGTGGATTGGTTTGTTGTAATAATGGGAAAAAGGAGAATTACATTTTAGATTACTGAGTTCGTGCATACTTTGCAGGGATTTTTCGAACACTTATCACTCCATTATTTAACCTGTTTGTATTTGAAGTCAGTCTTGGACATTGTCCAAGAAGAGTAATAAAGTATATGCCAAGTTTCAGAGTTCAGCCATTAAGTGGAAAAGGGTGGAAAAGTATGTCAACTCTTAAAGTAAGGAGAAAGATATTGTTCTTCAGTCTCCCATAAATCATGAGAAGTGAAATGGATTTCCCTTTCTCTTCTCAGAAGCCGCAGGGGATGTTTGGATGGAGACCAGAGCAGTTCCAATGAATTTCAGTGCCAGAATAGAATTTTTCAGAAAGCTTTGTGAGGATGAAAATGGGTCCGGGGCTGAAACTGTTTAACTGCCTTATCAGTGTTGAATTCTGCAGGCAGACCTTGCAGTAAACATGGATTAAGCCATTAGAGGTAAACATCATAATTCTATAATCTCCTCAAAAAATTATAGTAGCTCTCTTAAGTTTTTACTGGTAATGATAATTCTCTGAGATGAGCAGTGGCCTTAGGGGTTCCATCTGTTCTTCCCCAGCCATTACAGGATATTTAGAAAGTAGCTCTAAATATACAGTGTTGAAACTAACAGGGTTATTTTTCCAGTGAGCTGAAAAAGGAGAGCTGTCTCTTTTGTCAGAGAACCTCTGAGCAGCACATGCTGGTTGTGCTTTGATAGCTGTCTGTGCTCTGCCCCTTAACATGGAAACTGCAGGTAGTATTTATATTCCATTTGTTACGCTCATTTAGTATAAATGGCAGACTGAAATTTATTTATTTATTTTAAATAAAGAATATCTGTTTATCTACTGTTCGGGTTTAATCAAAACTCATTTCTGGAGTGCTGAGAAGCAATAAATTTATTTCCTTATATTCAAGAATGGAGAAGCCAGTCTATAATTTACTCTGAAGGAATATCATTATAGTGCCAAGTGGTAATCAGTCACTTCTGAGATGGCAAAACCAAACTGGATGTTTTTCCTTTTCACTATAAATGGCTATTGCTTTGATTTCCAGTTGATTAATTAGCTTTGTAGTTCAAATGCATTTTATTTGGCAGTAGTTCTTAGAAATTTAATGTAGTAGTTTTATTCCACTTTTGGTTTTGTTATTTAGAGCTCTTTATTTCCTCTTACTGAGAAACACCAGGAATACTGAGGGCATTAACCTAAACAGATGTCCAGTAACAGATGATGTGCATTTAATCTCCACCTAACCAGGAAAAATTTCCTTCCACTTCTAAAACTATATCACCAGATCTGGTGTGAGACATTCAAGCATCAGCATGGAAGAGAAGAGTATTCCAGCAATGCTGTGTGGCTGCTGCTGCACTTGCAGTCGTGTTCAAAGCTCTGGCTGACAATGAGGAATTGTCCAGTTGGAAAATGAGCTCCAAAAGTCAGCAGAGAGAAACAAAAGCCAGCCTGAAGTGCAAAGGGGGCATTCAGGCAGGGCTGCTGCAAAAGGGCCGTGTTGTGCTGCCTCAGAAATTCCGATCCCAGTTCTGATGTTCTCCGAGAAGCAATCCCAGCTTCCTATCTGGAGTGCTGTTCCCTGGTGATAAACCAAAACCTGCCTTTGCCAGGAAAGTTTTTCATTCTGTCTGGAGTGGAATCTCTGGGGACTTCATCAGCAATGCAGTGGGAAAAAAAGAAGGAAATAGAACAGCATTCAGGGTTTGCTTGTTTATTTCTTTTAACAGGCTACAAATTGAAGTTCAGTATGACACATTGACTTTTCTGTGGTTTAATATTTCTTTAACTCAATACTGGCTGCATTTCAAAAGCTGCATAGAAATCATCAGCTGGTCATCCCAGATGGGATAAATGATAAAATAATCGTGCTTTCTGGAGAGATGTAAGTAACTTAAAGAAGTAACTTAAATAATTCAGTTGTCTGAATTCAAGAGCACTTCCAGGCTTGAAGTTTTGGCTCATGGATGTGGGACACTGCCTGCCTGCAGAGAGTGTACAGTGAGACACACTGCTGGAGAGGGTGTTTTCTGGCAAAGAGAGCATCATTCTCATCTAATCTGGGAGTCTTTGGCTTTAGTTACAGCTCTGTGGCTTCTCATTTACTTGGTGATCTGATGCAGCAGCCACAGCTGCCCAGAGAAGGACCAATCAGGCCTCCAGCTGGGTCTGGTCCTTGGATCAGTGGAGTGGAGGAAAAGCCACACCAAGATGTTAGAAACACAGAAGAGGCAGATGCAGCACTGGGGGAGCACGAGGGAGGAATTGGGGGCGATGTCAGTGCTGAACAAGTGAGGCTTGTTGTGGCCGGAGCGTGTTCACTTGGCCAATTCCCAGGATCTGTGTTTTTGGAGAACACAAATTAGATAACTGTATTGCCATGCAGTTTTGGAAGCAGGCTGAGTGTACTGACACACCACTACTGCCAGATTAAGCCAGTCTGTATTTTTTTTCTTTCAGATAGTAATGGGTTTAGCAGCATCTGAAAAACTTCTCTGGGTTAGTGTCATCTTTGTTTTACCAGATGTTCTTGATACATCTGCAAGTGGCACTAAAGCTTGACATCCCTCATCTGTGAAGTCTGTAAAAAAATTTCTTCAAAACTGAAGATATATTCATAAAATACCACAGATTTCACTTTTTTGTCTTTTTAAAGTCTAGAGTTATGAAAAGTTTCCCATCCACTATGCTGAGAGAAGCTTGATTTAACTGTTAAGTGTCCATAAATAAACCATAAGTAGAGTTGTGTTGAGAAATATTCTATGAATTTCTTACTTGCATCTCTTTCTAGTCTTGCAGCTTTTCTGTTGAACTCTCAGTGGATCATTTTCTTGAGAAACAGAGAGAAATGAGGATTAGGCTGATAAGGCATTAAATCTGTTCTGATTGGGAAAGCTACAAAAGTTTTATCTTGAGTGATAAGGTTTTTGTGGAGGAAATGTTCCCATCAGATATGCAATACAAAAATTCTGTTACATTCTTTGCAAAGCAATCACAAGTTGGTAGCTTTAATGAATAATTTTGTTCTTTGTGAGAACACTGGAGTAATTTTGTTGTTTAATGACATTGCACTGATTTTAAGTGGTGCAGGATGTGATTTTCCCGTTGCCAAATTGGCTATAATTGAAAAATGATTGACCTTCAAAACGCTCTGCAGATGAAATATTTTGATCTAATGCTTGAATAGCAACTGGCAGACAGATCAGCTGGCTCAGAATTCACACCTCCTGGGCACTGGAGTGTGCTGGGATCCTGTCAGCTGGTCAGGCATGGCCTTCTCCTTCAAATAGCCTGCTGTCTGCAGCTTGCTCATCACAGGGGGTTCACTCCTACTCAGGAGAAGGTCCCTTTTCGTGGTGTGTTCTGTCACACTCTAATTCATGTTGAGGTTCTCAACCTGACCACCACTTGAAGGAGCACAGCTCCAGTCTTTGGGGCATTGATACCAACACGTCTGTCACATAGATGCCTTCAGGACCAAGGTGCAACAAGAAGTGGTTTATTTTTCTAGATGATAAACTATCTGGTATGGGCCACAGAAAAGGAATAAAACAGCTTCTGGCTTCTTGGGGACACTGGATTTTTGGAAATACACAAAGCAAGAAGACGACTTCCCTTGGATTGCAGAAGATAAAAGCATGTATATGTTCTCTTTCATTAAAAATTTTTCCACTGCTCCATGGAGGCGGAGTTTTAGGAAATAAAGGCTGTGGCCCTAATCACTTTCATCATGACATAAATCATATAGTTATGTTCCTAGTTAATAGTAATTTTTAATGTATTTTTACAGTAAGCAATACTTTGGAAATAAAAACTTGTAGCTGTTGTCCCCACTGAGAAATGCTAAAAAGTCAGGGGTGATGGTTGTAGTTAGAAGTCTATATTACGAACAGTAAATATAAACTGAATAAAGCAAAGACTGATCATGGTTGTGATCATCTTCTGAAAAGCAATAGTTCATCTTCTTTCTCTAGTCATAAAACTCACACAGTCTATGGTCAAAAAGGCCAAAGCTTGTAGTGACAGTGTGTGGAAAATTTAGATAACTTCATTTCCCTTGTGCTGCTGTGTTAGTGACTTGATTTCTCCGGAGTGCTATTCATTTGAATTGACTAAACTTAGAGTTTTAAAAACAGTGTTTCCAGCTTGTTAGATCATTAGTGTGTTATGCTAATGGAGGCAGGGAATGATTTTTAAAGATGGATGTCAACCTTACAGTGATTTTATTTTTTTGGTTTGTCAGATTTTTTCTTATACTGCTGAATGCTGCAGTCTGAGCTTGAATTTGTTTCCTGGCTCTCACTACCCTTGTCTTTCCCATAGGATTTGTTGTCTCTGGAGCTGAAAGGATGCTGGGATTTAGAGCTCTTTGTTTCATAATTTTAAATAAGAAAAATGTTATTGTCAGTGTGTTTATTTTCTCTATCCTTTCTTGTGGAATATTTCCCCCCTGAAGTCAGTCTTGAACCTGAATTTTTTTGCTGTCTTTGGAACTGCAAGATTTTTTTGTTCAGGTTTATCCTATGCTGCATTTCTTTTAAGTGCTGTGCCTTTTCTCTTGCTGAGTGCTGTTCAGCAGAGGGATTCTTTGGAACCCTCATGCAACCATCAAGGAGAATTTTATAAATTTAAATGCTTTGACATTTTTGAATAAGTTGAAGAGTTTGTGTTACCTTTTTTTTTTTTTTTGATAGTAAGAGTTAAGCACTGGAAAACTTTATACAATCTTGTAATACTAGAGCTGTTGGAAATTGTATAGGTATTTTTTACTTACATATCTACCTAATTCTTCTGAAGTGAAATTTGCCTTTGTAGTAACTTGCCTCACAGGTGGGCCTGTGAGGGAACCCTGCCATCACCCTCCAGAACCAGGGTAATTCTGCACCCACTGTTCCCTCTGTAAATCTGCATTTGCTCCAGGGATTATTATCCTGGATAATTTCCTGGGATTTATCCATCTCATTCAGTGCTAGCTGTTCAGATTTTGCATTTGAATCTTGAAATCCTGAGCTAGCCAGGCATTTAAGGATTTAATTGTAATTATTTTTATATCAGTGATTCTGATATGCTTAAGGAATTGGTGTGCAATAACTAAAGAAAGACTGTCTAGTGAGGTATTTAAAATTAATGGGGTAGCTTACATGTCGGCTTTTATAGTCTTATTATAAATATTGGCTTGCATTTATTTTTTGTATATTCTGTTTTTTGGAGCAAGTTTATTATGAGTTCCTTCATTAGTTAGTATGGTATCCCAAATGTAAGCAGATGCCTGGATTTTGTAATGCTTACCTTGAAGGGGAGACACGGCAGCATTTGGCTGCTGAGGCTGTGCTGGTGCTCAGCCTTGGAGGTGCTGTGTCAGTGCCAGCAGTCCTCAAGCACAGCTCAGGT
Source organism: Campylorhamphus procurvoides (assembly GCA_013396655.1). NCBI lineage: Eukaryota > Metazoa > Chordata > Aves > Passeriformes > Dendrocolaptidae > Campylorhamphus > Campylorhamphus procurvoides. The sequence goes on along the minus strand of WBMV01016874.1, from coordinate 527,024 downwards.
GCCTGTCCTGCCCTGGTACCTGCCCTGGCCCTCTGGGTAATGCTTCAGCTGGGATGCTGGGCCATCCGAGTTAGAAAACTGTAGGGTTTAAAACTTTGGGAGATTGAAACAAACAGACACACCTTTGCTGTTCTCATGTGTTTTGCTTTCAGGGTGTGTAAGAGGATGTGGAGATCTCCAGTTTGCATTCCAATATGCACAAATTCATCGTTGTAGTAACCCAGGGAGCCTCAGGTTAAGCCTGTATCTGCTTAGCAAAGATTCCTGTGTGTTCTGTGGAATTTAGCTGTTCCATTTGGTGTCTCTGAAGTTTTGCTAGTCCTCACACTTTTTCTTGGAGACCAAAAGTGTGTGTCTGGCTCCCTCCAAGTGTTGCTCCTGACACTTCTCAGATGTAGCACGCTGGGTCTATGCAGAAATGTCTCTGAAGTGAACATTCTGTTTCAGTGCTACTCTAATGAGTAACAAGTGTGAGGACACTGGTACAGGTCTGCTGGGAAGTTACATCACTTATCTGACACCAAGTGTTTTGCAGTTGTAAAGCTGTAGTTCCATTATGCTGGTTTTGATGTTTGACTTCTGTCTGCTTTGCCTCATAATCGAGGTAAAAATGAAAAGACAGAGGAGTTTTGGTTTTCAGCTTCTTCAAGGAATCATATGCTTGTGGCACCAGGAGATTTGAACACAGATATTGCCTGTGACAGGAAAATGTGAAAGTAAATAATAGAGAGGAGACTTGAATGAAATATTATCTTGTGCAGAAGATAAGCATAAGATCAATGATCCTCCAGAAATTCATTCCTCCTAGGACCTGCTCAATATACTTGTCTGCTGCACTGGATGAATTTTTACTTGAGGCATAGCTAGACTTTAAAGTGTAACCAAATTTGTATATAGCAGAAAAATCCTATTAATCTCCAATAGCACATCTCTTTTATGTACTCTGTAGGGCTTGATGAGTTCAACAGTATCCGTGTCTTGATAAAAATGCATCCATGCTTTTGAAAAGTTCTGTTGCAGCAGCTGTGGAATTTTCCCTGTGCTGGTGCTGGTCTGGCATCTTATCAAGTCATTTTGCCTTTTTGTTTAGTTTTCTGATTTAACCTTCAAGCAATTCACTCTGAATCCTGTGATTCTGTTTAATCTAGAGATTTTAAATAGATGTTATTCTCTTGTTATTTAATAATCACTGTTTCTCCTGCAGGCACCCTGTGGAATTTATCCTCCTATGAGCCCCTGAAGATGGTGATCATTAACCATGGGCTGCAGACCCTCACCAACGAGGTGATTATACCCCATTCAGGCTGGGAGAGTGAGCCAAATGAGGACTCGAAGCCTCGTGATGCTGAGTGGACAACTGTCTTCAAGAACACTTCTGGATGCTTAAGGTAAGGCAAAGCTGGGGCTTGTTAGTCTGTTCACCAGGTCCTGGGACTGAATTTCATTGAAATAATTTTAATTAGAAGTGACATATGATGTATCTTTATTTTTACAGAGATATCCCCATTTCAATGGCCACAACAGCTGTGCTTTGCCTGCCGCAGACTCTCTTGGTGTAGGACTCATCACTCACTGTGGGTCTGTCCAGTGGGGTCAGTGGGAAGAGTAGGTCGTGTTCTCCAAACTTCAGTGCATTCCCTGCTTCCCTTCATTGTGCTGGTTTTATTTATTAGAAAACTCTGGTTTCAGACAACTCCCTCCTTGGTTTTTAGGGCCTTTCCTATGAAAAGGCATTTTTTGCAGTTGTAAGGAAATAAGTTTCATGGAATTTCACAGACCCTGAAATACAGATCCAGGTTTAGCCTTTTGAGGACACACGCCTGTTTTAAATAAAGGTGACCAAGAACCTATGGGAGATTAGTTAAGAACCTGGACTACTGACTGTTTAGGAACTTGAATATTCCTTCTGCTGTTCCTTGTAAAGGAACCTGTTCTGTTTAAATACTGTATTTGCATTTCTGAAAGCACCTTGGGAGCAGGACACTACATGCTGGGGTCAGGAGGAAACCTAACAGTCTGAAGAACTTGGGAGAACCAATATTCCCTTAACAATGTCTCTCATTTTGCTTCTCTTCTGAGATGAAACAGTGATGCCCAGTTTAGATTCTTCACCACTGTGATGAAGTCAATTAGTTTGAACAAAACTAATAAAGATTTGGCATCTTCTGTTGCTCTCAAGTATACTTCTGTCAGATTTCTACCGATTAATGCACCTTCAGAAGTTGATTCATTTCTGTTTCTTGGGCTTGTGGTCTCCCAATTGCAGTAACTATTCCCCTGAGTAATTTCATACATGAAGCAAGTAATGAAAAGTGTTCTGAAAGGGCCCATTACTGAAATTATTTGCAGTCCCACTGGAAACTGAGGTCCTTAAGCAGGCTCCAGACATCCCAGAGTTTTACTTACCGGTGTCTCACTTTGTAACCATGTTCTGAAGAGGAAATTAGTCATGGTAGGGGAATAAAAGGATTAGCTTGATGAATATGAGATTCTCCAGTAAGTGGAGACAATAAACTGATCATTAGTAGACTGGCCTAATCCACATAATAAAATTTTAGTAGTATGTGGATCCACTTGAACTTCTGCATTCCAGAATATCTTCGGGTCTGTTGATTGGTTGTTTTTTTGTTCTGTGGGGGTCTTTGTGGTTTTTTTTTTGGTTGTTTGGGTTTTTTTAAGTAAAGCACTGGTTTCACAGGAAACACAAAAGCTTGTGCCCCTATGGATATTGTATTCCTAAAGCTAATGAGGAGGGATGTGGAGCATAGTAGTTATGAGATATGTTAGAGAATTTGAATTTCTGGTATTTAAAAGCAGTCCTAATGCACTTGAAACATCAGGAGAGCAGTGAATTGTGACTGCCTGTGCTGCTGAAGGGGAGTTGCAGTGAGGCCAGTGAGGCAGGAGCAGACAGATGCTGGAGCAGGTGAGTGGGAGCCATCTGCAGCTGATTGTACTTCCTCTCCTGATGGGTCTTACCTGCCTTTTGTAGAGCACCTCCAGATTTAGGGATTTAAATGGACATAGCAAAAGTAATTAACATTAAAAGTGTTGGAAATAATTTTGTGGTGTTTATTGAAACCCTCTGCAGCTTATCCTTAAAAGCAACAGCAAGATCCAATAGTTAACACCAGCAGAGAATAAATGGTTGCAGCCATCTGTCTGGCAGACATCAGTGTTTAAAAACCCCTTTGCCTACGCTTCTCTCATTGACACACTAGCTGGTCTTAGAAATTGAATTTTCCATGAATGGAGCTTATTGCAGACTGCAGACTTCACCAATTTGATATTTAATTGAGAGGTTAGTCCTCCTGATGGTGTGCCAGCCTCCCTGATCCCTTTGGAAGTGAGCCTCAGGTGTGAGCTGTGTTGTCTTCCAAAAGAACAGAGAATCTTTGAGCTTCTGAGGTATCAGATGTCCTTGCAGTTTAGGACAGGCATTATGCATGCAGGAGGGTGTTTATTTCAGTATCATTTTTTCAGTTAATGAAGTTTATCAACAGATGTGGGCGAGTTTGTTTCAAACTCAATGATTCACAGCGTGAACTGCCAGTTAATTATTATTTGCCTTTTTTTTTTTTTTGACACTGCTTACTCATCTTAACTTTGTTCTTAATCTAGGTCTCTCCTTTAATAATGTGGAGCCATGGAAGCACTTATTTCAAAATAATTAAAAACAAGTAATTAAAAACCCCAACACTACAATTATTTACCCGTATCTCTTCTTCAAATCCTGATTCTTCTCACTTTTCCTCTCCAGTCCAGTCCTGTCGACAATACCTTTGTGTAATTTGTGTGTGTCTCTGCCTCCTGGCTGTGGAGGTTCAGGTGCTGGTGCATGTCCAGCTCTGAGTAGGTCAGGGTGAGTTGTATCCCACGCAGCCACCTTGGCCCCCCGTGTGCCTGAGGGTGTGTTACCAGCTGGTGTTACAGCACAGCTCCTGTGGGGTCAGTAATTGGGGCCAGTGCCTCAGCACACATCTGTACCTGCACCAGAGCTGGGAATTAACCTGACAAGAGAAGAGCCGTGATCCATGCACTCTGCCCCTTGGCTAAAGTTGAGGTAGCTTACTGGCTTTGTATAGCTCTGATTTACCCACTTTCTGAAGTAACAAAAATCCCTCTGTGATGCTTGATGTTGATTTTACTTTGTGTGGCCACAGGGCATGCACTCAGCAATGGACCTGTCTGAGCTGCTCTTTATCTGTGTTTGACTGAGTGATGTTGGACCTGGTCACTTGGATATCAGAGAAAGTGCAGTTTGTCATCATCAGGAAAGCCATTCCTGTACTCTCTTTTTCCATGGTATTTAATTCTGGAATAACCTGGGATCCCTGGCAATGTCCATTCCAAGCTACTGTAGGTAACTACACATACCCAGCCAGTGGGAATCAAAGGAGGCAAAGGCAGCTGGTTACAGTCTGTTGACTCTGGAGAGTAGTGTTTATTTTAAGGGCTCCTTTTAATGTCAGTCCTTCTCCCAGGGTTCTTCTGAACCCTGGTTTCATCTGGAACAAGACTACTGGGTTGTGTGTGCCATTCACTCTGTACTTGACTTGCCAAAAACTTTGCTCAAGTAAATGTTTTGGGAATCCTGTGTTCCTCATTGCAAACTTGGCAGCACATCCAATTTGCGAAGTATGCTCTGATAATGAAATTAATTGGATGCTTTTGCTGTAATCTGTACCAAGATTTCAGAAAACAGTGCAGGTGGTGATAATTTTGTCTCCATTCTCATCCTGAGATCAGGAAAAAGATGTTTTCTCTTGCATTGCTGTGCTTTGTTTCTAGGGGCAGACCCAACATGACGAATGGATCTGCAATATCCATAATCATTTTACTGCTGAAAATGGTCACGAGCCATGTGAGAGACACTGCCCTAGGTGTAATTTTATGAAATAGGGGTGTTCTTATATTCTGTTGAAGCTGGTAAGAGAAACATGTATGAAAGAAGTCTGGAAAGAAACAGTAAAAAACAAAGCAAAGTGAATTTTTCGTTACGAAAAAGTAGGACTGGGGACACAATGTAAGGAAGACATTTGCTTGCTAGAACGATCATTAAATATGCACAGATATTCTTTTGTTACATTTATAAGTCTTATGCCTTTGCATTGTATTTTATTCCTCTTGGTATGTGAAGAGTGTCTGTTCTAGTTACTATCTTCTTTATTTGGTCTTTACACTCCTAAAACCCCTACCGGGATTTGCAATCCAGAAACATTTTCAAATTGTACTCCAGTTGAAATAATGCAATGATTTGGTGCATCTTAACAAAGCCATTTCATGGTCCTTCCTACAACTTCGAACCAGACACTGAGGTGCTTTAGGAGAAGGGTGTGAGTTGAGTTCTCGTGGGAAGGATGGAGCTGTGGCTCACGTGCTCCCAGGCAGTGCCAGAGACCTTCACTGGGTCCCCAGGTTTCTCCTAAGGTGCTTCCCCCGTTCCGAAGGGAAGTGATCTGTGGGTCCAACCACTGCTGAAGTCACATCATCTTTTTTTGTTTTCTGTGGAGATATCCACCACAATTCCTAGTTCTCTGGAAGCAGCAAGGATTTTAATGGCTTAAAAATTAAATTCATTCTGGGCTTAATTGCTGTTTTCTGCCTAATTACTTTTAATTCTCTCTTGGATTTTTCCACTTCTAAGAGGACAGAGTAGAACTTAGTTCCTAAATTGCCAACTTTCTAGCCTGATTCCTGTGCTAAACTGACCTGCTGTCAACAAATGTTAAATGAATTAATTTGCATAGCAAACAGATGCAAAGTGCTCCTTTTCCAGGGGTACCATCTGTAGCTGCAGCATTTCTTGTCAATTCTCCAAGTACACAGAAATTCACATTCACAAAGAGCCCCAGGGTTCAGAGCCCTGGCCTGGCATGTGAACACAAACAAACTGCACCCACCTGACTTTCCCAAAAAACACACATTCTTCAGATCAAGTTTGCACATAACAGCTTGTCCAACACCAGCTCCTGAGAAGGGAAGGGACAACCTGGTGACTGGAGCTGTAACGTGAAACTTGGGAAGTCTGGATTCATTTGCTGTTCTGCTACTGCACTGACATCATTACAGGCAAGATTAGTGGTATAAACCTTCTTATGGTCAAGCTTTTAATAGCCATGTCTCCTTCTGGTTTTGGTGAGATTCAGCCTTCTGAGTGGATCTGGACTTCAGTCCCTGATCCTCACTTTTCTCTCTGTATTGTGGGACTGGCACCTGTGCCTGTACCTTCGCCTGAAATGGGTAAATACCAGTTCAAGGATTTTGAAGTGGTTGATCCTAGAGACATCAACTGGGAATAAGCAGCTCCTGTAGGTATAAATTAAGTTTGGTCCCATGGAATCAAAACCTAAGAGGCCTGGTAGGTGTGAGATAAGGGCTCAGTGGATTTAGAGCCAGAAACATATTCCACCAGGTTGAGAAATGATGCATAAGTGTCTGCAGGTTCCTCTTAGGTTTTTTAGAGAAAAGATGGCTGCAAAAGCTTGATGGTAAATCATTAATACTTAGGGAATGTTATAAGCCTTTTTTTCTGAGGAGAACGGAGAGCATTTTGCTGCCTGCATGTACATCTTGTCCTGCAGATGTAACTTGCACTGCTTCAGTCACAGGTAACAAAGGCAAAAGGCAGTGGGTGTGTTCCTCAAGTCCTCCTGTCTCTATATGTGTGTGTACCCATACACTCACAGCACATGCTGCTCTTAGCAGGGCAGTGGGTCTGTGAGGCACATGGAGGCAAAGAAGGTTTGTCAGGCAATGTTTGGGCAGAAAAGGTCTCTGTCTTTGCACCCTGGAAACCACTGCATGGAGTGCACCAGTGAGACTGGTGTGCCTGCTTTTTCTTCCCATCCCTGTGTGCTGAATTTGAGGAATGAAAGGAAGAAAGGCTGTCAAAGCCAGGTGCTTATGCCCTTCTTTCTTATTAATGATTAATGTGTGGCTTTTCTCTGAAGAAGAGTGCCTGGGAATTAGAGCTTTCAAAGTGCATTACTTTCAAGCTCTATCCATCTTTAGATCCTGCAGGCATGATAATAGTATGTGGTGACAGTCACATAATATTTGTCCTGCGTGCACTCTCTGTACTGGAGGCAGCCTTCGTCTCCAGCTGAGTGAAGTAAGAAGGCACTTAAGTGCAAATCCTTGACCTGGAAGCGCTGCCTGGTGCAGAGCAGGGTGCAGGAGGTGAAGTTCAGGTGATGCTGCTGCGGTGCTGCCAGAGGAGCTGCCCTTGGTGTCAGGGGAGCTTTGCTCACTGAAGCATGGCGGAACAGCAAGAGAGGGGAATGTGAGTTTTCAGGTGCCAGCCTTTATTTTCTCCTTTTCTTATCTACAGCAAATTAGCATTAGTACAGAGCCCTCCTTGAGGCAGCTACACTTCTCTCCTAACTCCAGAAAGGGTTCTTTGACAAAGTCAAAAGACTTTCCTTCTCACTTTGTGTGTTTTGCCTATCCAAGTAGTTCTTTCTTATACTTTTGTAGGGCCGTTGTTTTGCAAAGGAGGCCTGGAGAGAGCTCCTTCCAAAGCCCAGTGCTTGCTTCCCCGTCCCACCCAGGGGAGCAGGGGGCAGATGCTGCCACCTCTGCCCACCCACTCACTGTGCTGGTGCACTCGTGTTGTTTTCAGAGTGGGTGCAGTCTTGGGGAGATTGCTGCTCCAGGTGCTGGAGCTAATGATACTGTCAGTGTTTTGATGTGCAACAGGTATGTGGGAACTGGACTTTCAGAGAAGGAGTAGTTTTAGACAGAGCTAAAAACTGAACCAAAATTTGCCTGTGAATCTTCACTTTGGAGGCAGCAAGCAGCACGAAAAGGGAGAAGCTTATCTGCCCAACCCAGACTGGAAAAAATCAACTCAAATTAAAAACCCACACAAAAGAGAGGAGTGAGCAAAGGCAGTTTCTTAATTAGCTTACTGATACTGTGCAGGATCACAGCATATGGCTGTCCTGGGGCTTATATGATGAGCAGAGCGTTTAATTCGTGCTAGTAAGGAGCTGTTAGGGTTCCTCCTGACAGTTCCTGATGTTTAGCTTGTAATATAAATAAATTATGCATAGATTTTAGCAGCAGAGACATAACCTAGTTACATGCAACCTTAATGCTTTACAATCATATCTTGAAGTATAAATTTAAAGTTGTGCACTTGCTTATTGCCTTGTGTCATTACTTAGGAATGAATCTAGGTCCATCCTCTCTTGGCTGTCAGTGAAGGGAATCTACAAAAACAGCTGTTGGTGTGGTGGGATGAAGAACAAGATTGCAGCAAAGCTCACTGCAGTCACTATGAGAGGCATAGGCTGCTTTGGAAGGATCTGCTTGCAAGACATGATCCTTTCTTTATTAGGTAAATACCACCTCACTTTTGTGTTTTTGAGATTCTTTTCATATGGCAGCAAGCATGAGTGATAAAGCAAGCAGAGCCCCTTGGCCTTTCCTCTAAACAGAGACTGGAATAATTTGGAAGCTAAGTACTTGCTGGGTATCATGGAATTCTTGTATAATGTGTTTCTGCATTGTTTTGCATTACAGGAGAACAAACTGTGACCCTCCAAGTAGGTCATGCAGGAGGTAACCAGTCAGCATTTTATTGAAAAGACATTACATGATGTTTTGAGTATAGAAGGCCACAAATAACAAGGTACAGAAGTCAAATCCACCTTTTATTAAACTGTACTGTTGAGCCCCTGGTTGTCGCAGGGAGCTCTTACAGGCAGTGCTGATGTGGATGTATAAGACACATCAAATGTGCCTTGTAGGTCTCTTGCTCTATGGCAGTGTCACTGGAGTACAGGCTAAGCTCATGAAGCCTTTTTTGGGGAGCAGCTTTTGGTATGTCATCTTCTGGGCATTTGATCAACTGAACAAAACCAATCTCTTTATTCAGATAGCTAGAAGGGTTTACATGCAAAGAAGCTGGGGCTGCTCTTCTGCTTCTCTCTTGGGTGTGACTGGTAAGTGAATGCTGCAGTGGAGCAGCAATCTCCAGTGGTATCTCCTGCCCAGATCTGATACTTGTGTTCTCAGCTGAACCGCTGCTCCCTACCTAACAACACCATCAGTAGAGCTCTTCTAGCTTTCTAGTCATGCCATTTGGACTTTGGCTTCTTTCGGCTTTCTTTACCATGTTCTTCGCTTCATTTCTCGTTCAGTTCTCTGCTGCCAAACTCCACTGTGCTGTACAGGGCCCTCTGACCAGCACTGCCTGGATCAGGCTATCTTTGGGGCACAGGCAGCTTCTTTCTTTCTCTGTCTTGTTTTCAGAACAATGAATTTAATACCAATTAAGCTTTCTGGTATCTCATGTGAACTGAAGTATGGAATTCATTCTATTTCTGCATGAAATGATGGAATTATTTTTAAATGTTGAATATTCCTCCTTTGAGACACACTGGACCTAGAAATGCACTAGGAAATAGAGTACATTTTTTACGACTGTTACTGATCAATCTCCTCTGGCTGGCATCCAAATAAAAATTTCTTAATTGTTGAAGCCAAGTGTGTGTGTGGAAGGGTGTTTGTATAGCAAGGGTTCTGCCTGCCCAAATAGGTGGGCAGTACAACTTACACATTTGTGTGACTTATGAGAAGCTTGTAGGTTTTTATCAGCTGAATTTTACAAAACTCAGTGTGTGCACAGTGAAGCCCCAGTGGTGGTGTGGTGAGGGGTCTCTACTGCCTGTCAGCTCCACCACAGCACTGCCATAACTTACCCACCTGTGAGGTGCCCCTCACACAACCCATTGGGAACCCCCCCGTCATTCACAGCTTGGAGTGATCACAGGTGTCCCTGTGTCCTGTAACAGTGCTGAGACACACTGAGGAGCAGCCAGGGTTGCTGTTTAGCCTTGCAATACACGAATAGCTATTAAAAGGTTCTTAGAGTAGTAAGAAGTGGGATTCCTTTAGGCAGACAGAGACCCTGCCACGTGCACAAGGGGGCTCTTGGAAAGAGTCACTGTGTCAGCATCAGCTCTTGGCTGCCGTTCTTCGAGGGAAGGGTGGAAGTGTTACTAGGAGGATGTCTTAAAAAGTTCCAGTTCAGCTTCCTGTTTATATAAAACGGAAAATCTCAAACCCATTGTCTTTGTTCCTAGCCAGATCTCTAAATAAAGTGCTTTTTACCCCTGCTGAACTAAGGTGGGAGGGTGATGAGTGTTCAGTGACACTCCAGCATCCAGGTTTGTCTGCAGCACTGTGGGGTAGCAACTGATGGCCCTCTTCAGCCAAGTGGCAGACACAACAATAGTCTTGGAAATCCTAGTTTTAATGTTCAGAGAAAAACGTGTCTCTGGTGCTTGTATTTTCAAGTTTCTCTTTATCATTAAAAAATCATCCAAAAGCTCTGTGTCTCCTCTGCCTGTCAGATTGTTAGGGAGAGCACAGCGGGGGCATTGCTGCATGTTTGCATTGAAAGAGTGCAAAAGAAGTACCATGTGTTTAATTACTTCTAAGTCTCTTCTCTTGAAGATGAGGATAACTTTGGTGTGTAGCACAGGCAGTAGTAACAGCTCACCTGTCCTAGGGGTGATGAATGCCAGCCCTGTCCTGCAGATGTAAATGTAGCATGCAGAATTGCATATTACCAAGACAGCTCTTTGGTGATAATGATAACCTTATCTAAGGCATAAACAGATTTCANAGGCTGCATTCTTAGCCTGATGCGTTTCTATGCTGGTAGGTATTTACTTTTATTTAACATTTACTTAGTGCTTCTCTGTTTTGTTTTCCCAAGGAAGGCATATATTTCATCATCCTTACAAATTCTCTTTCACTAGTCCTGGCTACAGTGTGGACTCCAGGAATTTGAGGAAGAATCCAGGTTGCTTTTTCCAGCTAAAGACCAGGGATTTAAAATGTCTGGAAGGAGATTTGTGCTTCACTGTCTTATATAGAAATCAGTCATACATTTGGTTTCCTTCCAATGTACTTTGAGTCACATGGGCAGTGATTCCATGTTTTACTCCTAGAATTGTTCTTCAGTGTGTTGTGTTTATTTACAGTGAAGGTTTCTATTACCCTTTGCAGTATGACATAAGAAAGACACTAATGTTTTTAAAATACATTTTTCATTTAATAGACTCTTGGAAAAGTATTGAAAAGCAAGGAAGGTCAGGGAGAGCAGCAGAGGCTGCTCTGGGAGTGAAGAGACGAGGCAAGGGAAGGTGACTGTCAGGAACACCAGGGGTGAATGGCAGGTCTCATTTGTCACTGGCTTGTGTAAAAGTAGTTCGAGTAGTTCCTCCTCCCTGCTCCCACCCATTGGGACAGGCAGTCAGCTTTATTTCCATTTATGACAGGATTTTGCCCATCATCAGTGCTTCGAAAGCCCTGTGGAGTCCCTTCTTCTAAGTGTTCAAACTTTAAAAGTATCTTTGACTTAAAATAAATGCAGCCTGTCATTCTCCTGCATTGCAGGGACCTGTGAAGATTGCTCTGGATCATGGAAGCCAACCCTGGGGGCTCTTCTCCTGGGATTGCCCAAGACAGCTTAGTCAAAGTGTACTGTCTTCATCTTACATCGTGCCCACCTTTGCTTGCTGCTTAGAGATGTTTGGCAGACTCATGCATGGATCTGAAACGCAAATATTGCCATGGGAACTGAGAGATGTTCAGTGCCTTTTGCAGTGTTGGAGCAGCAGAAGGAGCAGATGGGGTGAGGCATGTGCTGACCTCCCTGGGCTCAGCCCCCTGAGATCTGCAATGCCTGCATGGCTGTGAGAAGAATGTGAGCTGAGCTTCCTGTGGGTCTGGGTTACAGTGACACACAGGGAAATGGGGTTTGTTCTTCCGTGCTGTATCACTCCCCTGGGCTGCAGGAATCTCATTATCCAAGGAGTGAGGACTCACAAAACCCCAGCAGTTGGGTATTTATAGAGCAGATGCTTCTGCATGACATGCTCAGGAGGACCGTTTTCTGATGTGTTAGTTATAACAGTAAAACCGCAAAGTTTGATGTCCGGATAACTTGGTCGTAGCAGTAATTAGCTTTTAGCTTGATCCTGCAGAGTTTTCATTCTTATTTATGTGTGATATATGTGGGAATTTTTTCTTGAGGCATTAATTTTCAATAACTTTTTCTGTAGTTGAAGAAACTGTAAGTGACATTAGCAAGCCACACTCTTACTGATGCACTTCTATAATATCTTTTGTAATTATAACCCTATCAGTGTCTACCTTAATATTAATCCCAATACAGGTCAAGAAATAAGAAAGCAGGGTAAAGAATCCTGTGATGCTGTTGATAACCAAAGCGGTAAAACAAATGTGCTACAAGTGTGGTGGCACAAATGGACTATAGAAAAACCTCTTGTGAATGGGCCATGAGGCAAGAAGGGTGTGAAGGCTGGGCTTTTTTTGCTAAATTTGAATATTTTTTTTAAGTCTGCAAATGTTGCTTATGAATTTTAAATCTCTATTTCTGAGACTTAATGAGGGAATAAAAAACCTGTGATACACAGCTCCAGATAAGACCAGTTATAGTGCATTTCTGTCACCCTGAAGCTTAATAAGTAATGTTCCATATTAATAGATGTGCTTGGAGGTGGAGCTGCTATCATTTATGGTTACAACTCCTGAAAGGTATCACAGAGAATTTGAATTCTAATTTAAGTTTCATAAAGACTTGGCATAAAAATTCACAGTTGTGTTTTTCATACAAAAGGATTAATGCAATTGGAGATGGGAAAACAGCATGTAGAATTGTCTTTCATATATCTTGTGGACTCCTTTTAATATCCACTTTACCTATCTTTATCAGCCATTGCTAGAGGTGAGGCTGTATGTTAGGATTTGGGGAAAGGATTCCTTTATCTGTGCAGTTAATTTGTGTTCTTAATTGAACGTTAATGTGCTGTTACAGCAACCAGCTCACAATTAAGTGCCTTCAGATTTTGAGAGGTCTCAGAGAAAATGTGGGGTGTCCTACTATCCAGTTAACACAGCAGCCTGCCTGGGTGGCTGGGGACATGGGAAGGGTCCGTGATTGATTTGTTAATTACTTGGAGATTGGCAGGCCCTCTAGTTAGTCAAAAAGAAAAATTGGCTGCACAATCCTGATAGCAGAAGGTAATGATGGTGTCCTGAACTTTTGAGAACAAACCCTACTCAGGTTTGTAGGATTCAAATGCCCTGAAAGGTTGTCTGTGTTGTAATCGAAATTACTGCGTTTCAGCTTTGGGAAAGCTTTCCTTACAGGTTTGTTCAGTGAGCACTGTTGAGAAGAATTTTGTCACTTCATTTTTCCCCTCAAAAAAAAAGGGAAAAAAACAGACAGGATTTGGAAAATGGACTTGAATTTTATTTATTTATTGGGTAATGGCAGGTTGATGCTCATGCAAGGCTGGGGCTTTGGTTTGTTGTGTTGCTTGATGGCTGGGTGAGTGAGGCCAAGGTCATGGTCCCCTGACAGTTTCTATAGACATTGAAATGTGCAACTTTAACAATTCCCAGTAGCCTTTTCCTCTTGCATCTTCTACCTGTGCCATTCTCATGTGCAATATTGTGAGAAATTCAAAGGCACATAAAATGTCATCTTTTACTTACTAAATGTGACTGATTCAGGGTCTTTGCTGAATCTGCTGCACACAGCTTTTTCAGTTTCTGTGGCCAGGAATACTGCTGAGCAATCTTGTGACTTTGCTTGTTTTCCCTAAGGTAGTGGAAGTATTTTTCAGACTAGAAGTACTGGCTTTGAAATCAAATTTTTTGTTTCTGTATTGTTCGCTCTGAAAATTGACCTGGTTTAAGGTGGACTTGGCATTGCAGCAAAGAAATGCGTTTGTAGGCACCTCTGTGATTGTGTTCCCCTTTCTGTTCAGGTTCAGGGAGTTGCAGATGTGCATTGCCCGTATTTTACTGAGATTTGGTAGGTTTGTCAGTCTACTTTGCCTCCTAATTGTTCATCCAAGGTGATGAGCTCGTAATAATTGGAGTATAAATCAACACACCTTCAACTTCATGGTGAAGGTTACAGGCCTAAATTTTGCTTTAACTCTCTCCTCTTAGGAATGTAAGTTCAGATGGAGCAGAAGCACGCAGAAGACTAAGAGAGTGTGATGGCTTGGTGGATGCCCTCCTTCATGCTTTGCAATCTGCTGTTGGCAAGAAGGATACAGACAATAAGGTGAACTTGAGCATTAAAACTTAGTGGATGTTTCCGTTAATTGGGGTTGAAATGTTGCACTGGGATCTGACTTTGTTTGCTGGTATCAGAAGAGGATTATGCTTGCTTCAGAAAATAGAGTAATTATCTTCCTCTCCTCTCTGGTATCCATGGTGCTCCTGATGGGGTATCAGCAGGATGCTGCTCTGTTCCCCTCTATGGCTGAGAGGTGGGGAGAATAGTCCTTTATTGGCAGGGACATTATTACTATTGTTCTGCATTACTTAATTGGCTTTTTTAAGTGCAGTCTTCATATCAGAATGAGTCCCATTTGCACAAAGCAGCAAAAGAATCAGTTCCCATTTTAAGGACTTTATTCAGCACCATCTCTAAAGACTGCAGTGCATAGGCATTAAGAAATGCCTTCAGACCTGCAGCACTTTGACTGTGGCTTTTTTTTGTGCAGATTTTATTAATCTGTTTTTATCGTCATCTCATCCTGGGGCACTTAAAGGTATTTATATGCATAAGGAATATCATAAGTTTAACCTGTTTAAAAAAGAGCAGACTGTTGCTTTGTAACACCAGCAAGGCCTGTGAAGCATCGTTATTTTACTCTCTCTGAGTCCCACCATGTGATGGCCTGTACAGGAGAGTTATAAAGCCCTGTCACTTAATCAGGTAATTTTGGAAGTGGATTTTGTAACCACCTGGTGGTTTCCATTGCAACCTACAGAGATTTGCTCTTGTCAGAACCCGATGTGCTATGGATTAGCTATTACTGCAGGACAACGTGTGTTCTCATTGAAATCCCCACAAGGCCCAGGTTTTGACCCAGAGAAAATTTAATAAAATGGAGCCCCTTGGGGATTGTAAATGTTGGAAGAATGAGAGAGAGGCTTGTATTAAAATAAGATCCTTATATGATCTTTTTCTGCTGTGTGTTTGATCTTCTGGTGAATTGTATTCTTTGTTAAGATCAACTGGTATTTTTGATTAGGGAGTTTTCATTTTGAATGGGTACTATTTATGAAGTACTTCCCATTTCAAAGAAAAGAATTGGGTTTAGAACTAGAATGAACTTTAATTTAAAGATCTTTTCTAAATCTTCCTCGAAAGCTACATTCCTTTCCTGGGACAGGTGGGCTTTTTTTTTTTGGTATTTCCTCCAGACCCTCCACTGCGCAATACAATGGTTTTCAAGTAAGAGGGTACAGTACTTCTTGTAACATACATTTCTCTGTTAACAGTCTGTGGAGAACTGTGTGTGCATCATGAGGAACCTTTCCTACCATGTCCACAAAGAGGTCCCTGGAGCTGACAAGTACCAAGAACTAGATGCAGGTCAGACCACAGGCACAGGAGGCACTCAGAAGAAGAAGAAAGATGATGCTGGTTGTTTTGGTGGAAAAAAAGCCAAAGGTATGTGTTGCAGAGAGCTCAGACCTGGAAATGGATTTGGGGGTAGATGTTGGTGTGCTGTCCTGCTCTTGCAAGCACATTCATTGTGCTAATTTGGAGTGATGCAGTTTGTGGAGGTCCATGTTTGCAGTGTCATGGCATGTGTTTATCCCCTGTGTTGCGTCACTGCTAGATAGTTTGGTTTGAAATAGGAGTGGTGCATGCTTGACAGATGGCACTGCTGCTGGAAAAAGGTGGATGTGCTCTGCATCCCCTCTGCATTCCTGTGTTCTTGCACCTGTCGAACCTGTGCTAAGCCCCCTTGCTTGGCTGTGTTGCTCATGGCCCAGGCCCAGGCAGCCAGGCCAGCATGCATCCCCCCAGTCCTGTGCATGGCACTCCTGGCTGTACATCCTCCATGCCTCCAGGCTCTCCTATTTGAAAACAAACTAAAAACCTACCCTCCCACTCAACCAAAATGTACAACCTCCTAATTCAGTCACTCTTTCAGTAATTTAAATTGCAAACATGATTTTGTAGCTTTTAATTGTCATTCACTTTTAGACCTGTTCTCTCCTCTGGGGCATGAGTGTTGCAAATGAGTTTCATTATAAGAGAGGATTAATAGTCTTAGTAACCCCCCTTCCATGTTTCCTTCACAAAGAGGCACTCAAATTATATCCGTTTTCTTTGTTGTTTTAGAGAAACTGCTATTCTAGACTGAATTCTGTTTTCTTTGTTGTTTTAGAGAAATGACTATTCTAGATGAATTCAGAGATAATTAATTCCATTTTCTGTCTAGGCTTCATTCTCCTCATTCATGTGCACACACATCCTGGCTTACTATTGATAGCCAGGTATAAGAAAGGGCTTTGGCCCTAAAGAGCTGATATGGAATTGTTTGAAGTTGATAGACTGTGCTGCACATTGCCCTTTCTTTGATCTGACCTCTGTGTGTTATTAAAATGCTACGTGTTTCCATATGTGTTAGGCAAGACATCACAGTGTGAACTTGCTTTTGCAGACTAGTCTGTCATCAAATAGGTTTAAACTGTTTTTTGAAAAAAATAAAATGTGATGGGAATCTTTTAATGACTGGGGATAAAACTAAAGAAGTAATTCTCCCTGCCTGGCCAGCCTGTTCTCACAGTGAATGACTGAACCTGCAGTGATACCTTTGGAAGTCTTGCATGTGTTCTGACTCGAGCCTGTTCCCTGCCCCTTGCAGTCCCTGTTGTTTTGTTGTTTGAGAGCAACAGTCGATGGAAACACTTTCAGGCATGAAAGCTCTGAATGCCCTGTGGGAGGAGGGAATGTGCTGATGGAGAAGTGTTGTTGTCCCCTCGATGGCAGTGAAAAGGAGCTCTCAGGTGCCTGTCCTGAGTTGTGTCTGCTGCCTCTGGGCCCACCTAGAGATACACCCTCAGTGTCTGAATGCCCGAGGACTTCCTGTTTATCACAGAAGCATCAAATCATGTCTTTTTGGACAAATAGGTCTCAGAATCATCTGATGCTGAGGATGAGCCCATGGATTGTAGCAAGCAGTGCAGGCACTCAGTGACAGATTCTCTCTGTGTGTTCAGCAGGAAATTACAATTTCCAAAGAATATTTTAATGTGTCCCCCCCCCCTTCTTGCAGTGCTCTTTTTAAAATACGCTGTTCCGCAGAGGGAAATCAACTGGTGATAATGCTGAGCTCACAGCTGGTAGGATGTAGGTCAGAAGGATAGAGGGTAACAGGCGACTGTTGTGTTTAAAAAGTAAAAATTAAAATCCATTCATAAATGTGCTTTTAAAATTATAAAGAGAAGCTCCCTTGTCTTGATGTTAAATTTATGTGGGTACTAGTCTGAACCTGCATTAATTTTCTCAGTCTAGGACTTCAAAATAGATCAGTTATCTCCCTTGTTGTTCGCTTAATCTCACAGTGTTTCCATGTTTATTTTATTTTATTTCATGGTCATTGATCACAGCATTTCAAACACCTCTGCAAAGGGCTAGTCATCCTTCTGTCCCCTCAATTCTGTGAGCACCTTTTCATTTAATGAAAAGAGGTAAAAAGAAAAAAAACCTCTGTGGAGAAATATTGGGTGTTTTCAACAGGAACAAAAGGGAGAAAGTGGAATATTTTGTTTTGAGTTGGGTTTCTTTAATTGATGAAAATTCTATAGTATTCTTGTAATACTCAGAGTTTGAACCTATTCTGTGAAATTCTGCCTCTTTGTGACTGTTCCTTTGTATTTTCTTCATCCTGTAAATTTTTGTTTTTCTTTTGCTGCTTTTCTGGTAATTAGAGGAGTGGTTCAATCAAGGTGAGTCTGCAATACTTTCTTTTCATCATCGCCATAATGTGCTTTGTTCAGCTTTCCCGTGCAAGGCTCAGAGCTGAGATCAAGGTCTTGTTCATCACCTTCTCCTCTGCTCCCCCAGCACATCCTCCTGTTCATTGCAGCAGACACAGAAATCCTCTGAGGGAGCTTTTGCAGCTTGGTCTTTGCACACCAAGAATAGAAATGGCAAGGTTTTATTCCTTCCTGGTGTGAGTGCAGTAAGGGGATCGATGTGCAGCTGGCCTGCAAACCCCACGAGAGAGGCAGCACCAGTATGTGAGCTGCCTCACAGCCCTGTCATGTCAGAGGAGGGCTCTGCTGGCTGGTCTGGGCAGTGGTGGCCGTGAGACTCAGCAGCCTGGACGTGCATCCTCAGGGGCCCTCGGTGTTTCGTGTGCTTGGGCTGCTGCAGCTTTGGTACTGCCAAGCAGAGGATGTGGATGCAGCTGCCCCCAGGAGCTGCCTCGGGGGACACGCCCTTTAGCTTCTCATCCCAGCACAATAAATAACATTGCAACTGCAGTACACAGGTCTTGAGGCTAAAGTTTCCCTGCCTTTCAGCTGGGAAGTTAATAGGCTGTGAGTGCTTTGCAGTCTGTGTTCTGAGGCATTGTCAGCTTGTGGTGCTTGGTTCAGATCGTGGATTCTGGAGGGTTGAGCTGAAGGAGAATATTGGGGAGCAAAAAACCAAACAAAATAACTGTTCCATGCAGCAAATGGTGCTTGATAGTGTCCTGTGAAGCACTGATTTCAGACTGGGACTGGTGAGCCTGTGGAGGATGAGCTTTTTGGCAAGACAGAGCTTAGCCCTTGCTTCTGTCACTCCACTGCAGTCAGTTCAGTGCATGTGTTAACAATATTGACTGTATGGCAATAACAGTATTGACTGGGGGCATAAAGGGGGTGTTGGAAGAGTCACTTCCTCTTAGAACTTTTATTTTAACCGGAAAGAAAGCATTTGGGGATTAATCCTTCAGCAAAAATGGTGTGACTGCATAGCTGGTTTGATGATCCAGTAAAGCAAAGCGATATTTGAGGAAGATCAAAACAACATTTAGTGGTTAATAACACTGGGTCACACTTCACAGTCTGTGCTGAGTTTCTGACAGATTAAAAATGCCGAAGGTCATGTTTTGGTTGTTTCTTACATGATGAAAAGTAGTGAGGGGGGAGAGGGAAAGAATTTTAATCCCACTGTTTCAGAGACTGTAAATTGCATCTTGCACAAGCAAGTCTTATGTCAGGCAATTTTCCCAAACTGGAGTGCTGTGCCAGTTCCTACAGCCAGGTCTCATAAAACAGGCCTGTCAGGCATGTTTAGAGCTCTGTCTGTCTCTTGGCAAAGTTTGGAGCTGTGCTTCTGATCCAGCAGCATCGGCTTTTCTCTCACATACCTTGGGCTGGAAAACTTGGAGAACCTGGAGATGCGTACAAGGGTAGAAATTGAAATATATAGAAACAGGACCTTAGACTTCTTGTCTACTGCAGGTGTGGCTATTTCAGCATCCCTGTGCTGAACACCCTGGCTGTGAAGGTCCGGGAAACAACAGTGGTGTGCTCTGTACAAATACCAGCCACTTGTGTTGGCATCCCTGTTGTGAACAAATGCAAGAGCATTGCCAGCAGGTCGAGGGACAGAGCAGGGTCTGGCACTGCAGCTGGTTTTCTCATGCTGTCAGTTAGGCATGGGGAGGGCTGAGGGCTTCTTAATCAGTAGACTCTTGAACTTGCTAAATTTGGTCACCTTTTTAGAAACTCCAGTATTTGTGGTTCCTGTGGAAATCAAATGGGAAAAATACTAGCTGGGCTGCAGACTGAAATCTTTGCCTTCTGGATGGACAAGTTTTCTTACAGCTTGCTCTATAGGAAAGCTCTGGGAAATGTAGGTGTTTGTGGTATTTCTGAACCTAGCCCTTTGTCTGTTTGATTAAGCAAGTAATTTGTAGAGTTGGAATCCCCTTGGTCAGAGCTCTGTGTTCTGAACTGGTGCCACTGGTAAACAGCTGTGGCAGCTGCTGGTTGGAACAGATGGGGCTGGGCCCACGAGGTGTGAGTTGTCAGAGGGCTGAGACAGGAAAGGCTTGTGGATGCCAACCTGTGTTCACAGTGTGGCCCAGAAATGGAGAGACAGGGACTGAGGAACCCAGAGCTCAGGTGGAGGGTGCTGTCTGAATGAAAGATAGGTTAGGAAATCAACAGCTGCTTTGGCATTGCCAGCTCAAAAGGTGTAGCAGCCAACACTGCACTCCTGGACAGTGTCCTCCTGAACAAGTTGTGCACAGACACACAGTCCTTACCAAACACTGCCAATGGAAAGAAGAGGGTTCTGACTGTGCCGTCTCAGTTCCGCAGGGCTGACAGAAGTGCCAAACCCAGCCTTTAAATTACAGAGAGAGCTTCTGCAATGAGTAGTTGTGTTGAGTAAGGTCTGGCTCTCCAAGTTCATGTTCTGAGGTTTAAACTAGCTGATGCCAGAGACATGAAATTTGGGGTCATGTGAAAAAACAGTTTGTCCTACTTGTAGATAAGGTGGAGTCACAGTTATTGGTCTGCCTGAAGTCTGTAATCTTTCCTAAACACTGATTTCCTCTCTTCAATGCCTTTTTTTTTCTTAATTCCCTCTGCCCTGCTTTTTCCTGTCAATGCTCTAAGGGTCAACAAGGATTTGCAGCCAGTAACTGGGTTCAGCTGCCATTATGAAATGCAGTGTCTTTTGGTGATGTACAGCATCCTTTCTCTCTGGTATTTGGTTCCCGGGGCCCCAAGCAACGTGTTTCTCACAGAGCAAAAACCTGATGGAGGCCTGCAAAGTGCCACTAATTCCTGTGCCTTCCTTTAGAAAAGATTACTTTCAAAGAGTGGCATATGGTACCTGGCTGTATGACCTTTTGATATCTTAGACGGGCTTTTACATACTTTAATTAAGGAAATTACCAGATAAGCAGAACTTCTAGATGCATGTTTTGCTTTGCACATTAGTTGAAGTCGGCTGGTGCTCTGTTGTTGGCATTTAGAAATGAAAGTGTTTGATTCCATCCCCTCCCAAAGAAAAGGAGAAGATGGAATACAACCTTGAGGGGTTTTTTCCTCTTGATGTTATTTCTCAGTATTCATATTGGTATTTAAAAGCTCTAATTGTCCTCCGTACAGTACTGTGTGTGTGTTTATCCTTTTGTTGAGAGTGACCCATTGAATTCACTGTGCATGCACCAACCAAACTCCTGCTAGGACAAGGCAGGGACTGGCCTTTCCCGTCTCGTGACCTCTTGCCAGTCAACACTCCCACCCACTGATCTCCTCAATGCATTTTCAAGGACCATTTTAGGCATCCTGACTGGTGAAGCTTTCAGGCCTTTCTGTAAAACCCACATTAACAGCCTGGTACAGTCTCTGTGCAGAAGCCACTTCTGGCAGCTTAAATTGTGTTGTCTGAATTCATCCCATTGCACCTGCCTTGCCTGCTCTTGAGAGGGAGGGACTAAATCACTTGATTTCCTCCCCTCCAAATAATTTGGGAAAACTAAATTGCACTCTGTTGTCCTCAGAAGCCATTCAGATTCCTGCACTGCCTTCCAAATCCATCTCTCTGCTGCCAGAATTCCTCTGATGGCAAGGTGCCTGCTTATCCCGCAGCATCCGTGTGGGCTTACCCAAGGCAGCGCATCTCCTTGGCAGGAGAAGAAGGGATGGAAAATAACCTTTCTCTCCCCACCTGTTTACCTAACCTTGAATTCTCAGCCAAAGTAAAGCTAAAGTCCTAGTTTTGTTCTGCTTTCTGTGAGGGATTGCATAAATTAAAGCTGATGTAATGGTTTAAAACTGTTTCTTAGGAAAAGTGTGGAAGTATTTCCATTAGTTCGTAATATATAGTAAAAATGACACTTGTATTGATTGAAGGACAATTCAAGGTTAAGTTATTGGCTGCTGTCTCTACAATATATTAAATCAAGGTCTTCCTGCCTGGTCATTACATTGAGAACAGAGGCTGCAAAGCAAGCCCGTTGGATTTTTGCTCTGCTGCTGAGTTTCTGCTTCAGCTAGGCTTCAAGTCGAAATTCCTCTGTGAAAATAACAAATAAAACTGGGCTGCTGAGGGAGAGGCACAGCTCTGCCAAGAAGGGAAATGGCACAAACTTCCAAGATTTTAAGCACCCTTAAGACCCCTGAAATGCTGGTCCTAAGCTCACTTGCAGATCAAACCGAAAGTAGCCCAGGTTTTTGTCCCTAAATTGCTCATGCTGAAACCACAGCTGTGCAGCTGGACTGCAAGTCAGATACATACAATTATGGGTAATAGTCTGTGATTTATATTCTGGGTTTGTATCTTCTCTCATCTTGTAGATGCACATGACAGTAACTTACCTGTCAGTATGCTGTCAGCCTTTTCCATCTGTTGTCTTCTGGTTTTTTGCACAGGAAAGAAGAATGGAGATTTGGACAGGAATTTTGACACACTTGATTTGCCTAAGCGGTCTGAAGCAGCGAAAGGTAATGCTAATGTTTATGCTTTTGGAAATCACAAGTAGCCTGGGAGCTGGAGGCTCTTAAAAGAACTTGAGACATGAGCATATCAGGCTGATCTCTTTCTTTTGTAGTCAGTTAATTGAAATAATGGATGTGTCAGTGCGTGCTGGTATCTAGTGTTCAATACTGGATATGACCAACTTTTATACAAAGCTGCTGAATTGGTGGAATCTCGCAGAAGTGTGTCTGATTTGGTGTTAGGTGATTGTAACTCCAGAGAGGGCGAGTACATGCTGTCTTTGAAAACACCTGTAGCAGACATGACTGTAAGGAGTTGTGCACTGCACTGGAGGAAGGTACTTGCCACGCACCTTTTCCCTTCCGTGACATCTCTGTCTTTTGTCAGTGTTCTGTTGAATTGGAGAGTGATGGCAGGGAATGAGGTTTTTGCCTTTACTGACAGTCTTCCCCTGAACACAGTACTGCTCCCTGTCTGTAGTGAGCAGTACTTGTAGTGTTCCAGAATCAGGAGGTTCACAGAAAAATTCTTCTACATTGCCCTTTTGTATTTCGGCTCTGGCAGAGGTGAAATCTTTCACAATCTGCATTCCCTTCTTGCATGCATGGTACTTTTTTTAATTGGAGATTAGGAGGTGATTTGGGATCTTGTTAGAATTCTTACGGCATGGGATGGTGTTTTGAGACTTGCCCAGGTTTTGATTTGAAGTGTGTGCAATGTCACTGCAAAGATTCAGCCATTGCCATGGCAACTGCTGCGGTGCCACCCTGTCAGCTCCCAGAGCACCCTCACCTTAATGAATACCCTGAACTACCTGAGTGTACCACAGAAGAAAAATTTTAAACTCTTCCCACATCACTCACGGGATTTTGGAGAGTATAAAGAGACAGTGGGACTCAATGGAGAGATCCATGGGTGTGGGATGACTGGAATTTTGAACCTGACTTATGCCCCTTTAGTGACCTTGCTCAAAACAACTTACTCGTGCTTCAGTTTCATTGCTGTTAACTGAGGGCAGATCCTCAGAGATGTGCTGATAGTCAGTAATAGTATAATAATTACAAATATATAGTGCTGCACAGTCACTTAAATTCACAGTGAAGCTCTTATTGATGATATGCAAGCTAATCCTAATCTATAGATGGACCTAACCTATTTACAGTGGATACAATTTCTAGTGTCGTGTCTAAACACCAATTTTCATTTGGTGCATTATTGCACAAGATACAGTAAATCCTGTGCAATAACACAAGAATCAAGATACTGAGGTACCTCTTAGAAGCTGCAGTGCCATCCTGTTGGGAGAGCTGCAGGAAACTTCTCCTCACCAGCCTTTACTGGAATGCCATCAGTTCAGGGCTGGGTGTTGATTGCAGAGCAGAGCAAAGAGGTATTTTAAGGATGCAGGAAAAGAAAAGAATGCAAAGTATAGCAAGGGCTTTAGTGTTTCCATTCCTTTCTGACTGCCACTGAAATGTAGGTGCCACTAAAAGGAAAAGACGGAAATCAAGGATTTCTGTGAAAAAATGTATCTTGCATAACTTCCTTTAAAATGAGATAAAAATCTTTGGTGTGGCTCTGTTAATGTAGAAGTGATGTGGCAGATCTGTTGGGAGCCGTGGCTGTCTCGAAGCTTACACAGCTTGTTATCTTACTCGTTGCTAGAAATCTCACACTCTTGAAGAGGTTATTTGATAATTTCAAGATACCCTCATTTAATCTAAGTCAAATAGACTACATATCTCATGCTAGATAAGGTCAAATTACTCCTGCAGCATTTTGAAAGAAGCCCTTTGACACAGAAAAAGGCATGAGGAACTATTCACTTGTGTGCTAAGAGTAAAAAAATCATGTCAGTGATACATTTTTGTTCACTTTTTTACTGGTAGTTTCCTGCCAAGCATCTAGTTTGCATGAGAGTTCCTGGATATTAAAGTTTCTAACAAGGTTGCTTGAACTTTGAATTGTTCAGTAAAATAAGGAAAATAAAATTGCAGTTTTAAGCCTCTTAAGAGCTGTGGTCTGATCTCTGCCGTAGAGTATAATTGGCTCTGATGAAATCAGCTCTCAGCTGAGCAGAACCTCCTTACTAGGACTGAAAAATCATGCAAGTTTTAATGATCAAAAGCACTCAGATTGAGTGACACAATGAAGTGCTATTTCAAAAATCAACAATTACAGATTAATCTCTTTCATGCATTATTAAAGCCATATTAAAGGGAGTTTTCAGCTGGAATCTTTGTGGGCAAATGAAACTGCAGTAGTAAGATTTGTTCATGCAATGCAGCAAATGAACATTGTGGTAGTTAACAAATACTGGGATGTAGTGTTTTCCTGTAATTTTATAGTCAACATCCATGGAGCTCTGCATGGATAGTGGATCTGCAGATGAGGTGTCCAGAATTTGACATCATGTTTTCCCTACAAGCTATTCTTAGGTATGGCCACTGAGCTTGGTTGAGACTGTGCTTATGATTCCTTGAAAAACCGTGAGCAAGCAGTAGCAAACTAGTTCAGACCTATTTTCTATCATCTCTGGAAACTTTTGGTCTCCAAATTACTTTAATTGTAGGAATCACTGCCTCTCCTACAGCCAAACATAAAACCAGAAACTTTTGTAAATTTTGTGGGAGGCACAGGTTTCTCAGTCCTTCTTTAGGACATCTGTCCTGCTGGTACAGCAGTTTAGGAACAGCTTCATATTCTGAACAGTCCAAAGGGTCTTGTGAGTTACAACCTAGTTTAAATGCCAGTGTTTTACTTTTTTCTCTGGAATGTGTTCTGGAGAGGAATGAATGAATGAATAAAGGCAATCCTTTTTTGGGGAGTTATGGACTAGGGTCTCCTCCTGATTGCTCCTGTTTTTTTAATGGGAATCAGATTTTGCTGCAGCACATCATTTGAGCAGCCCTGAAACCATTTCTAAGCCTTTAATAATTTTATGTGCTAGGCATCCTGGCAGGGGAAAGCTTCCAGTTCAGGGTTGTTATCTGTGGTAAACTGGATAATGTCAGATGGGAGAACTTGCAGTGCTTTCAGAAGCTGTCTCATCTGATATTAAAAAATAAATGTATGTGCTCTGGCAGTGTCCAGAGTACTGCTGTCCTCATGAGGAAAGATTGTGGAAGAGAAGCTTCTTGTTTCCTCTTTGTTGAAAGGAGCATATTTTTTTCTGACAGTCAAAGAGAGAGAGGATAAATTTTGGGGGGAAGCAATAAGAGCTTGCACAGAGAAGGGAACAGCACTGACAAGAAATTATGAATGCTGTCTCAGAACCTTACTAAATTTAGGACTTTCAAAAATTGGTGCTTTTGTGAGGAGGGGGGGAAAGTCTTGGAGAAATCCCTTCCCCGGTATAAAGTAGGTCACTGATAGTGGTGCTGACTGCCTCCTGTGCAGTGTGCTCTGCTCTGCACCACCACAGCACAAGTGCTGATTCTCCTGTGTACACACTAACTACATGGGGTAGTACAGCTCCTCTCCTTCGTTCACAGGGTCCTTATTTCTGAGCAGGAACAGTGACAGGAGGCTCGTGCACTGGGGAGACATCAGGATTAATCATATCTGTGCAGTGGAAAGCAGTCTCAGATGGCAGACTGTGATAAGGTTTGCTGAGAGGAGTTGGGATTGATGTGGGTCAGCCCTCCAAAGGTGCTGCAGAGGTTGTAGCATTCAGTCCTCCTCATGTGGAGGTGTTGGATTGTCCATCGCTGTTCCTCAGTGCTGGGGCATGGCATGAGAAAGTCCAGAAGACACACAGCTTTTCATACAGAATCAGCATTAGGTTATCCCTAATTAAATCCAATGGTGTTCGGCTTAAGCAGATCTCATGGCTTGTTGTTTATGCCCGCAAACACCTCAATGCCCAACAGTAGATGCTCTAAGGTGCTCTGAGGGTTGAAGTTCAGCTCTCATTTCAATTTATCTCACCAGGCAGTTGGAATTTTTCAGCCATAAGGAGATGTGCAGGTACATTTTAGCCTGGTGGGTGAGCTAACTCATTTTCTCCTTCAAATCAGTTATTCAAGTGGTTATTAATTCATCTTTTCCATTTTGATTACTTAAGCTAACTTCTACTTTAATGGGAACACATTTAGGAGAGAGTTGTGCTGAAATACTGAACCAGTGCTAAAGCTGCTTGTAATTGACCGAGTCTGTTTTGTTGCACGGGGGACCTCACAGAAAAGCTGAATTTATTTGAAAGCTCAGCTTTGTGTATACACTTACCCTGGTCAGCAGCCTGTGTAGGTGGGGAATGAGATTTTGGATGAACTTGTCAGCCGGTGAATTTCTTCTTCTCCATTATCTGAACTCCTCAGTCACTTTCCATGTAGCCCAATGCTGATGATAGATCTTCTATTCCAGAAGGTGAGTGTTTAAATTCCCTTATAAATCTTTGTATTACTGCTCCAGGAAATTAGACTTCCTGGCACTGTCAGGGTAATGACTTTAACTTAGTAGATTACAAAAGTGCCAGCAATTTGTCTTCAGCTAAAGGCAACATATAGTGGAAGGAGAGAGAAACTTCACTGAACCTTTACTTTGGCATTAGGTTTGTAATTAAGATTGGCTGCTGTTTGCATTTCACTGCCATTTAAATTTGCTTTCTTTAAATCTTTACAAGTTGACTCAAGCACTCACCTGCCATTTCCAGCTCCCCTCAATCATTAATTTTGATTGTTGTATTGCAAATAAGTGAGTAGAACTGATTGATTAATGGTACCGTCCAGACCCCTCCTGGGCCTGCTGGTAAAAACTGAGGGACTGGACAGGTCTGTGAGAGCAGGTAACATGTTCTTGTATTAACATCTTTTGAGTGTCATGCACGTTGTTGAGAATTCCTATCAGAATTATTAAGTATTTCCTACTTCTGTTGCTTTACTAATCTGAGTGTTCATGTAGGTCCCATGTGTTTTTCATAATTTACAGAGCACTGAAAGGTTTCTCATCTGTCTTCCAGTGCTCTGAGTCACAGAAAATTTATGGCCTTGAATAGGAAAATTCCCATATGGAGCCTGCCCTTGCCAAACTTTCTCAAGCCCGGTACCTGTAAATTCCCATTCTTTTTCCCAACATTTGCAAGAAATTCAGAGCAGGCACATGTACATTTTTCCGTTTTGGGTAAACACTCTTTCCATATCTGACTGTTAATTGTTCTGGAATGCTCTGCCTTTATTGTCATGATCTTCTCTAGTTCTTATGTTGGACATTCTTGTTTGTTCAGAGCTGGCTGACCCGTGCATGAGTTGCTTCCTGACCTACTGAGCTGTGCTCTACAGGTGGAGACTCCTCATTTGGCACCTTTATGGAACTGTTAAATGTGATTATATAGAACATAAATTGTAAGGTTAGAGCTGCACTGAAGGGGTTACAAAGTCATATGGGGATATGCAGCTGGAATATGAATTGGAAGTCCAGGAGTACTGTTAAGTCTCTGACCTTGTTTCTGCCCCAAATACCTGAAATACCTTTTTGCTCTTAACATGACAACTCAAGTAATTTTAACTAATAGCAAATGAGTTATGGAACTGGTATTTTCTTTTCAAGTACAGTGGCCTGAGCCTGTAGGAGTTGTTGCCTGCAATGACTCACTGACACCTTCTGTGTTATAGTGATATGTGCTTCTTACAGGAGTCACAAACTGAGAGGTTTAATGGTTACTCGCTTAGTACAGATTTCAAATGGAGTGCAAAATTCTGTCACTGATAGTTAACTTGGTAAGACCATCTTAAAACAGAAAATCATTCCAGAAGGGGTGTTGTTCTTTTTAGAGTTTTTTCAGAGAGATTACAGAAAACACAAGTCCTCTGTGAACTGGAGATGAGGTGAGCAGCAATGGGCAGTGGTGACTCATCTGCAGAGATGAGAAGGTGTTTATCTTTGACTTCTGTCTCAGTCCTAGTCCCAGTATATACTTCAGGGAACCTAAAAGGAAACTTGCTGTAGGATTGTACCTGATCAGAAACATTCTGCAATTCTTGCTTGAGAAGTTTTATATAGGCCAACAAGGCAGGAGAAGGAGCAAGTAGAAGGGTCTGCCTCACTTTGCGAGGACAGCTGAATTTAAAACCTGTTGAATAAACACTGGTGTGTTGTCACAATGTTCCTTGTCACCAGCTCTTCTCAGTTCTTGCTGCCTGTTGCCAGGATCAGCCAGTTCTTTATGGTAGCTTTGTGTGCTACATGTGTAGACGCTGGACTTCATTCTGAGGCAGTCCTCATTGTTGGCAATTCACAGTGTCTAGTGATAAACTCCCCTTGCTGCACGGATGTTGCATGAAATAAATCATTAGCACATTATGCCTGTAGTTGAGTGGTTACCCGGGTTCTGCAGTGTTTGTCCACCACTGCCTACACATGTTACCCACTGAGGTGTGCATGCATTGCCTTGGCACCAGCACTGTCTGGAGGTGCAAGATTCATGTCTGCTTTATTTGTAGTTTTACTGTCATGACTGGCGGGTGTGATCAGTTGCATTCCTGTCGACATTTAATATTGTGTATTCATAGTAGGTATTCTTGCAGGAATATTCAGATATCACTAAGTGAGGTCTCACAGTTCAACCTTGTTTTTCCCAAGTGTGTGTGACCTTGCTGAACTCTGCCACTAATTCTTTTCACTTGTTAATGCGGTTCTATCCTACAACACTCTTCCTTTGGAGACTGTGAGGAAACAAATATATTTCTGGGGGAAATACTAATGATATGACTGAAACCCTCCCCAGAAACTGTGCACAGTAGTGCTGCTGAGACTCACAGATCTGCTGTGTGGGGTTAGTTATTCCACCAAATCATGTGAGAGG
Organism: Campylorhamphus procurvoides; assembly: GCA_013396655.1. Lineage (NCBI taxonomy): Eukaryota > Metazoa > Chordata > Aves > Passeriformes > Dendrocolaptidae > Campylorhamphus > Campylorhamphus procurvoides. The sequence continues at coordinate 497,907 of WBMV01016874.1, read as the reverse complement.
AATTTGAGACCCTTACAGGACCAGCCTTTGCCTTGGTGTTATCTGCCTGCTCAGGAATGTGAGGAATAGTTTACGGCTTTGCATCCTGGCAATTGCTGCCATGTTTGGTGCTCTCTTGCCTCTGAGAACGCCTCGACATTGCAGTGCTGAGCTGTGATTTCCAGTCCTTGCTTTGTCCATAGGGACATAGGCAAAAATTGTGTTTACAGATAAGACAGGCTAGTTTCCTAGCAGGGGTGAAATAGCATCTCTGGAACAGAAACGCTCTTGTAGCTGTATTAAGGGGAAGCACAATGTTTGTGTGACTAGACTGTCCTACAGATGGCTCAGTTAAGAGTGATAAAGTCAGGATGGTTTGAGTTGGGAACTTGGAAGAGTTTGGCTACGTGGAGGATATATAATCAATATAAACTGGAAAAGAAATTTCAGCTGAGATACTTAAATGCCATTAAGGCCTCTGCACTCCCAATGTGGACACTTCATGGTGTGAATGTCTTTCAGGTTTAGGTCATGTAGCTCTGAAGTTTAAGCTGAGGGAGCAGTGGGGATCAACTGCTGGGGCAGAGAGGCAGGAGGAGCCATTGCTGTGATGGAGAATTTCATACAGCTCTCTATTTATATGGAGTTGGGAATATGAAGCTCTTTGTGAAGTCATAAGGTGGTGGTTCTTGCCCATCTCTGCTTGTCTCTGCTGTAGTTTGTTTGCCTGTAGAACTCCTCTTTTTGTCTTCTACATCTGTCTTCACAGCTAGAGGTAACATGCAAGATCTTGAGTTAGGAAGACAGGTTTGTTTCTGAATTGTTTCAGACTTTTCCTTCTGAATGAGAGACATCTGACTCACCTCTGAGCTATGTTGGTTGTCTTGAAAATAGTGAATCAACATCCGCAGCTACTCCTCCTCTTTATCCTTCTCTTGCCTTCTCATATGTTTAGTCTTCAGTGCGTGGAGGGGAAAAACTGACAGTTGGAGGCAGGATTTTTCCTCTCCACATTTAGGTCCTTTCACCTGTGGCTCTCGTGGGAGTACAGAATAACTTCAGTAGGCAGCTTCCAGCTCCTTCTTGCCTGAGGCTGACACCCAAGAATATAGATCTGCTACATAACTAGCAGTATCTTCAAAAGACAAGAAGCCCAGGTGGTAAATTCCCCTTCCAACTTGATGTGAATTTGTGGCCAAGTTATAAATGCGCAGAAAATGAGACTTACACATCTTAAACTAGAACAGCCTATATATAGTGGCATAATAAAGTAGCCCATGAAAAACTAAACAGCAGGAGCTCCACTAGAGAACATGGTAATTACAGCAGCTAATAAGGAGATGGAGTGATCTGGATCTTCAGCTAAAGACAGAGCTGGATGGATTAGTCTCATTTTCCCATTCCAGCATCGCTTCTGCCTTGCCAAGTGGCTTTAGGCAAGTTAATTGCCTTCAGTTGCTGGTGCTGAAGTGCACATGTTCATGAAGTGACTGCTACTTCCACTGTCTTCACTAGAAAAATAACTTCACTAATATAATAACTAGAATAATTACCTTTGCAAGTAATTAGTGTTTTCACTGCTGCTCTGATAACCAATGCAGGTGGAGTGCACGTGATACACTGGCAGAATATTGCTGTTTTTACAAAAGCATTGTGGTTCCCAACTGTTGCTAGCACCACAGTGATATAAAAATCAAATAAAAACATAATTTCTGTTAAAGGTGGATGGTAGTGGCTTGCCCCAACGGGGTATTGTGGGAAGGGACTGAGGAGTTCATGTTGGCAGAGGATATTTTGAAAATACACAATATTGTGAATTTCTTTTGTATTCTCACTGTGCATATTGCACTTACTGTGTGTTTTTATGGAGAAGTTCAACTGTATTATTTATGGTGCTTTGTATAGATAGGTATGTACAGAAACCAGTGCATAACTCAAATGTTAGGTGTGTTTTCTGGCAGTGGAGGATCTTAACTCTTCAAACACTGCTTGGATTTTCATGTCCTTTCCACTTGGCTAATATTTCTAATGAAAAAATAGTCTTGGAAAGCTGTAGTTGTCAATCATGTTTTTTCTTCTCACAGCTTTTCCTGTACTGTTTGCCCTGCAGAGAATGGTTAATACTCTTCCCTCTCCACACTTCGGTTTATGTATATGTTTTTGCATGTCTCATTTAGCATTTCCATTCTACAAGCAATTCTAATTGTTACTCTAAAATAGAATGCCTGTTATTACAGAGTGTAGTTCATTATGATGCTCAAGGACTGTTTATAAAATGACAGTGTGCCAAGAAAGCCTGCCAGGAATAGAAGCAGGAGCTGGTGGGGAGGTGCCTATCCCACATAACTGTAACTGCCTCAGTCTTGGGACTCCATCACTGCAGTGTAAGACTTGCCCCATCCCTCCCTCCCTCCCTCCCTGTTGCATTATGTCAGCTTCTGCTGTGCCACTTCCAGTTACAAAACAGTAACAAATGACATCTCAGAGACTTTCCCCCCATTTAGCATAAGCGTAAACAATGAGATGATGCTTTGAAGAGGGGTACAGATCAGAAAGTTGCCCCGACTGCCTGGCCAGTATTGCCATGAAGCACAGGGAAGAGGAACTCGGCTTCTGTCAGAATTAAGAGATGGAATTTCACGTCAAAATCAGTTACAGAAACCTTGTTGCACAAAGTTACGGTTGTCTCTTGTGTCCATCAAAAGTACCGCAGCAAAGTTGTGCTGACAAAGCTGCTTGACAAGTTAAGAGAACAGCAGAAAGTTTCAGAACAGCTGAGGCAGAAGAATGGTGTAATGTTGATTTAAATCCCTTGCCAGATTTCCAGAAATAGTGTAAGCAGAAGTAAAGGAAGTAGTTAGATCTCCGGGTGAGTGTTCTGAAGGCTGTGCCTTAAGGAGTCACAGGAATGTGGCTGGCTGTCGGGGAGCCCTGCGTGACTCTGGTGCTTTCAAAACTGAGCCCTGGACAGACATCTCTCAAGTCTTACTGAAAGCACTTGTCTGTTCCATTGGCTGTTACTTCTGCCCACAAAAATGCAGGAAAATGCCCTGTAATTAGGCACTGGAGCAGGTTCCTCGGAGGGGTTTTGAAGGGTTCTCTGTCACTGAAGGATTTCAGGACCTGACTGGAGAGAAGCATAAATAACTCAGTGTAAATTGAGCATTGAGCCTGCTTTGAGCAGGAGGCTGGCCCAGGTGACCTCCCATACTCTCCTTCAAGTTGTTCTGTGTGACTCTCACTAACCAATTACAAAGTCAGCCAGAAAAAGTATGTCTACATAAAACTAGCACATTTTTCCAAAACAACTTAATCCATGACAGCTGATTTAGGTGACTCAGATGAAGAAAGAAGAGTCCGTTTGCCCATGGCACCTGGGAAAGGACACATATGCAAAATGTGTCTTAATTGGAGTATATCAGTTGTGGCTTATTTAAAACACAAATGTATTTGTACTGACAATATGTACTTTCTCTGGTGCCAGCACAGTAGACCATGGAGTCATCACACTATTAATCAGCCTTTGAGGACCTGCTTATAACAACTAATGATGGGGGAGAGAAAAGTGAATGGAAATGAAATAGTTGTGTGATTCTGAACTAATTGCAACTTGAGGTACTAGAGATCAGGCAAGGAGACCTTCCTTATAGTGCAGCCAAGACAAGGAAGTACATGAATTTTCTCCAGTTTTGCTTGAACAGTATTTATTGTAGTTAATGGAGAGCTTTAATCATGGAGTTAATCTCAAAATTAAAATAAACTGGAATGTCAACCTGTGCATTCTAAATTGCAGAAGCCACTGATGCTCATTAGTCAGACTGAAGCTGCAGTCATGTTTTGCAGAAGAGCAGCAAATAAAGAGAATCAAGATATTAAGACTTCTCTTTTCTCAGCATTAATTTCTAGTGTATGTACCTGCACAGCTGCTGCAGCCCTATTATCTGACTCATTACTTTGTAAACCACTCTGAGATATCTTCAGTGTGAAAGCTACTATATAAAGCCATATTTATTTCTCTAACCCCAAGTGCTCTGCACAGGCTTAAAAGCTCCCCCCTTCTCCAACATGACAGGAGAATGATATGACTTAATGTGCCATCTACCTCTGACTGTGGGTTGAAGAAAAATGACCTTGAACTGAGAGTCAGGCATTTTACATTGTAAAGCACTCACTTAAATTTGCCTGTCAACTGGAGGTGGGGGAATCTTACCTCTGCATGGTTTAGAAAGCAATGTCAATCCAACTGCTGGTTGCTCTGATCCCACTGAGAACTTGATTGCTGACCCAGGTGTTTTCAGGTGATCAGAGTGAATGTTGATCAGTATGTGGTAGAAAGGAGAGCATTTTTATTTCGGCCTCATAGACCATTAGTTTCAGCCCTGAATTTTCTGTGTCTTGATCATAGGGAAAATTGGAAGTCTGTAATAGCATGAAATGTTATTTGTCTGTGCAAGAATAGACCCTGATTCAGGCAGCTCTGGCAGGAGACTGTAAGGAGCAGACTTCCCCTCTCATGTCCAGTTCAGGTGTGTTTTGCACACCTTGCTGTCTCTTTACTGAAAATATTGTTGCTTTTGTAGGAGACATTTAGAGCAACTTTGTGTTCTCTTTTAGCAGTAGCCTCAGTGAAGTGTAAATACCTCACACACTGGGACAGTCTGCTTGAAGAGGCTGAGTGTAGATAAGCAGACCAAAGCAGTGTGAGAGGGGAAGGGCCCTGGGCTGCTGCAGCGAGGTGTGCAGTCACGGCATTTCAGTGGCAGAGCTGGCAACAGGCATGAGTTTTCCCAGTTTCTAAAGCAGTATCTTCCTTGCTTGCTCAGGCTAACAAGCCCACTCCAAATGTCCATTGTTCTTGTCCCTCTCGTAAAATCCAGGAAGGACCTGGGCAGGAGAGTTGGCCAGGAGGGCCAGCCATGTCCTGGGGGCATCAGGCTGGGTGAGGGAGGGGATTGTCGCGCTCTGCTCTGCACTGGGGTGGCCTCACCTGCAATACTGGGGCAGTTTGGGGCACTGCAATATAGGAAAGACGTTAAGCCATTAGAGGATGTCCAGTGGAGGGCACCGAGGACTGTTCAGGGCCTTGAGGGGAAGCGTGTGAGGACACTGAGGACATTGATGTGTTCAGCTGGAGAAGAGGAGTCTGAGGGGAGACCTCATTGCAGGTGCAACTTCCTCAGGAGGGGCAGACACCGATCTCTGCTCCATGGGGACCAGGGACAGGACCCAGGGAGTTGTGTCAGGGAAGGTTTAGGTTGGATATCAGGAAAAGGTTCTTCCCCCAGGGTGTGGTTGGGCACTGAACAGGCTCCCCAGGGCAGTGGGCACAGCACCAAGGCTGGTACAGCTCAAGAAGTGTTTGGATGATCCTCTCAGGCATTTGGTGTGACCCTTGGGGATGGTCCTGTGCAGGGCTAAGAGTTGGGCTTAATGATCCTTATGGGTCCCTTCCAACTGAGCACGTTCTGTGATCCTGTTTTAATCTAGTGAATTTTGTTTTGAGACCTCTAAAATCACAACCAGTGAATCTGTAGGCATTATTGAGCATATAATTGCATCTTGTCCTGCTGAGAGCTTAAAAATGATGAGCAAGAAAAACATCTCCAAAGACTCGTTCAAGGTATAAGGGAACAAGAGGAAGGTCTAGAGAAAGGATCTGCCTTAGATGGAGTGTCCCCAGTGATCTTTAAACACTTAGGAAATTGGAAGTCTGCATCCCTTGCAGGTGCAGGTTTCCTATGCCCCTTTTGAGGATACTTGGCCCATTGAGTAATAAAACATGAGAGCACAGAAGGCAACCTGCAGATATGTGAGAGGAGAGATAAGAAATGTGCAGGATGACCAAGGTGTTATGTGCATTGCAGTGTGTTTGGGATTTCTCAAGGAATGAGAAACTGGGGGTGTTAGGACCATGAGGCCTAATCCCATTTATTCAATTACGTGAGTGCTGCTTCCAGGGGAGTACTTCAGGTTAGTGCTAATGTCCAAAATTTAAGACTTGGGAAAGGCATGTGTGACTTAGGTTTGGGCAGTGCTGCAAGGTTTTGCTTAATAGTTAAATTCTAACAAGCACATCCTTTCCAAATCAAACATACCTGCTTGCTGAAAGCAATGCTGAGATCAAACCCATCAATATTAAACTGTATTGGCAGTTTTCTGCATGGCTGGATCCCAGTTTCCTTGAAACACTTAAAATTTGGACCCAGTCATCTCACTGAAATCTGGAGACCTATTTCTAGATCCAGCTCTGGACTCAGATGGTCCATGAGGAGCTGCCAGGGCACTGATAACACTGCCTTGCAAGTCTGAGTGATTAGAAATGAGTATAGGCTGTAAGATGATGGAAATTTCTATGCTCTTGAGGAACTATCTCACCTTATTTACATTTATACTGACCTTTTCAGAGTTTTCTATAGGCATGAACAACCTCCACAGTAAATGTCAGCTTCTGCTTAGAATCTTTTACACGGGTAGTTTTAAGCTCAATTTTTAATTGCATAATATTACCATAACAAAACTGCTTGACATTGAAAACCATCCTAGACAAAGTGGCCATTGGGTTAGGGATCTTTTCACTATTTTAACAGCAATGAAGTGGCTTCAAAGAAGCTGTCAGAGTTGCTTTGAGGTAGTGGCTGCTCTGGCTTTGTTGTGAAATTTCTCATATGATTTTCTGGTGGCTTGTGAATGCAAGCCACTGCTGTAGGATGGTGAAGATGGGGCCAGGGTGCAGTTGGACGCCGTGCAATGTTCCCCTTTGCCTCTTGAAAAGTGTCTGTGCTAACGGTGTTCATTTCAGCAGAGTATCTCATTCATTGCTACACGCTGGGGCCTCAATCTCTTTTCTTTTTAATTTGCAAATAAATGTATTTGTGGCTGTATTGTGTGTGTGTTTGGCCAGCTAAGGCTTCGCGAAGCTACTTCTCTCCAGGTCATGTTGTCTTCTCTCACATTCTAGTCCAAATTTAAGTTTTATAGCAAGATCTGTGTTTCAAGGAAACCTTTATAGGCAGAGCTAGTTTGGGGGCAGTTCTGCCTGTGATTATCCAACACTCGGGCAGTGCACCAAACAGCAGGCAGGTTTACATTTAATGGAAACTTCCCTGGTTTTCCAGGAAGCTGCAGAGAATGGTTGGCAGGAATGGGGAGAGAATCCATTCACTCCATACCTTCGATGTGTATTCCAGGGCATCCCAGTTCAAATGAGAGAGCAGCAGCAGCACCTCCTCTTGCCTCTCCTCATGTGTAGTCCCTGCCTGGGTTTGGTGCTTTGAGCATGGGTTCAAATTTCCATTCTTGAAGGCATTAGGGTTTCTATCTTACACTGAAATCCATGAGAATTAAGTACTCAAATATTATACTGTAAAAATTGGGTTGCAAGGTTCCATTTTTTGTTAGAAAAGTTGAAGAAAACCTTCTGTTCGTGTTGCTTCCACTCTGCCCTGACATTTATTTGACATTGAAAACATCAAATTCTTTTTCTTGGATGCTTGGGAGATACTTGCCTGACAGCAGCGCTCTGACTGTAATTGAGACAGATTAGAGGCACTGGGCTGCCTTTAGGTGCATGCAGCAGCTTTCATGAAATGGAGAGAGGAATTGAAACACACTTTTGAGTTTGGAAGCTGGAGCAGAAACTAATTAGCAATTTCAGGACACAAACAGGAGGGAGTATTTGGATTGGCATATAATAAATTATTTATTAACATGAGGGAGTCTTCCCATATGGCAGTTGCTTATAAAATGCTTATAAAGGCAAGATTGCAGGACTTTGCATGTAAAGAACCAAACAGGCTTCAGTCCCAGTCCTGGTGATTAGGAGCCACTGACCTTTCATTTTTGCAGGCTAAGACTGGACCTGCTGGCTTCTGCTCAGCTTGGGTTCTGATAAGCCTTCCCTAAAAAAAGATGAGTTGTTTATTTCCAAATATTTCCTTCTTACTGGGATGTATTTTGAGATGTTTGATGTTTCTGCGAGGGTAAATCCACTGGAGAATAGACAGATTTATTCTTCCTCCCTATTTGAGGAATTCAAGCTGTGGAGTTGTGCAGCCCTTCACTGCCTTGAGCAGACAGGCTCCTAACAAGCAGCTGAATTTATATGAATAACCAAATACCTGTGTAATGGCTTATGACCATTTATGAGACTTTATATAAAAATCATGATGAGAAGTGGAAGTGTAAGAAGACTCGGTGAAGCATGAGTAACCCAGAAAGAAGGTTTCAAATTGGCTCCTAGGCTGAGTTCAGTGTGTGTGAGCTCTGAAAGATTGGGGTTTTTCTTGAAGTTGTTTTTCCCTTGGCACTGAAGATAAAACTGAGACAGGCTGCAAGGGGGAGAACCTGACAGGTGGAAGTGTGGTCTGTGGCTCCCTGTCTGTTGCAGCTCTGAGAGGGGCCCTTGGCAGCAGGGGTGGTTTGGAGTGCAGTCAGTGGAAACCCCGTGGTCCCACACCTGACAAAGCAATCCTGTTCCTGTAAATTCCCAAGTGATGGTGGATTTAGGTTTGTCTGGCTGGTTAGTTGTAGTGCCAGCACCCCAGTGCATAAGAGCAGAGAGGGGCTGAGCCCAGGAGGTGTTGGAGGGTCCTGCCACACCCTGGCTCCCCACAGGCCTGGTGCAGAGAAGCAGCATCCCTGCAGGTGTGAAGGAGTGTGGCTGCTGCACCCAGGCAAAGCACTGGTCACTTGCAGCAGTCACCCCCCGACCCCAGTCATGGAGGGGAGGGCACTTGGTGGGACCATACCCAGCCTCATCATCCAGTGCATTCCATGCAGTCCTTGGAGACAGGAAAGAAGGTACTTAAGAGGTCTGAAGAGGTAAGAAAGCATTTTTCATGCTTTTTCCACCTTTCTTGCATAACTCTTGAGTGCGTATGGATATTTCATCTAAATAAGTATTACCATGTAGGATTTTTTATTTTGCCATGCAGCTGTCTGCTGTCGTGTTTCTTCCCTTTGCTGTGCTTCCCTGTTTGCTGGCATTTTATGACAGAAATTTCATAAAGCTGTTCAGAATCTAAACAGTTCTGAATAGTGTCAGAACCTTTAAATAAAATAAATATATTTAAGTGGCATCTGGAGCCAAGGACTAATGCACGATTCCTTTTGCAGTAGGCTTTTCTCTGCAGATAGATTTCTACTACTGAGCTGGGAGGAAGCTAAAAGCTTGCTGGAGTCAGAGCAGCTGATTGGCATCTGGAACTGCAGAGCTGAGTTTTACAGGGGCTTGAGGCCAAAAAAGGGCAATTTGGAATACATGATCCTTGGTTAAACACACACAGAAGACCAGAGGAAAGAAAATGGTAGGTTTAGGCAGCCACAAGTTAAAGGAAGGAGTCCATTAACAGTGCTGTTGATTTTCAGTGATGACTCTAGTTCTGAGACATTTTTGTGTTACGAGGCTCTCGGACTTATTGATAAGATGCTAACAGCAACACATTGTATTTTATTGTTGGACATAGCTGTGCTGTAACTTTTTGTTTATGAGCTTTCCTTCAGGGAATCACTCTGTCTCTCTTTAATAAACACATTTTACACGCTAAGCGCAAACCTGCTGGTGTTTGGGCTGACAGTTAGGCATCTGCCTTAGTCATGGCAGTGAAAAGAGTCTGTCTTGAAGCTTGGGTCTCTTCAGCTGCATCACATGGCACCTGTGATCAGAAAGCAGGGCTATGCTTTACAGACCTTTAGGTGGGGAGTGTAAGGAAAACGTTTTTGACTGCTTTTGGTTTTCTCAATTTAAGGAAAAGTTCCTGAAAACACACATGTTCTGGCATGAATACATGAAGGCACAGTCGTAAAAACACATTTGTTTATATAATATGAAAAGTAATAATTTTCCTCAAGTTTCCCATTCTCATTAGCTTTGCCAGCCATCTTTCTATTTCTTTTGTTCCTTTGGGAAAGCCTAGCTAAATGGAAAAGATTTGAAATATGCTCCAAAAAACAGTGGATTTAAGCCCTACCAAGGCAGAGAGTAAACATGTTCCAGCCTAAAGATTCCTCCATTTAAAACCTTTCCCCATTAAGAAGAAAGGTCCAGTTCCTACCTGCTTGTACCAGATGAGGCTTTCTGTAGTGTCAGCTCCTTACTGCATCTTTGCAGAGTGACATTTAGGAAGTGATCTCTGGCAGTGCTCTGGGTTTGGATTATTGTGGCATCCCCATGTGCTCCTGGCTTGTGCTCTGAGGACAGCAAGTTGACACCTTCCTGAGCTTCTGCATTTTCTACTGGTGCCACTGGCCCAAGTGCCAGGAGCCAGGCGGGCTGGGCAGTGCTCTGTCTCTGCCGGGGATTGTTCAGTCCTTGCAATTGCTCTCTGTGGCTGGAAAGGAGGAGTGACAAAATAGAGCTGTTTGCTGACACGCACAAGGAGACACCCCTCAGGGCATGTGAGTGGCCACCAAGCACTGCCATCTGGGATCTTTCAGAGAGGAGAAAGAAAACCAGTCAGTCATGTAATTCTGGACCCTCACAGAGACAGGAACAGACACTGCAGAAGCACCCATGGTCCATAGGAGCAGAGGCAGCACTGAGATCTAAAACAATAAGCATGGATGTTTGACCTTGTCACTGTTGTTGTGATATTCCTGTGATGTAGCAGACAGCATCTGGATATTCAGGCTTCCCCTCCCAGGGAAACATAACATGATCAATGACACGCTTGATATTGATCTTGTATGCATGGGCCAGATTGCTGTCTGTTTAAGAAGTCCCCAGAGCAGTGCACATCATCACCATGCCCGGCTTCTTTTGGTATCAGCTGTCAGAGGTGTGAGCCCAACCAGAAAGCTTCAAGGAAGGGGCTTCCCTAGAGGAAGCAGGCAGGATTACCCACATCGAGGAGCATTGCTGCTCTCCTGGCATATTGATCCCATGTCAGTGAGATCACCAGCCTGAATAGCCTAATCAGTCTTTTGTCTAAGACACTGCACTGCTTGAGACAAGAGTAGGGGACAGCCGGTAAGAAAGACTACCCTAGACACAGCTTTTCTCTGGCAAGAGCGTTTGCTCCTAGCTTAGAGTCTGAGTAGCACAAAGCCCTGCACGGGCTGCAGTGCCACGCTGTGAAACCCTGCAGAGCTGGCAGGGCTTTGACGTAAATGAGTTCTGTACTCACTTACCCATGTGAGCCAGGATTCTGAACCGAGCCCCACTCTGAGATGTTGCAGTGGTGCTGCAGGGCCTGGGAGCTTGCAAACACCATGGCAAGCTGATGATGGGAAGAGGGGAACCTGTACTTCCAAACGGATTGGGTTTGATAGGGAGCTCACAAAGCAGAGTCTCCCGTGTGTGTCCTGTGGGCATGAGAAGAGGGAGAGATTGTTATCTAATGTTTGATTTATAGATACTAATTACATTTCAAAACAGACTTGCTTTTGGATTAACATGATTGTCCTGTTCCCTTTAAAAAGAAGTGCGTTCAGTTATCACTGTGAAGTAAATAAAAATAACTTTGGATTAGAGAAGCTGGCGAGAAAGCAAGTGTTAACATTTCATGTACTGTACTGAGAGTCTCCAAGGTCAGCTGCAAGTCTTCAGGGACTAGGGTAAAGGAAGCTATTTACATGCACTCTCCATTTTAATCATTCAGCCAAAGGGCTTAGTGTTAACTCCGATCCAAAGCATTGTTGCTTGTAACAATGGTGTTTCTCAAAAAAAACCAAACAAAAAACATTGCCAAAGGTGACCTACAAATGCTTAAATGTGCTGCAGTTCACCCACGTGCCTCTTCTCCCTGTCAGTGCAGATCTCAGCAGGTCTCCCATTGCTGCATCCTCCTGGCTGCCGGGGATTCCCTGCCCTTCAGGAGCAGCCCTGGGGACAGCACATTCCCCATTTGAACTAGCAGCTTGGGTAGTGCTCCAGTTATCTGCAGCAACTTTCAGGTCCTTATTAAGTATTGGTCCTCCAGAGCCTTTGCTACTGATTAGTGAGGAGAGAAGGCTGTTAACAGAACATCTTCAGTTGCCAAGAGACTTTGCTGCATATGCTTGAAAGAAAAGGCTTTGTATTGGGCAGCCTGTCAAACGCTGTTGGGAGAAATGCTGCTTGCAGGTCCTTTAGAAAGGGAAAACTGTATTAGCTTTAAAATGTGTGCTCACAGAAAACAGGAGTGCTGGAACTCATACAAGGTCAAAATGAGCTGTGTTTAATTGAGCCACCTCTCTTGAATTGCATATTCTTTGGATATGAAGTGGAATATAACCAGCCTTTTACAAAGCATGCTCTGTAAGAGAAAGTACTTTGATGACAGCATGTGGAGCTTGGGAAATGTAAAGAAAAAGCAAAAGACAGTTTGCTTTCCCAGGCATCCTTATTTCTCGTGCACTGCCTTGCCCTTCCATTTCCTTGCCTTGCTGCCTTTCTGTGTTCCCTGCTGTCAGCCTGGCTCCCTGTGTTGGTTTTTTGCATAGCTCGGCACTTGGTAGTGCTGGTAACATTCCTGTTACATCCTTTGGGCTGGGGGTTTGCTTGCTTCCCTTTATAACTGCCTTGCCATTGCTGCTTTCATTGTGGGAGTATGTGGTAAGATGGGAAGAGTTTACATCATTCTAGAGCTTTTGTGTGACTTAGTAGATGAGTTGGAAAGGTCACACACTGTGGTGTTCATTTTCTAAACAGAAAAACTCTTCTTAAGCATTCCCTCAAGCCTGATTTCAGTCTCGTGTGTCCCGTGTTATTCTGGTGGTTCTTTTCAGTACTATTCAAAGGCTGTTCTGTCTGTCTTCAGAGCGTCGGCTCAGTGGCGGATGCTGCATTCATGATTGAATCTCTGCAGTAAGCTCAATACCTGTCCTGACTTGTACTGTACTTTGAAGTGAAAGCCACAGGGACTGTGTTCAGAACTTTCCACCTATTATTTTGTTTTCATTCACTGCAGAGTTTGCTGTGCCTCAGCTGTGTGGCACTCAGTATTCTGCATGTATCTGCATCGAGCTGCATTCTCCAGTAGCTGTGCCAAGCCTTTGGCTCTCTTGGAGCTGGCTGCGTTCTCACCACTGCTAAGCCTTTCAATTAGAAGAACCTTGCAAGTTTATGTTGGCATTCAAGCTGGTTTGTGCACAGGGTGCTGAAGCACCGGGTACAGATGGAATGGAGCTGATGGGTCAGGTTTTTTAGGGATCTGATTACTGTTTTTGTAAACGTAACCAGCTGCCCCAGCCTTCTTATTAGGCTTTTCATGTAGTCTGCTGGAAGACTACACTGCAGGGTGAGGCATTCCTGGAGGGGAGGATTGAACTGCTGGGCTGATTTGCTGCTTACATGTTCTGAGAACATTTCTGTAGCAGACAATGCTGAGCCCTGGTTTACAGCTTGCACGCAGAGAGCTGCACGGGCTGTGGTGCAGGTACCAGCCACCTGTCGGCAGAGGGCAGGAGTCCAAGTGCTGCGGAGCTTCTCCTCCGTGCAGGAGCTAATTGTTCGTTTCTTTTACTGACATGATTCTTTACTCTTTTTTTTTTTAATCCTTTTCCTTTTGGCTCACAGCTTCCCGGTTGCTGAGGGAGCTGGTCTGTCACTGTTAGCAGTGACCTTGCGGGGAAGGTGCGTTGGGGCTGCTCTCGCTCCATCTGCCGGTGGCTGTCACAGCACCGCAGTCCGAGCTGCCACTGCTGGCCACCCCTGGGGGCTGCGGCCACGGAGGGTATCTCTGGCTGTGGGGTCACCCCAGAAGGTGTCCAGGCAGTGCTGCACCTTCTCTGTGCAGGGAACCGAAGTGCAGTTAAGTGGGAGTCACAACACCAGTATGCACCTGCCTGTGCACTCTGCAAGGATGGGTAGCTATCAGGGGTCACTTTAGAGATTTTTAATTTTTTTCCCTAGGATTAGAGGTTGGGTTGGGGTTTTTTTTCCCCTGCAGTGTTGCCAGCATCCTTCCAGCTTTGTCTAAAATTTGCCAGTTGTTTTAAACAACAGCCCCGAGTTTTTGTATGATAGAAAATGAAGCAGCCTGTTTCCGCTGCAGCAGTAGGTCTCTCATCTGACCGTATACATGTATAATTTCCCATGCCTGTAGCGGGGGGAATAAATCCTAAGTGGAATGGGTGGTGAGGGGGAATAGATTTGGCAGCCTTGCTCCAGAGAGAGTTGTCTGAATTTGGGATAAAGCGGGTGTATCAGAGATAGGCACCTGGTGCAGTATCTTATGTTATTGCCAGAATGTAGCTAAGTATAGGCACAGGATCAGCATTGCCAAGATGAAAGCAAATAGTTTTGTGGAGAAGATAATCCACGAACTGCTTCGTCATTCTCAGCACGGGGGCTGAGGGTTGAAGGGATGGAGATGGCTAATCAGCCCCAGCTAATTCCTCAGGTGTTTTCCATTCAGGATTGAAATTGCTGTCTGTGCTGTCACTGCTCTGTGGGCAAATACAGGATAATCCACATGCCACCTCCTGGTAGTGTGAACTTCACACAGAACTAATCCATTTGCCAATTTGGAGCAACTCTGCTGCAAAGAAGCTCATCTTTTCCTCAGGAAGATGAGGCTGCAGCATGTTGGTGGAGATGAGTGTAGCATGGAAGATGTTCCCTGTGACACGTCCGTGCTGTGCACTGGGGGAACGCTCAGGCACTGCGAAACGCCTGACGCTCACAGTGACATCAGTGTGTGCCAGGCATTTCTCTGTTCCTCTAAAAGGCAAAAGGAACTTGTTTACTTTGCTTTCTGCAGTGAAAAAAAGGCAATAGATTACTTATCTATGTGCTTTTCCAGGAGGAGACAGTGTAGATTGCGACTCAGCACAAAGACATAACCGAAAGAAAAGTTTCATTTATTTCAGGAAAATTATCTTTTTAAGGGCAGTGCTGAATCTGGGCTATAATTAAAACAGCTTTTTAAAGAGCAAGAAAAACAGTGGATGTTGTTCTCGTTTGATGTATTATCCATCACTAATGACCCTCTTTCCTCATTTTCATTAAAAAAAAATGGATATAAGCAGTTAGCTGTATATTGCATAAAAGTAGCATTACCTGAAAAAATAATTAAGATGATCTTGAAATTAAGGAAATCAGTTTTGAAGAGAAGCAGGTGCTTAATGGAGGTGCGACCAGCTGTGCTTCCAGGAACGTGCTTGGAGCGCTTCATGGAAAAATACTCAAGGCCTCCACGCAACACTGGAAGGAAATTTATAATAATTCAGACAAATTGCATCCTATAAATAGCAGAGCTGGATTCATTAGGACAGGAGGCAGATGGAGAAAATATAAAACTTGTTTGTTTCTTTTTAAGGCCCTGTAATGCTTATGAGAAGTGTCAGGTTGCTGTCAATGAGGGAAAACCCTCCAGTGCAGCAGTAAGTTGCTCACTATTAGGTTCTCATCCCTGCTAATGAGCAGGATCCATGAGGGGCATTCTTAATACTTGGCTTTAGCAAATCCTGCTGCCTTTCTCTGGCATAGCCAGGCTGACAGAAGTGCTGCAGTGCGGGGGGATGCAGCAGTGAGGGGAGCAGGGGAGAGAGGAGGGAGGACAGAGTTCCTTGTAGGGTGTGTAGCACTTACTAACTCTGTTTAAAACAGGTGCCAGTAGGGCAGGGGCATAAATATGGTTGGAAAGGGGGGATGTGTGGAGTGAGGTGGGAATCCTCCACCAGCTGGCAAAGGAGCTATGCCCCAAAGCAGGAATGTACTGATAGCTGGTAGAGCAAACGCTGTGCATTATTGAGGAGAGAAGGTGAAGACACTTTTGAGATGCTCTTACATTAGTAAGTAGGAAAAAGGAGAGGCTTTCATGCATGGAGAGAGGTAATGACATAGAGCAGGCGGGAGCTGCGTGACTGGAATGCAGCTGTGTCTGCAGGAGGGGAGCAGAGGTGAGAGGGTTGGAGCATCTTGGTATTCACACACAGGGAGGTGCTGAAGAAGGAAGAGTGTCCAGCCAAAAAGGAGTGTACAGACTGACAGAAAGGACACATCACAGACTGCATTTAAATAACAGCACAGGGTGAACGTATGGGGCTGTTTCCAAGTGTGCCGAAATGGTAAGTGGGCACTTTAAAAACAGAAGGCTGGCTAAACAAATGCATCTTGTTGAACCACAGGCAATTCTGAGCTCAGATACAGAAGCAGTAAATGTTCTGTATGAATATTATCTGTTAATGAACCTGCCTTCTCATCTCTTTTGCTGATCTGATTTACATTTCAGCAAAGCTTCCTTAAAAGATAACACAGTGTCAGATTTCCAGTAGGCTATCCTAAGAGATTTTTAAGTATTACTGTTCAGGAAAGGAATACTGTGTGCTTATCAGCAGTGTTTTTTCTTGAAGAGTTCTTAGATTGCCAATTCACCTTGTGAAGTGGCAGGGGAAAGAGGTGATACGAAGGTTGTATTGGAGTCAGATAATCACAGACTTATTCGAGGAATGAAGAAAAGCTGTACAACTGCTCATGCTTCGTGGATTAAGTAACGACAGTTTTTCCTCAGCATTCAGTATAGAGGGCAATGATCCCAGTGCAAGGAGAGGACACTGCAGAAGAGGAAGGTCAGTGGTATGGATTGGCAGGATGCCTTTGGGGGTTGCCATCTGTTGCAGCTTGCACATATCTGTAGGTGTCATGTGCAGCATGCAAGTGGTGGCATTAAGAGCAGTGCCAGACAAGGAGCAGGTTCACTGTCCAGCCACTGGAGAAGGATTCAGGCGTGCTGGGGGGTGAGAGCCTGAGCACAGAAAGGAAGAGCCATCACGTGGGAGCTCAGGGACCCTCATGCACACATCAGTCTTTTGGTACAGAGCAAAGAAACCTTTGGCTTGCTAAGTATGTTTTTTTACTTTCAACAAGATAAGTGTGTACCCCCTGTATGCCCAGGGGGTTAGCAGGGTTAGCACAGCTGTGTTTATGGGTAGTGTTATACAAGGTGTAAACTACTGAGTTCTGAGATCGTGACTCACTTAGACCCACAGCACTAACTAGTATGAAGAAGATGAAGAAAAGTCAGATTTAAAATGAAGGCTTTAATTTCAAAAGCCTTTACCAACAGAGAATTTTAAGAACAAAAAACAAATAGAATATCCACAGGATAGGATAGCATTGCTCAGTTTTCTTGCTTATAGGTTTGATCTGAGGTGTCTAAAATATGATAATCTGTGATATGTGCTGAAAAATATGTATATGAGAGATGGGTGATTTTGAAGAGAGGAAGTGACTTGTGTTTGTAGGTTTCCTATCTTGTAGTGGAAATTTGCTTTGAATTATACTGCACTTCTAGGACAGCATCTGATGAGGTGAAAAATATCCTTTTCATGTGTACAAATAATAATCAAAAAATTCCTTTGCTCAAATCAAGCTTCAGATTCTCTCTTTGCCCAAGTTCCTTCACACCTTTATGCTTTCTTTGATGTCATGTTTTTCTGGAAATCCTTTTCCTGGGTAGTGCCTGCTGAACCTTATTACTGCAAACTCCTGGAAAGCCACCTAACCTGCTACAGGCACTGCAGATGAATCTCTGTTGACAAGAGTTGCTTGTGCCTTCCTGCACTCACCAGAATACTTCAGGGGTTTAGCTTTTTATTCACATACTCTGAACAGCACCGAGACTGTGTGTGTGGCCAGTCCATTAACCGGATGCTTGGCATGCTCTGCCCTCTTTGATGCAGCGTCTCATGCTACACTTAGTGGAGAGAGGTGGATAAAAATTGCTTCAAATTATGCAGTAACTTGGAATGATGAAGTTCTTGCCTAAGACCCTCTTTTTAATGTGGGTAGATAGATAAATCCTAATCCTATGCATGAGGAAGTCAGGACACGGATGGTACTGTCAGTTACACGGCATCACAAAAGGAAATCCGTGGCAGAGCTGGGAATAGTTCTCATTCCTGTGGTGCTTAAATGCGAAGCTGATACAGTGACTCCAGGGACATGTAGGGAACAGGTGTGTCTGTCCCTGTCTCCCACTGTGGTACAAGGCAGGTGGATTTCCTTACTGAATATTTGAACTGGAATCAGCATTCCTCCTTGCCCTCCCAACTGGGGGTTCCAGTCACTTGGACATCTTCTCTCTTGTCCCCTAGGTGTGTGAAGGGGTGGCTCATATGGTGGTTTAGCTCATTCTCCTTGGCCCTGCTGTTTGTGTCTCTAAAGACAGTGAGATAGATTCGAAAACAGGAGTTCAAGGTGAATTTGCAGCCCAGTCTAGAGATGCAGTAAGAATTGTTGCAGACAGAAACTGTCTCTTGTTGCCTTGTCATTACATGCGTGCTAGGCAATATAGAGATAGCACGGATTTCAGAAGGAGTTGTCAGCCAGAAGACAAGCAAAGGGCCTTTCAGCCCATGTGAACATTCTACAGGAGTTGCAATCTCCACCATTTCTAGAACCTGTGGATAGAAAGTCCTGGATGTGGCAGAAGCCCTTCTTTCTGTGGTGCAGCAGCTTTCTCTTGGCTGTTCTCTGATGTGATTAAATAAAGGTATGTTATGTGTTTATTGATACATTGTCTTTTCTGCTTCTTTGGCCTCTGTTCTCCCCTTCCACCTGCAGGCTTTGAATTACTGTACCAGCCAGATGTGGTCCGACTGTACCTCTCCATCCTCACTGAAAGTCAGAACTTCAACACTCTGGAAGCTGCAGCAGGAGCTCTGCAGAATCTTAGTGCTGGCAACTGGATGGTGAGTGCAGTCCTCTCTTCAGTCTTTTTTCTTTCCTTTCTGTAAGTAAAGAACAAAGCCATGTGCCATTATAAGTGCACTGTTACTTCTTGCATTTGCATTTCCTTTCAAAAAGGAGGAGATGAGAATGCTAAAGGATTCATTTCCATTTGCTCACTGAAGACGTTTTGCATCTTCTGAACAGATGATTCTTACACAGTGTGTCACTGAGCTCATCACAGTTTAACCATGAGCAAATTTTACTACTTAAACCACTTAGCCTTTGCTTTGCCCATTCAGAAAAGGCTGGTGTTAGATAATTAAATACTTACCTCGTTGGATTGTCAGATTGCTTAGATAACTGCACTCCACGGGGCCCTTTGATACCCTCTCTGAAGCATCGCCAGCACTAATCAGGCAGTCTCTCCAAGGTACACCTGATCATTTCTGGAACCACATGGCAAAGGGGGACTGATCAGCAGCCTGAGGGTCAGCAGGATGGTGTTTCACAGCTGTCTTGAATACAGCTTAGTTTAAAATCAATCATGAAACAGAATAAAAGCATGAAATTGGAGGAGGAGGAAGATAACAGATGCTTTAGATGCTTTACTGTTTCTTCCAAATGACCTCTTTTTTTTTCCTAATCCGAGGGGATGCATTTTCACACTGAGGTGGGTATGGAACAGGTGCTGGTGATTGACCCTTCTTCCTTCTATTTCTGTCCTCTTTCCCCAGCAGCTTGCTTAGCTGTAGGATGAACTTCTACATCCTTTCTTCCTTGGTGCCTGATGAACTTGAATGATGGGTTAAGACAAACACAATGCATCGACACACACAACCCAACTAGTCTCTGCAGGCTAAAAAATGAATTACAGCACTGAAAGAAATGCCAGGGGCAAGGAGAGGGCAGGACTATGAATTCGCATTACTCTGTGTTGTTTCTTTTCCCTGGTGTGCCCTGACCAGTGGTCCACCTACATCCGTGCGACGGTGCGGAAGGAGCGGGGCCTGCCGGTGCTGGTGGAGCTGCTCCAGTCCGACTCGGACAAGGTTGTGAGGGCCGTGTCCATCGCCCTGAGGAACCTCTCCATGGATCGTCGCAATAAAGATCTGATAGGTATCTTCTCAACTGCTCTGACTAGGCTGGCATCTCGGGTACCCTTGAGACACCTCACATTTTCTGTTGCTTGTGCTGAGGATCCGTTCTGTGTTGCATCCACACTATCTGGGATTACCCTGTAGCCACCAAGTTGGGGGCTGTCAGCTCAGAATGTGTTTACAGCCCACTCAAACAAGCTGTGGTTGAGCGAAATTTCTAACTTGGGAGTAAAATCAGATGTAGACTTTTGCAGGAGGAGTGTGGGTAGATGTGCAGAGGATTGGGTGAATTAGGAGGTTTCTTGTCTCTTCCTGACGTAGGACTTGTGCTCCTGGTCACAAGTGGTGATCACAGAGATGTAGTGGGACTCTGGCCTGTGGCCCATTGAGCACACCTGAGGCAGCAGAGTGGGCTCTAAAGTTGTACCTTTGGGGTTTTGGCTTCCTCCTTCCCTTCTCATCCTTTTGTGTGGGGGTGCTTGCAGAAGCTGGACACCAAGCAATTTAATATTCTTCAGGTTAGTTTCTAGCAGTTCCTTGTCAGGCCAGAAGATACTGGTCCTATGTTTAGGGCCATCGTGGAAGTTGTTACTAGGAAATAGCAAGGTGGGATTCTGCCTTAATACATCGGGTTCTCTCTTTAATAGTTCAGAGATGTAGCCAGGCAAAAGTACAGACAGACACGTAGGAGTGCTAAAGTCCAGGCTCCTGTTTTCTCTCCAGTACTATACCTGGACAAGGCTAACTGCCCCCAGGAGGAAATACTCCTGCCTTTGTTGGGGGAAGGTTAATAAATGCATGGCTGCACACCTTGCCCCTGAAGGCCTATTACAAGGCTAAGGTGAGTAAGCCATGTGCATGTATTAGCATGAATTCGTGGCATTAGCAGCAGCTACGGGATGCTTTTTTTGCCTCAGGCTTTGTAAAATAAGATAGAAGGTGGCTGTAAAATTCTCAGTAAAGACTGCTTTTTTTACCCCTCTCAATACCTTTCAGCATTTATGATGAAGGACTTTATCTTGGGTATCAACTCTCAATCACCTTGGAATAATGAATGATAAATACCCTGTGAAGTTACATTCCTGAGGTTCAAAACACATGCACTGTCAAGTTTTTCTTGACATGGCAAATCCTTTTGAGTTTTATCATTCAGGATGGGAAGCTGAATTGATTGTTAGGGCTGCCTAATGGTATCTCTTCCCCTATCTAGGTAGTTATGCCATGGGTGAGCTGGTAAGGAATTTGCCCAGCAGGCAGCAGAGATCTGCAAAGAACCTGGAAGAGGATACAGTGGTCGCGGTGTTGAATACCATCCATGAAATCATTACTGACAGCTCCGAAAATGCAAGGTCTCTGATCCAGACACAGGGCATTCAGAAGCTGGTAGCTATCAGCAAGTCAAGGTAAGTGACAGTTGAAAGCAAAATGCATAAGAACATGGAAATGTCACCATGGACGGCTGCGTTTGGTTTGGGAAGTATTGGAGCATCCTCACCTTCCAGAGCTTTGATTCCTGCAGTTAATGTATACAAAGTGAAAACAGCCAGCACCTTTAATAGGTTTACTTGATGGCAGGTAGTTGAGTAATCCCTTCAGTCATGTTATGACAGGCTCTCTGCTTGTCAGAGACATCTTAGCACCATGTATGCATCGACAGGCAGCATCTGCAGTGAAACCGTGATCTTTATTTTTACTGTGGGAGGCCTTTTTTCTGTGCCAGTGATGAAATCTGTTTCTCTCAAGTGGAATGGTTAATGATGTGCAGTAGTTGCTCTGGCCAAAGGGCTGGTGGTGGTCATTTGAAGTGACAAATTTTTTCTCTGCACGTCTGTTGAAAAACTGTGTTATGAGTGCTTTAAAGAAAACTTTGTTTTGTGTAGCTTGGCCAGTTAGAGGTTGCAGGTGTGTTTTCAGCAAACTTTTGGGAGAGTAACTGAAGTATTGGATTGTGTTGTTATGAAGTATGAAAGCCGACCAAACCTCTAGGCCTGTTTTATTTTATAGAGGGTACTTGTGTACTTAGTAGGGAATGGAAAAATGCCATTTTCTGTTTAAAAACAGCTTTTTTTTTTTTTTTTGCTGACCCAAATTACTTCGTAAGGTGTTCTAAACCACAAAGCAACTCCATTGAATTACGAGGAATATATGTACATTGGGATGAAGGTTTGAAAAGTGGCTTAGAAGTTTTTTTTGTTTGAGTTGGTTTTGGGTTTTTTCCCTGAAAAAATGCAGGCAGGAGGGAATTGTTTTTGTTGATGACAGCTACAAGACAAAAGAGTCATCCTGGTCTTTGTGCTTGTCCAGCAATACATGTGAAAACCCAGAAATGTGCACAGTTCATAAATTCGTCAGCAAATACCTATAAGTATGAAGAAGTCACCAAATGATTTCACATATATCCCATAACTTAACAGGTTCAGGTAATAGCTGTATGAAGTACTAGATGTCAACATATGAATAATCTGACATTGCTTCATACTTAAGCTCTGCTTTTATCTTGCAAATCAGCCAGTCTTCCAGAGAAACAAAAGCAGCATCTCACATTCTTCAGATGATCTGGAGCTACAAAGAGCTACGAAATGCCCTTCAGAAGGATGGGTGGAACAAGTCACACTTTCAGGTAAAGGTGCTGGATCTTAGGTTTGGAAATTCCTGAGTGGAAGATGTCCTGATTTAGTCTAATATGGCAGTCTGATAGACTGTAGGTTTCACTTGTGTTCTTCTGGGGGATGGCACAAGGGGTTGTATTCTGCCCAGTCACACCATTGTGCGTGTACTTGCTGTGCTGTTATGGTCTGGGAAATGTAGCTCTTCAGGTTTGGGAGGTTTGCCACCTTGTACAGGCCAAACGGCCCAGCTTCACTGGAGGAAGAATTAGCATGTCTTGTCTTAGTTGTGTCTCATTTGAAACATTGCCTGTAATAGCACAGGGCTGTGCATGACATGCAGCCTCCTCATCTTTCCTTGTGCAAAGGGGTCACTCCTTTTACAGAGCAACAGTGCTGCCATTTAGACAACAGGAGGAAAATTCCACCAGCAAATCTGTATGAAAATAGAAAATACTCCAGTGCCATATTAGCAACAGAAGGGGAGCTTAGCAGCATTCCATATTCTCTCTCCTTACTGTTGGTTTGTTTGTTGTTCAATTTCCCTGAATAGCAGTTTCCTATTTATGTGAGTTTTGTCTTGTAGTCCATTTCTGCAGCTCCAAAGGGTTCCAAAGGTACTGCTGGCAGGTCTGGCTATGATGACAGCACTTTGCCTCTGGTGGATAAAAGTCAAGGTCAGTTTTGCTCTTTATCACTTTTCTGTAGTGCTTTGCTTACTTGTTTTCTGGATTTGCAACAACTGTGTCACAGCATGAGGGGGTAAAAATGCCTTTTTGGTGTGGTGATTTTTACCCCACAGTGCCCAAGTGGTCAGTCCTTATTACCTGGGTATGGATAATATTCCTTCCTGTGTGAAATTGCACTACTGACACTGTTTTCTCAACCTGTATGCAACATTATAGTTAAATCTTTCTGGGAATGGGCTTGACCTTACCTACCCCTATTCAGTCCTGGAGTCTTTTACTTTCTTAAGAATTGTGCCTGTTTTGGCAGAGATTCTTCCTCTACTGTGCAGGGAGATTAGTTTATCCAAGTTCCAAGTAAAGCTGTCTGTGCTTTTTTTGTGAGGCACAGCCATACCAGCACTGGTGTAGCTCCAGCCCTGCTTTCACTGTGGTTACTCTGTCCCTGAGCGTGGGTCTGGTTGGGAACAGCAGGTTTGTCATGGGGCTGCCCCTTATCTGGTGTAACTGCAGGGTACTGCAGAAAGGACAGCCCCACACTGCCCCTCCTGTTTCCACGTTCCCTGCCTGTGATCAAACCTGGCAGATTATGCAGACACAGGATGATCTGGGTCGGTTTGCTGATGTGACAAGAAACTTGTTTTCTTTGTGGATTAGCTTTCTGTTGGCTCAGCAGGCTGCTGGATTGGATTCTGTCCTGTGAGAAGCTGCACCCTTACTTCCTTACTTTCTCTTCTATTCTGGAGAGACCAGGGAGAAGCTTATTAGTGGTAGGTAGTTCAGAGCAGTATTGTGGTTTCTGTTGTCACTTGGAGAGAGAGAGAGAGTTCTATACTACAGTGCTAAAGCAGAAAATAAAAGGATTACATATACTCTCTGGAGAACTTCAATTAAACTTCCCTTTCTGAATGGATAACAGTTGAATAGTTTGGGATTTTTAAAGTAATCTCTGCATTCAGTAGTTTATGGACCTCTCTGATTCTGTGACTAATTTAGAAATACCAGATTTTGAAAAAAGCAAATGTAACTCAGGTGGTTTAATATTTCTGTTTTATAGATAATGAGAAGTCTGGGAGTCGTGATATGATACCTATGGATGAACTTGGCCCAGGTAAATTGAGTCATAGATCAAACTCTCTGTCTGTTCCAATAGAGCACACTGTCACTCACAGGAAAGTTCAACTATTTCTCTAGGAAATATTATTTCAGATGGATAAAGGTGACATTTAAAAACAGAACATTACCTCACAAAAGATTGGTCATTGTCTTTTTTTTCTTTATAACCATGTGGAGTGTAACACCAATTTCTCCAGCACTTTAGGCATACATTGGAGATACGCTGACCAGCTTTCATTCTGGTCGTTGGCCCTTGAGGCAGCTGCATTCCCTGTTATGGATCTGCAAGTCTGGGGATTCAGAAAGGAAATAAAAAAGAGTTGAAAATTTACCTCAGTGTATTGCTTGTGTTTACATCTGTTGTGCCTTTGTTTTTGTAGGTCACACCACAAATAAGTTAGTGTGTGTGATACTCCTGACCCCACTTTGATTTACCTGCACCTGGCTGAGCATGGCTTTTCCTTTAGGCTGAGAACAGCCACTGAAAGTCATGTGCTTGGAGATTGATAAACTCTGTAGTGTAGCACTTGTAGAGGTTTTTTTTCTTTACCAAGGTAGATAAAGGTGCTGTATGTTCTATTGAGAATTTGCTTTACCTCTTCCAATTGAATTTATTTAAATACGCCTATATTAATGCCTCCAGATCAAACAGTTTGATATAGTGCTCTTTGTAATTGTAGCTCAATTAAATAGGAAGTTAGAATCAAGCTGAAAGCCAAGCATGTTCAGAAAGTAAAATAAGAGGTATATATTACCTTTTGTATTCTTAAAAAGATGAGATGCCACCTGCCATGAATCAACTGTCCATGTGTGTTTTGCCTGAGGGAACACTGAAACATTTGTTCTCACAATGGAAGAAAATAACTTCAGAGAGGATTGCCTGGCAGGAGAGCTGTGTGCTAGCAGGTGCTGCAGTATGGGCAGTGCTGATGGTTTGCAGTCTCAGTATTAATTGTTGCCTTATGCTTTCACAAGTTACTGGTACAGACCAGACCAGACACACATAGTTCAGATGCCCTGGTTCTCCATGCCCATCTTCAGGCATAACTTTCTCCTCCTCCAGAGGTTTGATCTTTTTAAGCTGAGAGGTGTATAAAGGCACAGATGGGCTGGCACTGGCAGGCATTTATTTGGTCCTGTAATCTGTTATGACATAAAAATGTTGCTGCAGAGTGAATGGAAGATAGTGAAGCAAATAGAAAAGACAACAAGCAGAAGGTTGAGAGAGAGGAGTAAACAAGCCAGGAATGGGACATTCCTCTATTGGCCAGAGTAACTTCTGTCTCCACACGGGATTGTATGAAATCAGAATAATGCACTTACACCTTGGAGCAGCAAGATCTGTATGGACCTTCCTTGTACCACAGAAAGAGTTAATTCTGATTGCTTCTTAGAATCAATCTGAAACATGGGAGAAGCAGTATGGTCTTCGGGACACTGAGGTATTACTTCTCTGATGCAGTCTCCTTGAAGATATTTCTCATTTTATCAGACCAAATCATGAACTTCCTATCTCTGCTGCAGCTTATCTTGACAGTCTTAGCAGAGGGTGTGGATTTTGGAAACACATAACCCACTCATGCTTATGTGCTTGGACCACACAGCGACAGGGTGAATTGCAAAACGTGGTGAGACTTAAGATAGGAGGAGCAAAGTTCTTGACCGCTCTTTGTTGTTAGATTAATGCCACTGTGCAAAAGCCTCATCTTCCTCTTGCTGCTGTGTCCTGGCTAAGCATGGAGGGGGGGAGGGGGTACTTTTTCAGTAGTATTAAAGCTCTGTTGTGCTTCTAATTTTTTGTGATTACAGTCTTTACTAATGACCTTGCTCCCTGGGAGGTAACACAGCTGCCATCCTTCACTTAGTGGCTGTTGCTTTCTAGGGGAGAGTGAAATGTTCCTTTGTATCATGTCCATTCCTTTTAAAAATGTTTGTGGATTACCCATGATGATAGGACTGCAAAAACACAAAGTGATCCATTACATCCTTGGGAGTGTAATTAACATTAGATTGTGAAAAGCTACCACTCCATTGCTGTGAGTTTGATTCTTTGGGGGAGCCACCGTGTATCCATCATTTAATACATACCTATGTGAACTATTTAGTCTTAAATAAATGATGAATCCCTAGATTAGGCCATGACTTACTTGTCATTTGAAAGAGAATTATTGGTCACGCATTCCTGTGCAAGTGCTGGCTGGGTAGCTCCGTGCAGCTGTTTTTTTTCCCTTTTGTTCCGAAATGATTAGCCAAGAATGTCAGGCATCTTCATTGTCAACAAGTTATTGTAAGTTAAATGTTGTGTAGCAACTATTTTCATGCTTTATGATCTGTGTGCTACACGAATAACTCCAGAATTCCTCAGTTATTTTTAGTCAGCGTGGTTAAATAATCTGTTAGTACAGCCCAGAATGTCATAAATACTTGCTGCTTCAGGTGCTTGCAGCAGGTCTGTGTGCTCTGTGGTTGGAGGTGCATAGAAAGGCTGCAGCTCTTTTCAGGCTGTGGCCACCCTGTGATGGTGTTTGGTACAAGGGCTGTTTGTCATGTGGGCAAACAGTGCCCCTTCATGCCACAGGAACCCTACAAAAAACATCACTCACTCACAGGTTTCTTAATGACCTGTTGCAGGCAAGTGATAAACCGAGAGAGGAGCGTTCTGGTAGTTTATGTAAAACCTTTCTGTAGTGTTCTAAAAACACAGTTTGTCAGGACAGGAAAACATTAATGATCCCTCAATTACAAAGGGGAAAACAAAAGCCTACAGGGAGTTATAAATTTGGATGTGGTTTACTCCATATTACAATGCTGTCAAAGCAAAGCAGGTAAGGATCTGTTTGTCACTGATAATGAGGGAAATCTGTTGCATCACAAAAATAAATTAAGTTTTGCATTGGCAGACAACAATTCAAAGCAAAGGTTCTGAAATAATTAGAGCCATTTCTTTATGAAACCCTCTCACACTTTTCTTCATCGTGTTCATCAAGCTTTCAAGCTCTTCCTTAGCTGTCAAGAGAAAAGGCACCAACAGGTGCTACTTCATAATGAAAGTCAGCCCAAGCACAGCAGGATTTACAGCGAGTTTTTTTCCAACTCAGCAGGCCCTTTTTCTCAATGCTCTTATGGGGATTCTTCCAAATTATTGTCATGTCCTGCTAGCAGTCAGGCTCAGGAAGAGTGGGAACATGCTGCAGAGCATTCAGGGAATGAACACAGCCAATTATTCAGGCTGCTAAGCAAGGAACGCAGGATTTGGGCTGAATTTGGAGCTCATCAGCCACAGGGCATGAGATGACAACTTGCTGCTTTCCTTGGACACACTAAAAAGTGCAGCAGGCTGGGATGAAAACAGTGCTGCTTGCTAATGAGTGCCAGCATTTGGCAGTGCTATAAAAAGAGGACTTCTCTGTTTTGTTTTTAGCTGGTAAAACTGAAATTTCAGAGCTGGGGCTGCCGGCATCCTCAAGTTGTGGTGGTTTGTTTTGCTGTTCCTTGCTGAAGGACTCTGCTTGCACCAGCACTGTTGGTGCTCGTGGTTGTGCTTCCTGGCTGACTGTCGTGTGGTCTCTCCTCAGACGGATACTCCACCATCGATCACCGCGACAAGGAGCGCAAGTACAAGAGCAGCGACAACACAGGCGATGCCTCTGAGAAAGAACCTTTAAAAGTGAGTGTCCTCTCACTGCTGGGTGCTACTCAGCACCAGTGCCTTTAAAAGAAAGGGACTCTGGTGCCCTCAGCAAGAAACACTCAGTAGTTACTCACCCAAGGGGTGTGAAGAGCCTTTCCCCCCCCGCCCCCCAAAGGTATTGATTTGTAATTTAGCAGTTGGCTAACTAGAAAACAAAACGCTGCTTTC
Source organism: Campylorhamphus procurvoides (assembly GCA_013396655.1). Classification (NCBI taxonomy): domain Eukaryota; kingdom Metazoa; phylum Chordata; class Aves; order Passeriformes; family Dendrocolaptidae; genus Campylorhamphus; species Campylorhamphus procurvoides. The sequence goes on along the minus strand of WBMV01016874.1, from coordinate 469,969 downwards.
CAGTGCAGGAGCAAATGCAGGCAATCAGCATGTTCTTGTAAATGGATGAGTTTGTAAAAAATAGGAAGTGTTTGTTCTGTCACCCTTGTCCAGGCAGCATTCCCTGGCCCTCAGGTGTGTAACTGTTCTCAGACTTCGTTCTGACAATAGTCTCTTCAGTCTGTCACACTGCTGTGTTGTTCTCACCACAAGAAGTAGATGTGATCTTGTGTGTCCGTGTCCAGCAGTGTGGTGAACAGTGCTCATTTCTGCAATACCCATTCACAGTCCTGATGGTGGACTGTGGGCATGGACCAAGGAGATGGAGAGGGAAAGAGAGACATGCACAGTTATCTGTGTGCCTTCTAAAGACAAATTTAGACAACTTTCTAATGAAAAAAGAAAATAATTAATCTTTCTTCACACAGCTTGATGTATTGTGGGTCGTGTTTGAATGTGGCTCAGTAGGCTCTATGTAATTTCTGTTGCACTGCTGTACCTTTTCAGTGGCCTTTTAAAAAGTCTGTTAATGCTGTGGCCACCAGTTCTCTCTGGCCTCAAAACAAGCTTGGCTTTCCCCTGGGGAAGGAATTTGGAGAAGGAAGAGGAGGATTCATTGAAACAAGAGTCAGTGGTAGGAAACACTTGCTAGTCTGCAGAAGGCTGCCTGTAGTAACTTCAGCACATTGTTGATAATACCAGAAAATCCAGGTGATTCGTGTTGAGTGGAAAGAGTTAAACTTCAGTCAGTTGAAAGGAAAACCCCACCCCCCATCACTGAACAAGGGAAATAAAAATGTGATTTGGAGAAAAATATTTGTGTAGAGCATGAATTATGAAGATGTGCTGCTGCACCAGCTTGTCTGTATTAACTTGCCTGCTCAGGCATTTCCTGCTGCTGCCTGTCCATGGAGGAACACCCTGGAGAATGGCTTCAGTCTGGCTGGACATTTCTTAAGTTGGATTACCAAGTCATGCAGTGCGCTCACCTGCTCCAGCTCACAAGAGATGGCCCTGCTTGTGCCAGTGTCAATGAAATGAACTTTCTAGTTCCCTCATCACAGTTCTAAGGTGTTTTGCAAGGATGCAGCAGGAAGCAAGATGCAGCGAGTGATACAAGAATGTTGATGAGTAAGAGCTTGGAAGAAAATGTCTTCTTAAAGAAAATAGGCCAAGGCAGGAAAATTAACGCTCAGTATTCGTTGAAGTGGTCCAAGCAGCCCTAGCTCAGTGTATGACTGAAGTGAAGCAAAACTCAGAGTTCACTGAGCAGTTGCTTTGCTTCTATGAGAAAAAGAGAAAAACCATTTCACCTCAAGAGTGTGTGACCCACAGTCTGTGCTGTCTCTCAGTTCTGAGGTCTGGAGGGTAACCTGAATTCAGGCTGTTGTGCACATCAGAGGTGTGCATGGCCCTGCCCTCACCTGGGCAGCTGCCCCTCGTCCTTCTCCCTGTGCTGTGAGACACAAAGGTGGCCCCTGAGATGTGTGATACCCAAGGCTCTGAGGCTCGAGGGAGGCTGGGAATCCTCAATGACAATTGCAGGGCAGTGCAGCCTTTTGGCTGCTGCAGATTCTTTTGTCAGTATTGTGCCTTTGCTGATCTTGTTTCTTTCTCTACCACTAATTTTCCCTTGTGCTACTATAAGCTGACTTGTTTGGTGGTTTTGTTTGATTAATCCGCTCTGTTTTGCTTTAACTCCTCACCCTGTGCTGCAGAATGACACAAATAGGAAAAACATTAACAGGAGTAACAGGGCTTCGGTGAATCTGGTGGATGCCCGTGACATTAAACCCCAGCCTGTTGACTCCTGGGTCTAATTTGCATGCATGGTAGGTCCTTTTAATGGTAATTGGGGCTAGTGATTAACTTCGCTCGTGCATGATCTGTATCACTGTGGAATCTCTTCAAGTCTAACTGCTAACCAGGTCCTTTTGGATAAATGAAAATGCCTTTGGAAAAAAAAATGTGGTGTTTGTATTATTCAGAGTATCTTTAATGAAATGCAATCAAACACCACTCTTTGATTAAAAAATAACCTGTCAAATAAGCAGGCAGGAAATTAATATTGTGAATGATCGGTTGTCAGCTGAAATGTGAAATATTTCTGCTGTTAGGCCATGGGAATGAATTTGAGTAGTGTGTTCCTGCTTCCAACCATTTTTTTCCCCCCTCTGTGCTCATTACAAGGATTAGGCTGAGACTTAAGGAAAAGCATATCCTTGACTATTTCTGGATGTCCCCTGAGGTTCCTGTACATTACACAGCCCTGCTCATCTGCAGGAAAGCTGCTGACTATGCAGAAGTTACTTCACAAGGAGAGATAATTTTGGTTACACAATAAACAGTGACCCCCAACTCCCACTTCTCAATTTCTTTTTTTTTTCTGTCACTAAAGAAAGGTGCCTTTTTGTTGCTTTCTAGTTGTCTGCCTTTGCCACGTGCCAAGTTCCTCAGTAATGTCATTGGCCGTTCTCCGCTCCTGCCACTGTTAATGTGTCTCTTGCTGTCTTGCTAGAGTTACCCAGTGACACCTTCTGGCACTCCATCAGAGGATGCTATGTTTGGAACAGCAGGTGTTGTGCCCCTGGCTATGACTAAAGGAAAATTCTAGTGACTGTTGTGAAGGCACTGAGCAACTTTCGGAGTTGGACAACACACCTTTAAAGGCCCGAATTCCAAATAATGAACCACTGTCCACCTCCATAATTCTGCATGGAAATCCCATGCATTAGTGGGACAGAAAACTCCTGTATGTTTTTGGGTGGTGGTGTTGGCTATTTTTTGTCTAGTCTAGTGTAAATGCTAAGTGTTTGCAGGTTGTTTCTGTCCCTGGGTTGGAAGCACCTGCCCAGAGCAGGCTCTCAGGATGGTGAGTGCTCCTCCATAGCCAGGGCAGACCCTGCACTGTTGGCTTCCCATGGCTGGTCAGTGCTGCCTGATGGGCTGAGATAAATGTGTGTGTGTAGTGCCTGCTTCACTCCTGCACTCCTCCCTGAGCAGTGAAGCCTTTACATGTGGGGTCCTGACTTTGGAAAACAAAGTCTGTGCTCATTTCCTCCCAGACATACCCTTCAAGGAAACCATGTTGGGGATAGGTTGGCATCTCCAGTCACTGTCCTACCACGAGGTGATGGAGATCACCAAGGCCATGTTACTGACTGGTGTTAATCAATTTTGACTTTATTTTGCAGGGCTAAAGTCCAACCACATTTTTTTTAATTGAGGGGGAGAAACAAACATTGAATCGCCACAGAGGATCTCATCAGTCACCACTGCCATTGACTCGGAGGGCGCTGCATCGCTGACCAGGCTGCAGGGTCCAGGAGGGCGTGGGGAGCAGCCCCTGCCTGCCATTGCCAACCCGGAGCACCATGCCTTACAGCCAGACAGTTTGCTTCTNTGGAAGAAGGCAAGCAAGAGAAGAGAACCCAAGCTTCCATGTAGCTGGCTGCATTCTTAGGTGACTCTTAGGTGTGGACGGTGCCAAGGAGGAGGAGTGAAGGTGACGCGGCGGCGAAGGCAACACGGCCTCACAGTGAGAGAGGAACGGCGGGATGGCTGAGATGATACTGTAGCTGTAGCCATGAGGATGATAGCACTTTTCTGGTTTGGGGCTCCTTGTTTGGGGAGTTTGTTGTTTTGGGAGATTTCTTTGGAACTGTGACTATTAACATTTTTGAAGGCTTTTTGAAAAATGTTTAGGTTTTTGTTATTTTTTCCACAGAAAGTGCAGGAATGTTGAGTGGGTTTATTGGATTTCAGTGAAGGGAGAAAATGCAGAACAGAAACTATTAAACGCTAGTCAAATGAACTGGAGAGTGGATGACAAAATTGATGCAAGCTGTATAATCTGCTTTTAGAGTAAGCTATATCAATCACAGTGCTATATTATCATTATAATCTGGTGTACAATACTTCTGCCTTTTGAATTCCGTAATGTCTCTGTTTTTATTTCCACATACTGAAAAGCAGTTCATGGAAGGTTTTGGTGTCCCTGGTTCAGAAATCTGTGCTGAGAAATGGAGTTGGCTGGCTTTTTATTTTCATGTTCTCAGAGATTGCAATAAGGAGCTTTTACATGTTAAATGTACCACTCTTGCATTGATGATGATTAACAACTACTTTTGCCATAGCTGTTATGACATTGGAAGAAAATAGCTTTTTTGTAGGATGTCTTATTTTGAAAACACTATAAATTTTAGATGGGTCTGTCACTTATATTTGATGGTAAATTTTTCACTGTTGGATCCATGTTTGCTTTGAGCTATAGATCCTGATAAAAAATGCCACAAAGGGAACTGGTTTGGCATTTTTAAAATCATCATCATGATTTCTGTGTTGCTTTGCTTTTGTTTTGAGATTGCATATTTCCTTTGGCCTGAAAATCCCTCGTGTGCAGCAGCTCTCCTCCAGGATGCCAAGGCCTGCCTTGTGGAGGGGAATTTGTACCTCAAGAGAACGTGCTCTGCATATGTGGGATCTGGAAATGCCATGAACTAAATGACTTCAGATCACTGATTTTCTCCAGGCATTGGTCAAGGGAGGGCAGCAGATCAGAATAGGAGGCAAATGTCTCACTAGTAGCATGAGAGGACTTTGCTGAGTTTACTTGGTTGCCACTGTTCTTTGATTGCCACATTTAGTTTTAAACAAGCTCCTGAAAACGGTGTGACTGCAAAGCACATTTTTGAGTCGAGCAAACATCATTTGCGGTTTTCAGTGCCTGCCGTTTCTTTTGTAATTATAGAGGGGAAATATCCAACAACCTCACCTCCCCCAAAATATTACTGTAATAGTAAACATCTACATTTTTTTATAAAAAAAGATTGAAAAACTTTAAAAAAAAAAGGCAAGTACCAAGAGCTTTGTATCTTCTTGAGTATATTAAAAATTTGACATGAATACATATATATAAATAAATAAAAAGTCTATATATCTATATATATATATTGTTGTGCAGAGGATAGGTTAACAAAACCATGTAAAGTAGTTTGCAGGAGAGGGAAGCATTTGTTGATTCAGGGAAAAAGACTGATGCCAGAAGCTGTCAGTGATTTGGATGATACGTGTGCTCCTTCACACCCTCCCTTTTTGACCCTCATCTTCCACGTACCTTGCAGTGGTCACTTCTGGATCCTGGGGAAGGTGAAGTTGCTTGGAGCAAATCAAGATAGCAAAGATTTGTATTTTCGTCTGCATGAGAGTCCTTTTGGGCCAAAGATGCTCAGCGGATCAAGGGAAGCAAAGAGAGGCACCTGTGACTGTGTCAGGGCAGCGTCTCTCTGTGTAGACATAAAGTGTGGCAATGAAACCAGATACATCATCTTGACTGTGTATTATATCAATGGTGCTCTTTTCATACTTGTTCTGCCAATACGCGGAGACCCTTTTAACCAAGCTACACAGAAGAGTTTTATATCACTTTTGGTTATGTACTTGGTGTATTCTTTTTGTATATGAAAGGATTTTTTTAAAAACGTTCAGTAATTAGCAATGGAACCTGCTTTGTAGCTGATTAGAACAGTGTAAGAGAAGGGCCGTGCTGTCAGTCTGTCCCTGATCTACTTCAAACCATATATTTACCAAAGGAGTCTGAGCAAAAGTTCACTTAAAATAAAGACCTGACTGTTGAAAGGAGTCTCTGCTAAGACTTTGTGGTTTAGTTATTGTACAGATATTTCAAAGGCAGCAAGAGGTTAACAGAGAAAACCACAGGAAGGGGGAAGTGAAGTGACTGGGGCCAATTATGGTCATGACCTCCTATCCCAGATATCCCATGGCTCTTAGTGGGACACTACAGGGACATTCAAGATCTGGATTGGAGTTGACTTTGATCTCTGTCATTAGCGGGCTAAAAACACTAAGGAGTATTTGAGAAGCAAATTCAGACCACATCCCACTCCCCCAAAAGTCTTTTTTGTACTTACATTGCGCCCTGTGATAATAATCCTCCCTGTCAGGTTAGATGGCACTGGCTGCCCAGGTCAGTGTAGCAAACTGTTCCTTGTTTTCCTGGGGGTAAGTGTTACAGCAGCCAGCAGAGCTGTGAGCTGACAACATGGTTTATTGCTGCAGAAAAGTGAAGGATGGTGTGTCACAGAGTCGGATACCAAGTCGATGGGCCGAGGCTTCCCCTGGGAATCACATGTCTAGCCCCTCCCTTTCCCATGCCTTACAATGACAACTAGTTCCGAAGTATGTAGCAATAACCCATCCTCAGCATTACTGTGGGGGTTTTTCTTCTCAACAAACTCTTGTTTGGATGTTGAGGAAGGAAAACGGATTGGGGATGACTTGCCTGTGAGACTGTGACCTTGTGTTATCAGCCCACCAGCTGAGGTCTGAAGCAGGATACCTTGAACCAGGGGTGGTGATGTCCTTCTTGTCTGTGGCCAGAAGCTCACTGGTGGGATGTGTGCCCACACCTGCCCTCACCTCTCCCCTTGCTGGCACAAGTGTGACTGCCTGTTGGAACTGTTCTGGGATGTGGGTGGATGAACCTGTAATTGTTGTGTTTTGGCAGCAGGGACTGTATGTAAAGAAGGGAAAGCGGCAATGTGTGTGATTAAAGCTGCAGTAGGGTCTAGAGTCTCCTGCTAAAAGGCAGGTGGTGCTTTGTAGGGCTCAGGTATGTGACCTCCTCTTTTCCTGTTGGCTCCACTGTGAAAACTGGAGGTAATCTGCCTGCAAAGGGCTGGGGTAGAAGAGATTTCTACCCATGGAAGTTCTAGCGGGAGGAATGGTTGTGGAATGAAGCAATGGTGTTGCAAGGCTTCTGCTAAAGAGGAGGAGGGAATTTGATGGCCCAGTCGGGGCTGAGATAACATAGGGAGAGGGAGGTTTCTGATGGCATGTGATTATTGCAGAACAAGCACCTTTGTTAAGCTGTGGAGGTTAAAAATACCCAGACATTGTGTATCGACTGCCCTGGAGAAGCATGCAGTTTGGTTGTTGAGTGTGTGAGCAGTTGTGCTTACAGCTTCCCAGGGTGGTGGGTCTGTGTGCACAATGCGAGGAGGAGAGTGCAGAGCCAGGGCTTTAGCAGAGTTTGTTTCTGTCTTGGAATTAAGGAGAATTACCAGCCATAAGTGCAACTCAAGATGTGTTGTCAGCTTGAAGTGCTCCCCAGAGAACAGCTTGGACAGCCACAGGTCCCGATCTTCAGTGTCTTCTGGGCACACCACCTGCCTATCCCAGTTCTGCTCTGGTGCACTCAGACCTCCTGGTTCTGACTGTGCCTGTTTTAGGAAGGGAAATCCTGTCTCTCTTGCCAAGATGTCCCAGAAGGGGCTGGCCTGGGGACTAGGAACTGCCTTGCTGTCAGTGACACAGGACAGAAGCAGGGGTGGCATGTCTGTTGCAGCACATTGATAAGTTCATGCCAGCTCTGAAGAACAGTTTCCAGTAGTGCTTTCTAGCATGAAAGGCTTGTGCTGGGAAAAGCAGTTTTCACTCCTAGAGCAGTTCCGTGAGACTGAAGGTGGTGAGTTACCTTCTGTCACCTGCCTTAAAGCTGAGCGTAGGCTCAGCTACCTGTGAGAGAGGCGCACACGTCCAGCCCTCGAGCAAGCAAAGCTTCAGAAGCCAAGTGGGCACATCAGAGTGGTGAGAGCCCCTTCTGCTGTGTAACCACCCACTCCGTGCAACCTCCCGTGTGCCAATACCTGCAGCCAGCAAGCCTGTGCTGTTGGGGTGGAGTTGTGCTCTCACAGTTTCTGAAGGTGTTTATATAGGCGTAGTTCCTGCAAAATTGGTTCTGATGCCCCTAAAATCTGGTGTTTCCCTATCTTTGACAGAGAAATTCTCTGATTTACTGGTACAGTAACTAATTTAGTGCGTTTAAGGGGAAGATATTATGAACCTTTGTTTTCTGTCTTAAGTTTGACATCAGGGTAGGATGATCTGAAGTCCAAGGTGAGGAGGAAGATAGTGCAGATACTACAAAGCCTGCCAATCTGGTTCTTACTGTTCAGAAAAACAAAATAACTAGACTAAGAAGCTTACTGGTAATTAGTAGCTAATGTGTTTGTAACTATCATGTGCCTTAAAATTTTCATGGTAGGAGAATTAAAAAAAAAATCAACAATGTGTTTTCTGTAATACTGCTCAACATTCTCTCTGTAGTTTAGACTGGTGGGATTTTGCATTGTATTTACACTGTACTATAAACTGAAACACTTAGAATGGTTTGATTTTACAAGTATGAAGAGGAAAAAAAAAAAGGTGGATTATGCTTTTCATAGAACAAATGTTACCGTGACAGAATGTATTATTATTATAGGATCTTTCCATAATGCAGACAAGTAGAATGCTTGTTAGAAACCAGGTATGTAGGATAACAATTTGGTGTGTTTTCAATAAACCATGCCTGGAAAGAACACATGTGCCATTGGTTATCTTTTTGTTACGTCAGGGATCTCAGATATTCTTTGGCTTTGCAGCAGCAGTTTCTGTGGCAGGGGATTACTCAACCCTAGCTCAGGTCAGTGCTCTGTGTTAGCAAAAGGTCATTGGTAATGAGGGCAATTGAAATATCCTCTAAATGAGTAAAGCTGGAAATTTTTGACTCGTTGCCATATGCTGGAGTTGTAGCACAACCCTGGACTGTAGATCATGGGTTTGGTTTTTTTTTTCTTTTTTAATATACAAGCATATTTCTGTGGGAAGGACATCTGCATCACTGTTCAAAGGCCAGGACATTTGTGAGCACAGACCTAACTTTGCTGATAGCTTTTCCATTTGGGAAGTTACTAATCTTTCCCAACTTAGCTATAAAATCCATGTAACTTTACAAAGATTTCACATTTCTGAAATGTGGGCAAGTGTTCTCATAAATATAAGTGTGTAAGAATAACAAATTGTAGCAATGTATGAGGTTTGGTTGACATGAGAAATTGTTCTTTCAGGGATGCACCAAATAATTCATATTTGTTACTGTGGAATGGAAGAAAATCCTGATACTGAAGCATCACCCGTGTATGTAAAGTAACAGCCAGTTACCAGCAGATCTTAATTCTCTTGAGGACTTCCCCGTCTGTGTTGCTGAGGTCAGTAGGGAGACTGATGCACCTGAATACACCATACTTAGCACCACGGTTTCATGAAACATGACAAAACCAGTAAATTTAGACATAATGTTCTGCAGGCTCTTGCAGATAGGGCAGAGGTTGGATATTCTGAGAGTGAAAGGTTGATGAATCGTTGCCAGTGCCAGAATCCCTGATTGTACCAATCACAGCACTGTAAGGTTCCATTTACTTGAGAATGTTTGCAAACAGCACTTGGAGGGTCATCTCCAGCTTGCCCTCCCTCCTTAATTCAGTTGTCTTAAATGTATCCCCAGGAGTTTTGTAAAATCACCTCTGGATCTGTTCTTGCAGCTGGAGGATGTAGTTTTCCACAAGTGCTGAGGTAAGATGGGGGCTCCTGGGCTTAGCATTCTGCTCCTGGGTGTCATCATTGTTCCGCTGCAGGGAGGAGTCTGATTTTTCCTTTGTGGATGCACTAATATGGCAATGAGTAGCAGATGCTGTAGGTAAGGTACTGAGCTAAAACAAACATGTTGTTTTTACAACTGACCTTTTATAGCTGTCAAAATGATTTCATTTCAGCTTCTCACAGGTTGGGCAAACAGAAGCAGTGAGTCCTGCAGGTGAAAGGTCAACCTGGTAACATTGGGCAAGAAATACCACAGCCCTCCTCTGTTTCAGGTTTAAGCAGTGTCTGGGGGGAATATGGCATCCTCAAGGCCTTACTGGGAAGGTGTCTGAGCAACTGAAGCACAGCAATACCAGAATGTTGTTCTGGTATGAGCTGACAGAGGGTTTTTTTTAAAATGGGAAGTTGCTGTGCAATGTGGCTGTTACCTGAGCTGTAGAGTCAAAAGCAAAGACTAAAACTGTGCTTTATTCAATGTGTGTAGGTGCACAGCAATCACAGTGGTTACTCACGAGATATCTTGTAAATGATGCCTAATTGACTGTGCAGCCACACAAGGACACGTCACTGCCCTGGTGGTGTCACCTTGGGTGGAAGCGTTGGGATCTCAGTGGTCTCTCCTGCTGCCCCTGTAGAGGTTTCTGTCTGTTCTCTTCATGATATTTGGTGTTTGACTCACGGCTCAGAGTTCTGCAGTGGGCTGCTTTTCACCTCCTCGTGCCAGTGGGAGGAGGGACTCACTCCTGTATAAATGGGCCTGCTCTCTGCTCAGATGAGTAAATCCTGATGGAAGGATTGCCTGCATGGGTGCTGTGATGGAAAAGGGATTAGTGCTGGGTTTGACTTCCTCATAAATCTCCCTCCTTTTTGTACAGTGATTTAAAGAATTGGTTTGATACTCTCAAAGACAATATTGTGTCCCTTTGAGGTTACAGTGAGGCTCTGGCAGAAACTAGACCCTGCTTCCATGTGTTTTCTGAATCATAAGACAATCTAGAGAGTGGCTGTCACATGGAAAATAGATGTAAATTACCAGTATTTGGTGGGATCAACCATTTGTGACATGAGCTGTGAGAATTTGCTGAAAGCTATGTGTTGTTCTAGGGCAGTTCTTTCCCTTGGGAGCTTCCCACTCTCAGTGGGCACTCCTTAAACACATACCCCAGACACACAATTGCATATGTGGTTTGGGCAAGAATAGCTTGTGTCTTCTAACTCTAATAAGCTGATGTTGCAGTAACACTCAGTAGTTTTTTAGAATATATTTGAATTAGAAGATCCATTGTCTGCCTTTGCCTCTCCCAGAATTCAAAGCATGACTTTATTTTGAAAGTACGTCTTATCCCTGGGAGATTTCACATTTATGTGTCAGTGACTCCAGATCATATTTGCTCAGCTGACCAAAAGCTTCTTTTCTAATTGTCAGTCATGCAAACTGAGTCAGGCTTTTTTCTTTTCATCCCTTGCCACCAATAATTAAGAGCATTTCAAAAGTGTGGTGAAGTGGAAAAATTGTTCTTACATATGGAATTCTGTAAATACTCTGATAGTACGTACACTGTGCTTATTGTTACAATTTGCTCTGTGGGAGATCCTTTCTAATGAATTAAAATACCTTTTTATGCTAAAAGGTGGCTGTTATATTTGCTCCATATATTACACACACATTATTCACTGATGCATATTTTGAAATATCCATGCTAACTCCACAGGTCCCCACCTTCCCTACTCTCCTTGACTGTCTCTTGAACAGTAATTTTGGCCGTCAATTAGCAGTAGGAATGTATTTTTCTGATCCTCTCTTGAAAAGTGCAGAACAGTCTACCTGCTTCCCCTTACACATCCTTCACACGTGTCAGAGACTGGTTTGGTCATCAGTCTTTGGGATGTGCCCTGTGGGGACAGGAGTGTCTGTTGGGTGCAAAGGCTTTTAAGTCCAGAAATGAGAGGATTCTTTGGGGGTGTGACCTCAGGCATACAGAAACATTTTCTGGTCAACTGTACGTATCCATCGTTTCCAGTGTGCTCTAGAAACCTGTGTATGCCAGTAAATGGGCTTGAAGATTATTTTCTGCTGCAAATTTTGCAAAAATTGCTTGTAACCACCTCGAGGTCCTTGGCCCAATGACTTTGAGTTGAGCTGAATGCCAAGAGGACATGATGCTAAGCAATCTTAGGAATAAACCCCTGACTTATTCACAGTGTGAGATAGAAAAGAACTCTCTGTCTTCTACACAGGACAGCAAGCAGAGTAACCAGGGGCTGCTTTTGCATAATCCAATCCAGTATAGTAAATCTTGTCTCTTTCTCAATATGACAGAGTGTAAATTGTTAGAGAAACTCTGATAATGTTGCCTTCTCATATCCTTGTGAAATGCACGTCTTACAAGCTGGCTGGGTCACCGTGGTGACCATGGTCACCAATGTTTGGTCCATTTCTAAACTGAGTCTAGTTTTCCTTTGTACTGTGTGGTGATCCTCTGCTCCTCTCCTTCCTGGAGTCCTGGAGGTGGATTTCCTGCAGCACACAGGCCAGGGGAGATACCAGTGCAGTGAGCTGGACTGTGAAAGGAAGACACTCATAACAGGCCTGAAAGAATTCATTCTGGGAAAGACAGCAGTGGTTATCCCTGATTTTCACTCTGATTTTCAACTGTGGGATCTTCCTGTGCCATTTTTGAGGCTGGAATTCCAAGTGTAGAGCAAAATTCATGATAGACAATGGAAGTCACATCCCTGGTCTATTGTTTTTTGGGTTTTATTTTTTGTTTATAAATACAACCATTGCCTTGTATAATCACAGCAGGACATGCTTGGAACTGCCACTGGATTTTTGCATCGTTCAGGTGAGTTAGTGACTTCAGACTTGGCTTTGTATCTTCGCAATGACAATCCACACTATTCACATAGTTAACAGCACTGAGGTTAACCAGGGTGTGCAGGACCCACCTGGTAAAACCCACTCTCTCTCATCTTTATTTTTATACAGGCTCTTAAACATACACAGCACTTCAGAGGAAGCAGCTTGCCCTGCCCCTACAAAGCACTTTCTGTGTATGTACCATATGAGTGGATAAACGGCATTTTCTCAAGGTCAAATATTACGTAGTGTTTTATGCTTTTGGAAGGAGTCTGCTCCTTTTGTTATCTGTCTGTTACTGTGTTTATTTTAATCTGTTTACTGCTTCAGTTTTCCACACCTCTGCATGGGCAGATTCATAATTTTATTTGTTTGTAGTCTGCAAAATTCTGTTTTTTCTCATCACTGCAAGGGTCTTTCATCTTTCAGTGTGTGCTCTTTTCTCTCACATAGAGATGATTAACTTTTGCAGTAAATATGCACAGAAGTGTCTGATATCACAATAGGACCCTTTACTGCATTAAGGTGCTATGCTGGTAATTTAGCAAACTTAGAGCACCTGAAATGGCCTTTCTCACAAGGTGTGCTTTTTTCCACTCCTGATAACCATTAATGAGTTCAGCTTGGGGACACAAGTCTTCAGAAGTTGCAGTGTATTTCTCCAGCTCACCATAAGCCCGAACTGTGGTTGTTCAGGTTTGAGCTCAAAGTAACAGCCTGCTGTTAGCTTATGTGTTGGTCAAGGCAAGGCAATGTGCATCACCTGGGGTTTGCTGGAACAATGGCACTTTGAGCAGTTACACTACTTGTTCCCAATCTTGGTTTCCACCTAGTCTAAAAAGGTCTCCACTAGCACTTGCTTTAATTACAGACTTCAAAATAAAAATGAAAGTAAAAAAAAACCCCACCAAAAATTAAAGCATGGACAAGTTAACCTGTGCAGTTGCATTTGCATCATTTGAAACAAAGGCTGAGTATTAATGGCTCTCTTTATCCCAAAAACACAGCCTTTTCCATAGCATCTTCCACTTCCATATATTCCAGATGAGATGGGTAGTTAGTGCATTGGAAATGGGGGTTTTTGCGGACATATTTAAGGAATTCTGGAGCTCCTGGGAAAATGACATTGTCAGCCAGAAGAACTGAGCCCTTCCGCAGCAAGTTGCATTCCTAGAAAGAAGAGAAATTGGTTCATAGTGGCTGTTAAGCAGTCAGTGGCTTGGATGTAATGTACTTTGATGTAACCATGTGCTACTCGAGTGCCTGCACCCAAAAGCCCGTGGGAGAGGAGACGTGGAAGAAGCTGAGTACTCTGGGATCCTTGTGATCACATACTGACTTTTTCTTTGAACATGACCAGTAGAACATGAGAGATGCTGCTTCTGAAGTTGCAGATCAAGTGCAGTGGAGGTGTGCGGTTTGCTTCTCAGCTGGTTTCCAGCTATGTCTACATGATCAGTAAGGTGGCTTTGATGTGGCTGTCATGCCTAATGTTTAAAAACTTTTTTAACATAGCATTAAACTGGGGTAGTAGTTCTTCAGGTCACCTGAGAAACCAGCATGTACCAGTGTGCTCTCGCCACCCTCAGTCAGACTCCAAAACCACTAAGTGAATAAAAGAGATTTTCTGTGCTTGTTTTCCTTTCATCTTAAACAACATCCTTTCATTTTGTTCAGGACCTGGGCATGAAGCAGTGTTTGCACACAATGAAGATCACTGACAAATTTCCACAAGGCATAATTAACTTGCAACATTCACTTCAAGTGCAATATTTATCCTCAGTAAACCTACAAACCTCATTTTTATTGGTGTTTTTGTCTAGGAGAAGCTGCTTATCTGAGCTTACCAGCTGTTTTAAAACAAAGTCTGTTGCTAATCATGCTGGTTGTTACCCTGTGGTTACAGGCAGTAGTTGCAGCCAAAACATGAAGTATTTTTGGTCGGCCCCAGTATGTGAGAGCAGTTTTGTTGCTGGGTGTGCTGCAGAGGCTGTTTAGCTCACTGCCCCTGCCTCCGGTGACTGAACACCAGTCAGCACAGTAGAAACAATTTTAGAGACATGTCAAATACCCTCCAGTCAGTTTGTACTGCACAGCTTACAGAAGCCTACAAGAGACAACATACTGTATTTTCCACTGGTCATCAGGATTTCAGTTGCAATTCATGTCTGGCTTTTCCAGAAGTGCATGTCTGGACCAATTTCAAGATACATTTTTCATCTGAATATTTTATATTCATACTTCATAGTCACTATTCACATTAAAATACCTGCCAAAAGTGTGTGTTAGAAGGTTTGTAACATCTGAGCAAATGTGAGGATCTTTTCTCTGTCTTTTCATGGGGTTTTTTTGCAAGTCAGTATCACAGTTGCATCAGACTGACCACTACCATGGAACTAAAATACCTGTTTATTTTGGCTGTGTTTTGAAAGCTAAACTCTGATAAGGATGCACTGGCTCTTCCCAGTGGAAAGAGCTCAGTCATCCCTACACAGGCAGTTTAAAAGAAAAGCATTCTCTGAGTACAAAATAACTGCAGGGAGGGAACATTTTCTTCAGCTACTGCTGTGTAAATTCAATACTGGCTGTTCATAACCCCAAACAAATTTCTTTTTCAAACAGCTTTCTGGAGAACAGGGCTAAAACTAAAAAACAGGGGAGCCTGGATCAGAAAAGAATGTTGTAGTACTCAAGCAGGGGTCAGGAAGTACTTGGCAGGTTCTCAATGTAAGAGGCAATCTTGAAAAAAAAAACTGCTTTATTTGTGAAGAAAATAATTGAAAAATGACACTTCCATACAAACAGGCAGTTGTAGAAAATTATATCAGCCTGTAGCTCCAAAGGTAGGAGAGTATCTGTATGTGTTGTGTTGATAGATACAGACGTTTGAATCTCGGTAATTTAACACCTGAAAATACCTTCCTATCCAGAAGTCCTCTAGTGGTTACCTCACCTATCATTGCCTACTGCTGTTGCAGCCAGCTTGTTTTGTAATGCTTACAGTAATGGCTAAGGCAGCTTGGGAAGAAATGAGCATAATTTTTCCACCTTTGGGGCTGGAGCATTTCCCTAGGCAGTGCCTGGCTGGGGCAGTCTGCACTCCTCTGAAGGTTGCTTTGCAGCCAATTAATTAGGTGGAGTGTAAAGACTCACAGAAAAGTGATACCTAGCAGTGCTACCAAAATACTATTTTATCCAGAGGCTCTGCTGGCACAACAAACCCAGGCAAAAAAAAAGGGGGTACTGAGTAAATTAGAGATGTGCAGCTGGGATATGCAGGTCCTGGGTGTCTCCTGCTCCCAGGATTAGGATGGGGTTTGGGTCTGGTGTTCTGGTTAGTGACCACACAGGCACTCCTAGGGAGTGCAGGACTCAGACCATGCACTGCTCCAGGCAGGGTTTCTGCTGCACACCTCTGTTCAGGAGACACAGTGGTTCAACAGCACTTGCCAGGTCCTGAGCTATGTAGTGTTGGCAGCTGTCCTTAACAAAAGTTTGGGGTCCTGTCCTTCCAATCCTCTTTTCTTCTAAGGCTGCTCTTTTGGTTCCCAGTGTTCACTTTACAGAGGATGAGGTGCCTCATAAAGAATAGAGGCCTCACAGGCAACAAGGCATTTACTGCTTTATTTTTAAGACTGGAATTGTGCAAACTGACCTGAAGCAGGATGGTATCTGGTGTGTATCTGTCTTTCCAGTGGTCCAGGAAGACAAAATCCAGAGTATCTACTTCATATTTTTTTTTCAGCTGGGGGATAATTTCCTCAGAAGGACCTTCTAGGAGTTTAACCTGAAA
Organism: Campylorhamphus procurvoides; assembly: GCA_013396655.1. NCBI lineage: Eukaryota > Metazoa > Chordata > Aves > Passeriformes > Dendrocolaptidae > Campylorhamphus > Campylorhamphus procurvoides. The sequence goes on along the minus strand of WBMV01016874.1, from coordinate 453,896 downwards.
TACAAATTCATCTGATGAATTTTGAACCATTAATGAAAAGCACATAGTTCTATCTCATTTTAAATTGTGGCCAGACATCAGCAATCCTATTTACAGCTCACTGTTGTGTCAGTTAAATTATTTCATTAGAGTTAGATCAGATGTACTTTTTTCTTTTTGACAAACCAACTCAGCTATTTTCCAAAACATGGATTTGGGTGTTTTGGAGTTTTGTTGGGTTTTTTTTAATAACAGCAGAAAAAGTGACCTGTTGTTTCTGTTGGATAATATGTATCTTTACTGGAAACATGGGAATCTCCTGTTAAAAACAATACTTTTAATTACTTATAAATAAAGCTGGAGGCTACAGTATGTAAAATCGATAGGCCGGGAGAGGAAGGAGGCAGGACAGGCTGTTACATCTTCCTCCCAGGTTTATTGGCGTAAGTACTGCTAAACTGAAAGCAGCTGCTGCATGTGGACTTGTTAGGGAAGCACCATATACTGTGAGAGGAGGAAGAAAGTAGTAAGAAAATGTCTGGTTTATGACTCATAGCTGATCAGGAGACTAAATCGGGGCCGGGGGGAAATGCAGTTTCAGATGTCAGTAGTACTTCAGGGTCTCTTCAGGAAGTTAAAGAAATGCATGGTGGGATATTTATATATATATAATGACCAACTACATTTGGGTAAATACTTCTCATTTGAAGTCCATTGCACATAGTACAACTGTTTCTTGTGAGCTTTCATAACAGACTATGGTTCAGTTTTTCGTAGTCAGCCTTGACACTCATTTGAACCTTTTAGTTATATGAAGAAAACCAGTACTCTGGTTTGGGGGTAACACAGTGAAGGCCTCAGTCAGGGACTGTAACCTGGCATGGAGCTGGTTAAATTATGAAGGACCTGTGGGTGCAAGAAAAAAAGAAAAAAACAAAATCTAACCAGTTTTGCTATAGTGGTTACAGACAAAATGGTATTTACCTTATCTTGTACTCCAGCAAACTCAATCACCTGTTTAGCTATGGCAGCAAATTCTGGGTTGAACTCCACAGTGAACAGACGAGCTCCTGCCTTCAGCAGCCGAGCAATCCTCACTGCTGAGTAGCCACAGTATGATCCCAGCTCCAGTGCAACTGATGGATTGACTTCCTCCACTGTCTTGTCTAAAATTAAACCTGATTAGAGAGGAAATAGGTTACCTTTCAATAATATCAAGCTGGTTCACATACAGAAGATCAAATTGTGACAAGAAACAAAAAACCCATGTACTCCGTTGCTCAGGACATTCAAAAATTAAGGGTTGGTGTCAAATTATATACTCTTATCCTTTGCAAACTGGCTTATTTGTGATCCAGTTGATCATGGACATTTGAAGTGTTCAAAATTTTTTTCAACTAATAAACCACATAGTTTACAATAATAACAATAAACATTTCTGAGTAAGAGATTCCCTGATTTAACTTCCATTTCCTGAATGTAACACATATCATTCCCTGAATTAACTAATTTATAGTGTTAGAAGAGGAAAGTGCAGTGTTTTTTTCCAAGAACTTACTGCAGAAACTTGGCATATTTGTGAAATACATAACTCCTAAATTGAGTGCTCATGTCTGTTGCAAATGTTACATGCTGTAGTCTGATACAAAATTTTGCTTATCCTAAATATTCATCTTTAAAGGAAAAAAGAAAAATCTACTTACAAAGTTGCAAAATATTTGTATTCACTACATGACTTTGAGGGATGGAAAATATTAGTCAATTGTTAACAACAAAAACTGTTCCCAAAAAGAAGTAACAGTGTACTATGTGAGTCCTTCTGAAGTATTTATTAGTGAGAAAACTATTTCCTCTGACTTGTATAGCTAGAGACTAGATAACTAAACTGAAAAAGTATTTGGAGGGATTTTACACTAAGACATGGAATTTTTCAGTGTATATATACCCTTCATTAAGTGATATTTTTCTGGGTGCTTATGAATATTGTGATGATGATGATGATGATGTTGCATCCTGAGGCCATGTGGTCACTCCTGAAATCTCAGAAACTAAAGATGCATTAACTTTAATGGCTCTCATCTGAGGAAAGGCCATCTTACCAGAGCAAAACTAGAGTAAAATTATTAAGAATATAATCACAAATGTTCAAAGTTTAGAGCTTTAAGAACTCATACTCAGCCATCAACTACCGTCCTGCTGAGGAGCTGCTTTCAAAAAATGTACCCATGACAGAGAAGCATTTTTATTACAATGCTTAGAGTGTATTTCATTAGCTATGATAATCCCAGACTAAGCAAATTTCCCCTGCAATTTCCCAGCAAGAGGTACTTTTGTTTCTAATTCATAAGGGAACATGTTAACATTTTGCCATTATAGTTTTTGAAAAGATTGCCACTTTTCTGCAGCTAAGACAAAAAAAAATCTTTGTTTCCATATTTTGCTTTTGGAGGCAAGAACAAGATTATTTACTTGCTAAATAGCAACAGTGTCTGATAGTGTATGACATGGGTAGGATTTCTCTCTGCAGCAGAAACCCCTGACTTACGCTTGCATACACAAAATTCATGTAGTTCAACATACCTTTTTTTTCTTTTTTAAATTAGTCTTGTTAATGATCTGAAAGTACATAACATAATGAATTATGCCTTAAGGGCACCCTGTATAGGAAGTGAGGTATAACAAAACCCTCTATTTTTCCCATGAATTGTCACTCTCTGCTTACACCCTTGCAATGTACACAACACAAAACCCCAGATTTGGTCCTATGACTTTCTGGTCCAAAACCTCCTCACAAGCAGGCAGCCCTGTACAGAACTGCTCTGCTGTCCCCAGGGCTGGGTGGGTTGGTTTTTGCAGCAGCAGCAGATGGAGGTTCCCATGTGAATACAATTAAATGTTCTGCTCTGTGCTAGTCTTGAGGGATCTCTGGGGTGCTGATCCCCACTGTAATTACCTTTCTCGTTGCCCACGTTCATGGCCCACTCTTTCTGGGAGCAGTATTTGTCTATAGTGTCCACCACACTACAGGGGTCTCCTCGCACTGCGTTCTGCAGAATGAAATTTAAAATCCTCTGTTCTTTGCTCTGATTCATGATGAAATTAGTTACTTTCTCCCAGATCATTTCATTCCAGATAAGGGCAGCAGTGCCGTTTTTCCTGATGAGCACCACAAAGAGCAGCAAAACCAAAAGCAGGATGAGGACAATGAACAGAGGGACTGAAGAGCTCTCCAGCATCTGGAATGAAACAGAAAAACAGCCCAGGGTTAAGGTGGCACGGGAGAGGACTGTCCTTTTTGTAAATATGAAACTGAATAACCCACAACCAACGGTACCGAACAGGAACATACAGAGTTTAATTATGATTTTGTCTTGAGTAGCTGAATAAGACTCTCTGTCACTTGGTAATGGATGGTGCTCTGTGGCACTCCCTTTAGAAGCCAATTTTACAGGCAGTCAACAAGTAGCTTTATTTAATGCTCTGGTCCCTTCCCCCACACAGCTGCTCAGTCCTGGCTCCAAGCAGGTCCCTGCAGAGGAGCTTCCCAGCAGCAAATCTCTCCTAACTGTATTCCAAAGTATGTGAAATCTTCAAGCAGAGCCTGCATATGATCCCACTCCCCCAGTTTTAAAGCACTGGGAAATTTTTAAGCTGACCTTGGTAAGAAAGTACACAATTTTGAGCACAGTGTCACAGACACTGGGCACTGTTCAGTGATGTTGTGTTTCAAAGCAGTCTGCAGGTCCCAAGTCACTGCCTTGCATGCAGACCCCTGCCAGCACCTGCCTTTCCTGCAAGCTGGATGTCTCAGTAGGGCTGGACCCGCCCCTTTCCTTTCAGAGCCTGCAGTAGAAGTACCCAGGTTAATTGATTTAGGGAAATTAGAAGCCTTTTTCCTGCTTATAAAATCTTTGACAACAGCCATCAATCTGACACATTTGAGGGAAAAAAAGGCATTTTCTTTTATAAAGTGGGGATTCTTTCTCACTGGTTTTAAAAACATAAAGCTGAATCCGTGAATCAGAGTAATTCTCAGGCTCATTACATTGAAGAGATGTAACAGAGCCACACTGTACTTCTCTGATGGGCCAGTTCAAATCTCTGATGGGATTGTGCCTGTTCTCCCCTCAAATTCAGTGTCAGAGCTGCAGGTGCTTCTGTGTGCAGCATGGATGGTCTGTATTTCTCTTTGTGAGTTTAGGGCATCTGACTCTACCATTCAGCAGATGGGATGCATGTCAGCCTGTACAGTTCAAGCAATAAATCCCGTCAAAGCCATTTACTCTGATGGATTTCAGACAAGACAGGAGACAGGAAAATGCATTTACTTCCATGCAGGAGTCACAGCACAAAAGATCTGATAAAGAAAGTGTTCTTAAAATTAAGCAATTGTTTTAGCCTTTGAGACGGTGCCAAACTAAGGGTTGTGATTTGCCTGAGGATGCTCTGCATATGAAGTTGCTCTTGCAAAACCCAAAACACACCCCATTTCTCATGATGTAGTTTATAACACCTTCCCTTTTCCTGCCCTACTTCCTGCGAGCAGGGGCTGGGAGTTGTACCCTGGGAGGAAAGCCCAGATTGCAGTGTGCTTCAGTCAGTATGGGGATTAATGAATGTCTAGTTCATTTGCTAAAGAACAATCAGTCTAATCAGGCATTTGAACACAGATTTAAAGGATTCTGAACCAACTCCATAAACTCAGCAAGGTGGATGTAGTTGCATTCGTTTTTAGATTAATTTTTTAAGAACATGACACTCAACTCTTTCTAGCCTCCTTTTATTTAATATCTCTCTCTTCCAGCCTGCTAAAGTGGTGAACAGCTTCCACTTGTACTTGGTATAAAGGTCACGCCTACATGGAGTTCAGCAAAATCGTAGCTCCAAGAGGAGCTACAACATCATCAAAAATTTTGCCTAAATTGCCCAAGACTAGAGGCAAGGGGGCTATATGATTCTGTGAAATATTCCCCTAAATCTCCTCCTACCTTCTTCTTCTCTTTTTTTTTTTTTTACCCCAAATTGTCCCAGAAAAATCCTACCCTTTATGGATGGTCAGACCTCCATTCTGTAGTGGAACCTGGCACGTACACATGGGGAAAAATCTATGCCACTAATTTATTGAATCATCATGCAGAACAGATTTTGACTTCAGAAGATGACTGAGTTTCCATGGAGATAGGCTCAAGATACAGTACAGCTGATTCTGTTCACCCATCCACTTATCTTAGTTGCAGAGTCGGTATGATTTGTTTGGAGCAGTTAAAAGCCTATTTCTTTTGCTTTTAAGTAGTCACCAGTGTTAATAGTTACCTTTAATGCTTTCCTTGCAAAGTCTGACCTGAGACATTTCCTTTCAGGGCTTGCCAGTGTCATTAGCACATGAAAATCCTGCTTCTTGCACTTTCTGAATTTTGTTTCCTAGCTAATATGAACCTGCTTCTTTACCTCAACAGGATCATGAAGGCCTGGATATCAGTTTTTCTTCTTTCCTTCTACACAGTAGTAGTTCTACTGATCAGGCCTAATTGCCCTGCACCTCCCAGATGGGTCTTCAGCTCTTTCTAGTTGTTCTACATGAAAATGTTTGAATCTGTCCACTGAGAACTTAGATTGGGCTATGAAAATATCATTAGTTTAACATAAAATATCTCTCAAGCTTCTCTTGGCTTGTCCTTACTTGACTTTCATGGCTGCTTTGATTGTGTGGTCATTGTTGATGGATTTGGATTACTGACGTAGGTGAGAGATCATTATTCTGACTTGCAATGAAGGGATGGAGCCCATAAGCCATTTCCTTATGCCAGTAGGTATCTGACCTTCTCACCCCTGGACAAGGGAAACTCTGAGCCCTGCACACCCGTGACTCACTTGGTGGCAGTCCAGCATAGTCAGGGCCCTCTAGAACTGACTGTTGGCATTCAGAATTACTTCAGACTAATGCCAGGCATAATCCTCTGGTTACAAAGGATACTTTGGCACCCTCTGACTAGACCTTGCCACAGGCTCTGTGAGATTCTGCCAGCGTGTTTGGGGCTGCCCTTCAAAGGTCTGTCAGACAGCAAAAATGGATGACAGCAGCAGGGTGGTTTACTTTGGGGAGAACAGCTTCTCTCCTTTATTGTTTAGTATTGATATGAGACTGTTTGATGAGATTTCTCAAAAGAGGGAGAGACAGATGCCACAGGCTAACTCAGCTCCACTCCACTCCCTGTTCCTGCAGGGATGCTGAGACTTCTTTTTCAGACAGGGAAATGCCTGTGAAGATCTCCTTTTACACCGTAGGGTATAAAGGACCTGCTTGCCAGAAAAACTCTGCCCCTCCATTTTCACATTGCTTCCCAGGCATGGAAAGGTATGCCAGCAAATTAGATTTTCACTGTCTTATTCTCCTATGTTGGTACAGGATTTATACACCAAATTACAAGACATCGCATGCTCAAAAGGCCCTGCATTAAAGAAGAACAGCTTCTTCATTGTCTGCAGCCTGTGAAATGCTAGTTTTTAATGTGTCTCTGTTAGCCAGAGCAAAGCACTCAACTTGAATTAGACCTTCTGATTTTTAGTAACTTTAGCTGATCTCAAATACTTCATCCTCAGTTGAACAGCAGTATCCTTTAAAGATTTTGTTGTTTTAAAAGAACGTACTCTGTGCAGAGAAAAATGCATTGCTGGAGATGTACAAGCCCTATCTTTTCAAAGGCATCGACTGTATTTAGGCGGGTACTGCAGTGTGACATCCTGATACCAAGATGCAAGGAGCTTGACAAAAAAGCATAAATTGGGATATGCTTCTGAACCACACAGTCACAGCTTCCTATCTCTTCTAGCCATTCCTTGTGCAAAAGTCTGAGCAGACTGACAGCCCTTCAGCCTTAGTCTAGAAGGGCAATAACTGATAGTTCTTCTGGGCCACCTGGGAAACCACTTTTGGGTCTTCAGCTATGAAATCTTATCCCTTCAAGTTCACCCAAGACTCCCCTTTGAAGGCAAACTACTGACCTGCATCCCTCTTCACATCCCATTGGATCTAGACTGCTGACTGGCTGTTAGCACTGATTTGTTTACACATTTTGTGCAACATGTTTGTTAAAAAGACAAAAAAATGCTATAAATTTAAACTCAAATGTGTGTGCCTTAGACCTATATCCAAAGTTTAAGCAAGGAAGTCATTCAGCTTGGCCATTCCTATAATCAAGTACTCAAAGGGAGCCATTTTTTACAGTGCCTCAGATCTTTGCACTTGTGGGTCCCACCTGAATGCTACAAAACGTAACAGCAGAGCCCACCTGTCCCCACAGATCCTGAGAGGTTGCTCACAGGTAGCAGCAACCTCTAGATTACATGCTGCTTTTTCTATTCTTACACAAGCTCACTTATTTTTGCAATATCAAGACGTTTTTCAGCTACTGAGGTTTTTATTATTAATATTACTGTATAACACCCCCCCACACCTTCATAAACCTGCAGTATGAGTTGTTCTTAGAAAAGCTCCATTAGGAGGCATTTATCCTGAAAACTACTTTCCAGAGAAGGCACCTTCTAAAAGGAGCAAAACAGACATATCTTGGTTTTCTTTCTTTTTTTTTTAACACAGTTTTTTTTCAAAGTTTTTCCATCTTAATTTCTGCTTTCTTAGGCGTGAAAATTACTTTAGTGGTAGCAATAGAATGTAAAGGCCATCTGCCAGGAGCAACATGCATTGGTGATGGTCATGCACCCAGAGGGAAAAAAGATCTGTACCAAAATATGTAATTGCTTTCATATTCTTAGCTGGAAAATATTTGATATGAAAATTAAGTGTGTAATTCAGCCAATTTAAAACTAGCACTACCTAGGAGACAGTCATGTTATGACAGCTTTAGAAAATGCAACTGTAATTTTAGCTTTAATGTGGATTCAGGAGATTCATTAAGTATGCAGTAAAACTGAACTTGCACATAGTCAAGTTTCCCATAACCACTTATTACAAGCTCTTATTATTTAATGCTTGTACTGAGGTCCCAAATACATAGGTTAGCTCTGCAACCTCTTCTGTGCTTTGGAAACACTGTAATAAAGTGAGCCTTTCTCTTTGAAAGCTAAAACTTGAAGTGGAAAATAGTAGGCAAATCAAAAATTCAGCAAAAGAATAAACAGAAAACTGGAGGGACAACATTATGGAAAGGAATGAATAACATCTATCACTACATCTGGTTTTGAGAAGACAGAGTTTAAAAGAAAACATATTAAAATTTCATGCCCAAACCTGTCAAACTACTGAGGAGTCTTTCTAAAGCACTGAGTTATTTTCTTATGCATCTAATCTTACTCATTTTGGCAGGTTTCATAAGAAACAAATGTTAACTTGATAATGCAGTTCAGCAGTTTTCCCCTGCTGCAAACCATAATCAAACAATCAGCATTTGAATGGGAGTACCTCCGTTTCAGTTTACAGAGACAAAAAGACACTTACAAAGAGAGAAGCAGACACAAAATGAGGGAATATGCTGCCCCAACTTACCTGCCATCGTAAATAAAACACCTAAGTCGTTCCACTGGCCATGAAAGAAACCTCAAGAGACTGGCTCAGACTTAGGGATCTGTTATCATGCTGACAGTTGTTAAGTCAGGGGATTTGGTATCCCCTTACTATTATATGATCTCCAGTTTTTCTAAAGTCATAAAAATGCCCAGGTGATGGAGTATGATTATGAGTAATTAACAAGATGTCATTTTCTGCATATGTAAAAATAAGAGATGGCAGACATTAAAATACTTGGGAGGCTGAAGCTGGTTGGATAGGACATTTTTCTAATGAAAGTGAGTCCATCTGAGCTTTGTTACAGAGCCTCTCATTACAATTTTAGCTTGGGTAAACTGATATTGCTTTGCTTTGTACTGAAAATTAATGCCTAAAAATTATCACAAAAAAGTCATTTCTACAAAGACAGCATGTACATTAGACTGCTGTTCTCCAGGGCTGGAATGAGAGTCAACTTTGTGATCCTCAGTCAGGGGACTTAGGTGTGAGTCTCATTTTGACAGTGTTTCCCTGACCTAATCTTGGATGAGCTGTCTTACCTACACCTGTGTTGCCACAAGAGTATTTAAAGTTGTGAAGCTGTACTAATCATTTTCAGGAAAGTCCAGGCTATGAGTATATGGATAGCACCTGAGGAAAGGCAAAGTGATTTTATCTGCATTAACTAAAGAACACAATTTTGGGATACCAAGACAGTCAATGCCTATGTGACATTATTATTCTCGAGTTTATGAACAACTAGGAAAAAGTGGAGACAAGCAGTGCTTCAAACACTTTCCTTAAGTGCTTTCAGCCTGCTGACAATTCAGGCCTTTGAGGAAAGATGATGTTACATCCAGTCATGCTGTAATTTTTCATGCATTTAATCTAACAGCCAAGAACTGGTTGGTTGTTTGAGAGTTTATTAGGAGTCTGCAAGCATCCAGACAGTACCTTAGCATTCTGATGCTAAAGGGTTTAGAATCTAATTTTGACTTTATTAGCTCACATAACCTGGTGAATGGGGACACTTGGTAAATTTATATCATTCAACCTTTTTTCAAAAAATATTCTCTCTGTCGGTCTGATGATATTGAGGGTAATAGAAATGGTTTACAGTAGTAGAGTGCCTGGGGACAGCAGGGTGTAACTCACTGCAGAGACACTACTGCTAAATCTGCAGAGAGAAGAATGTCATAATGCAAACAATTCTGGTTTTTTCTTTACATAGGCCATACAGATCAATAGATTAACTCTCCCATAGCCATATGGGTGTGGAGATAGGTGTAACCCTTATTTTTAGGTAAGGGTTAAACTCAGACCTTTTGAGAGCTTCTACTCAAATTATGCCTTTAAGTATCTCCTGCAGAGGGTTTGCATACTAATAATGTTCATGGAGTTTTGTGAAAACAATGCAGAGGAGTCAGCACATTTCTACACATGCTTTAACAATGTCCTGCCCTAAGCCAGAGGAGATCTGTGCTGTGACTGGAGTTCCTGACTCTTCGTCCTATGCTGTCTTGAATGAGGCAAGCTCTGTTTTGTGGCATTTTCCTTTTCTTGATCTTTTCCCAGAGCAAGAAAGGCAGAGTATTTTGGTCAGAAAATCTAAACTAACTTCTGCCAAACATATTGTGTCCCGTTGCTGTAGGCAACACAATTCAACAGTTTCATAATTAAGTACTTTTAAAGGTCAAAGAAGTATCTTTTAACCTCCTATTCTTTCATAACTGTTTATGTCTTTTCAAGTAAGTGCAATACTGTGAAGAATAATCAGCATATTGCCAAATGTGAATATCTTGTATTTCAATGGAAACTTAGTCTGGGAGTTTGACATTCAGCTTTTCCACTGACATCATGAAAACAATCTGAGCATACTTTATATAATTTTTCACTATTTCTTGCCTGAAATCTAGATTTCCCTCTCCTTTTTAAAATTACTACAATTTAGCTACACTACCATAATTACAAAAATTCTGTACTTTATAAACACAAAACTCTGATTATTATTTCCTGCCCACTCTCAACCTTTTGTCTTGTCTTTTTCCCTCCTCTCAGGGTGAAAGGAAATAAATTCAGGTTTCTTCTTATTGAATGAAAGAAGAAAACAGAAAAGTGCCCTACTGCCTATTTGGGAGCCCATTAATTAAGCTTCATAAGGGTGTGTGAATCCATCCTCCCCACATAGATTTCAGTTAGGATAATGGCTGCCCACTCCAAACTCCCTTCACAGCAGCCTTTCTCTAGGTGGAATTCAGTGCTATCACCCAAAGCAGAAGGTTGATATAATGGTTATACGCCCCATAGGGAAGAGCAGGGTTTAGAATGAACTGGCCACACACCGAGGCCTCATCTCCATGCACCAAGCAGGTCCACAGAAATCTGTAGTGATCTGATCCAGACTGGCCATGGGAACACACTGCATGATTAAAGCCAGAGTGTGGGGTGAGAGAATTCTTCAAAGGTAAGAAATGCACTTTACTGGGCCTTGAGCAAAGACAGCTTTTCAGGAATAAGATCCTTTCAGGTTCCCCTAGGAGGGATGTGTTTCTGACAGTCCTTATTCCCACTATAGTGCTCTAGATGTGTTTGTACTATTTGTACCAGAGTTTGAGGCCAATGGTTAGTGTAGCTCAGCAGAATTGTACAAATCCCACCTGGGAGGCAGGGAACTGACAAAAGCAGAAAGTGCTCTGCCCTGGCAGCACACGAGGAGCTGGTCTGTGAAAAGTTTTCTAAGCTGAGAGTTTCATGTTCCCTAGGATGCAAAACAAGCTCCTATTGAATGATTTTGCCCCAAATGGGGGTAAGGGGAAAGGGCTGGAAGAGGACAGACCAAAATGGCTAGTTGTCCTCATAAGCATCAACTGACAGATCTATTTCACAGCCTCTCTTTATATCACAAGGCTGAATCCTTAGTGTCCCAAATCCCCACTGCATGTTCCTGCCCTGCTTCCAAGGCTACCAGCTAATCTAGTGTAAATCTGTCTCTCTCCCAGAACAGCTTTCTGCTGCCCACAAGCTGCTCTTCAGGCCAGGGGAGAGTGCACAACTGAAACTTGGCAGTGAGGACACCCACTGGGGGATCTAAAGATTAGGAAGGAAATGTCTGCTGAAATGATGACTTATTTCTATGGAAATGAACAGCTCTAACAGGCCATGCAAGTTGGGACCCATCTCAGCACAGCAGGTAACCAAAGCACCACATGGGAAGAGGCAACCTGAGACAGAGTAGGGGATTAGACCTTGGTCTTAAATCCTGAGTGAATGCACTCCCCAGAAAAGTAGCTGGAATGGGCACAGACAGTTCCTTACTTTGGCTAGAAATTGCTTTTTGAGAAATCTTCCCTGACAGAGCTTTAGGATGGCCTCACACATAAAGATCTCATTTCAAGGATGGCTGCCAAAATTATGTTTTTTCAGAAAATTCCCAGTCAGTTCTAATTCCACTGACCCTGAAGGAATGCTGAAAGACGACAGTACGAGACTGGCAGAGATAAACCTCATACCAGATGCAGGCTGCTAAGAAATACTGCTAAACTTGAATGACAAGTAAATTGTTTGCAGTCTTAATGTGGTCAAACTCTTTTTCCACTGATGCAAACTAGAGCTGTAAATCAGGACATTTTTCTTTTGCATTTAAACACTGCAATGCTGTCCAAATGCACATGGTTCTGAGCCTAAGGGCTTTGTTAGAGAAGTCCATGGCTGAGTAAGCAAAAAAAAAGTAAGCTTCAGTGCAGAGACAAAGTAAAGGTTGTTTATGGAGCTCATTGGTATGACATGTGGTTGACATTATTGGTAAATATGAGTTTGTTTTTAAAGGACAGAAGGTAAAAAATACCCATTAGGGGCATCAGAAGGATACTCTATAAGTAGCAACAAGGCTAGCAAACAAAAGTACTAGCTTTTTGTCTCTTCTTCACAGACATTTTGCAGTAGCAGAACTGCCTCTTGAGAATGAAACCCCCACAAAACACATTTGCAGCAAAACATTTATAAAAGCAGCTATTCAGTCAAATGTGACTGAACTGAAGCTTGACTTGCATTCAGCTTTTTCTTGAATACAAATGAGTACCAAATTCCTGCATACTTATGGCCATAAATTACATTTTCAATTTAGCTGGGGTTATCTCATCTCACTGCTTTCAGCTGTCAAGGTTTACAATACAGTACAAATGCATTACACAGAAATATGTCCTACTCTTTCCCTGTGAAAGCTGTTGCTGCCCACGGACTGGCTTCCTGAGAATGAGTGCCACTCAGAATGTGGAAAACACCACTTCTTTCATATGCACCACTGTTTGTGACATTATCTAAGATACTAAATCGTGTCAAGCCTGAGAAATAAGAAAATATAAATCTGTACCTTTCTCAGTATAGCAGAAGCTGTTCCCTCCGATCCTTTCCTGTGCTGCTCTCCTGTGGATTTTACAGAATAAGAGTCCAAGAGCCTGCAGTGTTCAGTCACATTCGATCACATCACAGGAATAGCTTATCAGTCCTGTTACACACTCTAAAAGGAGCGGTGTCCTTTTCCCCAACTCCTCCGTTCACAGATTTCTGCACTCCTTAAAGGTGCTCGGTGCTCTAATAACCGAAGAGAAAGCTATTCATCTATCCCCTAACGACAGTGCTCTTGTTACTTAGTTACAGCACAGTGAATGCTGACAAAGTCAGGTATGAGCCAAATCTGTGCTCAGTGTAAATGCTGTGTTCAATCAAGCAACTCCAGGAATGAATTTGGCCCAGGGGATTTCGTTCTTTTTTCAGCTCAGGCATGGCATGCTACAGCTGGAGCAGAATTTGTAGGGACAAGAGCTAGACCTGGGTTAAATATAGTGCTGCTGGAGGCAGGGGAGATATGTAAAGCAATTGCTTAATAGCAACTACTGGGGGAGGTGCAATCAATATAATATAAATAGTACATTTGAATTTCACTAGCTTCTAGTTGGGAAAATATTCTGCTACAAACAGCTCTAAGGTAAAAGAAGAGGCTTATTCTAGTAAATCTTGTTCTTGGCTTGTCTATTTTCTTCCTTCGAGGTGGGATCCAGCTGAAGTTAAATTGCACCATCAAAGAAACTAACAAGAAAAGACCAAACACAACGTGGTAGTACTTCTCTCCTGCATTCTCACTGCAAAACTCAGACCTAGTCAGACAGTGTTTGAAGCTCTAGCCTAGAAACTTTTTGAAGACTTGAAGAATGGGTTTTTACCACATGTGGTAGCAACAGGAGCTGAAGATCTGAGAACAGGCTTTGTCACATGATAGGGAAGGACCTTGAAAGAATTAAGGACTATCTGGGACAATGACAAGAGAAAATTTAAAAAAATGCATTAATTGAATAAAGAATTGTGGAGAAAAAAAAAAGGTAGGTGAAGATCAAAGTGTTTTTAGTAACTCTAAACAAAATATAACAAAGATCCTGCAATATTGCACAATACCCAAGGTCAATACAAAATAACTTTGAAGTCTCCCTTCCATGCAGAACAGATCTTTAGATTTTCTTATAACCCAGTCAAGCAGAACAAAGAACAAAATAAGCAATACAGCACTCCAGCTCCACTCACTGTAATTTCCTGTCCAGTCAAAAGCTGGTTGTGTCTGCACAATCCCTGATGCCATCCACAATCCAAATTAACACAGAATATTTTACTGCTGGGCTGTGGAGAGAAGAGTAAAAAACAGTAGAATTTACTCTAAGCACTGACCTTGTGTAAGTATACAGCTATTCTTTGGAGACGTCCTTGCAGTTGACTACAGCTAGTTGTGAACTGGTGGGTGGTGTCAGCCCAGCTTCTGCTTGGGAGTGTGAATTAGTGCCAAGACTTCCCAGATTGAGCAACGTCCCATGACGACACTTTTAAAAGACTTCTAACTTTGAGCTGAATTATATTCTTCAGGCTAGAAGCATGGGAGGAGCAAACTTGCTTCTGCCTGCCCACAGCTGTTTACTTGTATGATAAAAGCTATGCCTGCAAGTAACCCTTGCTGTTGTCTAGATATCTCATTATGTAAGTAAAAATGGTGAATGGCAATAACTGCAAATGAGAAAAAGCCAGTGGTTCAGTTGGTGAACCCATACACACTGTGTGATAATGTCCATAAATTGCTTTCATGTTCATAGAAAGTTGAAATCTTGTAATATATTACTATGGGGTATTTTTTTTCTCCCAGATAAATCTCTTCGGTAAGATGTTAGACATTGGTATATGCCTTTATTAAATTTACCTGCTGACCTGATAGAGGATCTATTTAAATATGGATATTTTTGCAAGTTTTTACTAGCATACTAACATACAAACTCCAGAGTGCATAAATTTATACACTATTCACATGACTGTTCCTTGTCTAGACAGTAAAAGTTTACCCTGATATTAATAGATCCAGGTTAGAGAACTGTGGACAGCTATAAATATATTGGTGTAATCCAATTTTTATGTCGGGTCAAGATCTCAAAAGATGGATTTGGTGTTGCAGAACATCAGGGTACTGGATTCACAGGGCACATCTATGGGAAGTTGTAGAACCAGGATACATTAGCTGGGAGTAACATCACATGAATGGCAGCAGGTCAGGATAAGTGGGGAGTCCAGGCTGACTCACTCTGGCACTCACAGAGTTTAGCTCTGAGCTGGCTGCACAAACTTGAGGAGACTTGCTCCTGTACAGAGCTCCCAGCTGCAATCACATGATGCAACGTGGCACTGCTATTCCCACTTGCTGTGCATAGCACGGAGCTAAAGCTTTTCCCTCTAAATCCATGCCTGGCATAACAATAAATGGCATTCCCTGCTTTTAATAATCCTGCTCAGAGACTGGTTTTTAAAAGCCTAAACAAAGGGAGACAGGAGAGCTAGCACATTACCATAAACCCACAGATCATGTGAAACACTGAGTGGAAGAAAATTCTTTCAAGCTTGCATTTTCAGAATAGCAGGAGGGATTTTCTTTTATGTGAATTTGCTGTTTTCCGCAGCCAAATTAGTTTCTCTTGCTGAGAAACATGCAAAACAGGAATTTTGGGAAAGGAAGCACCACTTACGTCTGAATCAGGAAACTGACTGGCTATATTTAAAATAGAAAACAGCGACAAGAGAAGAAGGATGACCAGCAAAGTTGTGCTCTAAATTTGAAGAGATAATAGAAGCAGTTAGACTATTTTGTATTGACTAAGCACCTTACAAGGTTAACAAGCAGATAGGAAAAAACTTTCAGCTTTCAAAGGCTTTATAATTCCTCACAAAAACTTTGAAACAGTTAAGTCTACCCCCTTTCTGTCTTTCCTCGCCTCGATTTTTTTTGGTAATATATGTTGAAGCATTTGAATGAAGTCAAGAACTCCTCATTGCCAAGGACACCACACTACACACTAGCAGAGGAAAACATGGGTGGAAAGAGAAATAGAACAGAAAAGGCATAATGAGAGATGGTAAGAAACCAAAACATCCTACCTCCTGCAGAGACCGCTCAGTTCAACCCCTGATCCAGGACATTTATTGACACTACTGTCAATTATTAATTAGGTCATGCCACAGAATGCAGCCTCTGACAGAATCAATTTGCCACCGCACCCACTAAAAAGGAAACAATGTGATGACTTCCAAAGACTGTATCTACCTGACTCTGCTCTTCTACCCCCCACCCTGCCAAATTGCTGATCAGAGAGCTTAAAACATGAAGGAAACCATGCCAGAAAAATGGGAAAGACATGAAGATTTGCTTGAAAAGTCAAAATTTCTAAAAAGTTTGGTAAAAAAGCTTCATGAGGAAGAATTGAAGTAAACCATGAATAAATGTAACAAAAAGTATTTCATATGAAGGGAAAAAACATACAGAATTCCAAGCTGTCATTACAATAAATTCAAAAGGAGAAAGTTTGCCTGTTAGCAAAACCAATGCATGACTTTGAAAGCATCTTTTTTGTTGAATGGATTTATATACATTTCTGAAACGGGGTGTTTCCTTTACCCTTTTAATACCACACTGTTTAAAGTACATTGAATAAACATCTCCTCCTGGAAATAAACCAAACCACATCTAATGTATAAGTTCATTTATTATTTTAAATATGACTAGCTAAAACTGAGATAATTCTGTGGAAATAGGATGTTAAGTCTGACAGCTATCTAGCAAGAAGTTTTCTTAATCTCAGGTTCTGAAAGTATATGCCTTCACTGCAGGAACACAAGGCTTCACCTAAATGATTCCTAATAGTAGAATGTATTTGCCACTAAAGGACTTAGAGCTTGTTTTCTTAAAAGAAATTAGTATAAATAATATATATGTAAAAAAAATTGTATCACTGATTATCTAATCAACATAATGCTAACCACAAAAGAATTAAAACAGGAGTAGAAAGCCATAGGAACTGAGCCAAAGACACATTAGAAACACATCTGATAACCAGAATGTGTCTCTGGTCCCTGACAAAGAATTTTGAAGTGCAGACACACCTGCTCAGCACTGACAGCAGCAAACAGCAGGGGCTATTGCTCTTCCTGGTATCTACCAGGAGCACAACCCGCTCCTCATTCCTGCTGTTTGTGTCTCTTGGTCTCAAGAACAAGTGGAATGACACAACACAAAATTTGTGCTTACTGCTGAAGATGGCAGTCCTGGTGGCAAAGCCTGTGGAACTGCGCCGTGCTTTACCATCAGCTGTGGGATACAGCCAGAGGGCTGGTGACACCCCAGCTTCACATGGCCTGACAGCTATGGGGAGTTCTGGATCCCAGATGACTGAGGAAGGATGCCAAGGGAAAGCAACTGACTCGCTCTCAAGCCAGAAAAGTCTGTGTTGGTATGTTTGGGAACACACACTTCTAAAAGAACCCCCAATCTCACCACTGCTGCATAGGCTGTGAGCTTTTAGACTCTGAGCTCTAAAATGATGAAAGAAATTAGTAATGCCAGTGTACAACATGCCTGCTTTGATGGGCACCTGGCCAAGATTCTACTCTTAAAAGAGTTTCGGAGCTCTAAATTTATCATCAATTCTTTTCCAAATTGCCACTTGAAGTGCTGTTCAAATATAACGTTTTCTATCAACAGCTTTCACAGAATCATCAAGGTTGAAAGAGACCTTCAAGATCATCCAGTCCCACTGTCAACTCAACACCACCATAAACCCCTAAACCATGTCCCCAGGTGCCACATTCAGATGCCTCTTGAACACTTCCAGAGACAGTGACTCCATCTCCTCCCTGAGCAATTTATTTAAATGCTTGAACACTCCTCCAGTGAAAGTTTTTTCTCTAATATCTCATCTGAACCTCCCTTGGGGCATTTTAAGGCCATTTCCTCTCATCCTTTCACTTGGGGCATGGCAGACGAAGCCAACCCCACATTCCTTTCATTTGTTTCAATTTAGTTTCACTTTGCTTTGCTACATTTAGGGCTTTCCCTTATTAGCAAAACGCCACAGTGCTGCAGGGACATTTCCTCACATAAACCTGTTTGGGGAGATTTAATTCTCCCCTTGATCCTACGTGTCTGAACGAAATCCATGTGAAGAGCATATGGTCAGCACTGCCTGATTCAATTCAGAACAGCAGCTAAAATGAAAAGCTGAAACAACTTTGCATGCACGTACCTGAAAAGCATAAAAGATTAGTGTCTGAATGTGCTTGAGGTTTCTTTAATTCGAGGTCTCTCAGTACACTCTGTCAGGACTTTCTCCTGCTGTTGCAGTGGGTAAGAGTGTTTTAGTGATTTATTGATTAGTGCTGCAGGAGGTAACAGAGAGGGGGTTTGACTTTCCTTTTCTCCTGGTTTGTTGTGGTTTTTTTGTTTGTTTGTTTTAACAGCAGTGATACTGGAAAAAGTCACCATTCCACTTATGAAAGTGATAGCAATTCCTGCTCGAAGTATCTTCAAACACTGATGGAGTGAACAACAATAATCAGACTCTGCAGGAGGAGATGTCAGTTCTACAAAACTTTCTTTCGCATATTTTAATTCCCTGGAATTTCCCCTCAGCTGTAGGCCAGAGCCCACGTGGTTGGATGCTGCCCTCTCGTGAGCCGGGCTCCTGCTCCGGACACCGAACCCAGGCATCCTAAACCTCGTTATTTCTGTAGGAAAAGCGGCTGGTTCTCTTGTCCTAAGCTCTGCTTTGGCCGTGGCGGTGTTTAACAGGCAGGGTCAGCACAGCCAGCACCCCTGAGCGAGACAAACCTCCTTCTCTTGGCTTATTTTGATCAGTATCTACGTGGAGGCCTTTTACCTCACCTGCGGGGGGAAGCCTGTCAAGCAGTCAGTGTGTGGTGGGGTTTTTCCCCTTCCAAACCTCAGGATTTAAGGCAAACGCGCCTCCGCCGCTCCCGTGCCCGCCCTCCCCTCACGCCGTGAGGGCTCGGGCCCGCGCGCGCCCCCTCCCGGAGGGCTCTGCTCAGGCGCGGCGCGGGCAGCCCGCGGGTCCTGCGGCGCGNTGAGGGGCTGCGGCCCGCCCTGCCCCGGGCCCAGCCCTCCCCACGGCCGCGGGCCCTGCAGCCCTGCTGCGCCCCCGCTCGCAGCCCGCTATCGCTCACCTGCCGCTGCTCCTGCCTCCTGCCGCCTCTGGGGCCGGGGCTGCTGTGGGGACCGGCCCGGCTCCCCTGCCCGGCCCTGCCAGGCACGCACGGCCCGGTGGGACCCGCGGGAAAGGGCTCTGTGTGTGGGACCTGCTGCTGTAATGCTGAGGCGAGACCTGCGCTGGATCCCGGCTGCGGCTGCCCCATGTAGAAGGGACTTCCAGAAACGTTGTGTAAAGAGCTAATCTGTTTTCCGGCTTTGTTTGAGTTGGTTTGTTTTATATGTGTCATTCACAAAGCCAGACCAGATAGTTTAATGAAAAAGCAGGGTGCTATTGTAAAGTAAAGAAACCCCAAATCAGCAAAACTCGATTGTAAAAAACAGTACTCTGATACTGTCATTACATACCTCTCCCATCTTCCCTGTCTTTCTTTTCTGTTTTCACGTCCTCTTCACAGGAAAGAATGAGTATGATCTTCTGGTCATTGGTGGCGGGTCTGGAGGCCTTGCTTGTGCAAAGGAAGGTTTGTATGTATAAAGAACTAACAGAAGCTTTGTTTTAGCTTCAGTGATGTTACTGATAACCCTAAAGCTTTTCAAGAAACATTGCATACCTCGGTATCTGAACATTAATCATTAACTCAGCTCCATACACTTCATCTGCAAATTAGTTTGTACCCTGAGGTGGGGAGATCTTGTGTGGCTTTCTTGTCAACCTTTTAAAAAACATTTCTTCATTTGTCATGGGAAAATCTAACAAGCTTTCATTTCACTGGTGGTGTAAAATACTCAGAGCGCCTTCATAGATACCATGGGGTTTTTTAACAATACCATTTCTATTTATGTGTTAAAACAGCAATCCCTTTAGACTGTTTCCGAGAACTGGTTGACTGCCATAGAGAACCTTGCCCCGTTGTATCTCAGTGTAACGTGTTAAACAACTCAGTATTCTTAAACTTCTCGTTTGAGGTCAAATTGCATTTTTAGGGTGAGTGAAAGCTGAAAGCTCTAGTCTGGGTTACTAAGTGTCTTCTGGAGAATTTGCTGACTACACAGGCTGGTTGAGTCCCTGGTCTGGTATCTTGTGCTAGACAGTAAAAATCCCAGCCACCACCTCCTGTATTCTTTATCTGTGCTACTGAAAACGTTTAAGTTTGTGTGTTTCTCCCTCCCCTAAATACCTTACCTCACTTTTTTGTTTAAAGCTGCTCAGTTTGGAAGAAAAGTGGCTGTTTTGGATTATGTGGAACCTTCCCCACAAGGTATGGAGGAGAATTACTGGGGTAGTGATTGTAAATGCATGTAAAGCAGTTGCTTAGGTGAGCAGGTTGTTCCAGACAGCAAAGTGGCCAAAGCCACACTGCCTGCTTTGCTTGTGGTAAAAGTCTTTAAGCCCAGCTTGCAGTACAGCTCATTCCCTCCAGGATGTCCCAGCTGTTCCTGCTTCCCCTGCTTCCAATAAGCTTGTTGGCAGTGTTTGATGCTAACGTTTGTAAGAGACTTTGGACTTAAATAAGTGAGACTATTCTCTCTGTCAAAATGTTATTTACAATTTCTAAAAATTATGAATTGCATCATGTTGAGGCTCTTCATGTACAGTGTATAAAATAAGATCTGCAGATATGAATGTTTATTAACTGGATTTTCTGAGCTCTGAGAAACATCTTGAGATGATTTGAGTTTTAGAAGAAAAATATACAAAAATGGTTTTTATCAAAACAAATGAGCATAAGCAAAGTTAGAAACTGATCTGTAGGAGATAATGAACTGTGTTGTTTCAGAATTTTTTAACTACCATGAACTCAATTGCATTGTTACACTAATCTGATGCATTTGCTTTTTTTTCTTTCTTTCTTTTTTTTTCTTCTCCCAAGGAACCTCATGGGGACTTGGTGGAACTTGTGTGAATGTTGGCTGCATTCCTAAAAAGCTTATGCATCAAGCAGCCCTTTTAGGGAGTGCCCTTAAAGATGCCCAACACTATGGCTGGAATATAGCCCAACCTGTTCATCATACCTGGTAAAGATTATTGCCCATTTCCACTCCTGTGTGCTGCAAATGCATAACAATAACCAATTTTCCCCAGTTGTTTTTTGGGGACAGTTAGGAAAGTGAATTTTACATGTGAAATTTTAGCTTGGCCCTTGTTTAAAACGCAGAACTGTATTTACAGATAGAACGTTCCTAATTTCTAGCAGTTGCCTGTAATTTTGAGTTGCATAATCTGAATTTGTAAAATGTTGAGTTCATGTTCAATTTTTTGTTTTGTGGTAGGTCTGTGATGGCACAAGCTGTCCAGAATTATGTGAAATCCTTGAACTGGGGACACAGAGTGCAACTACAAGACAAGTAAATAAGCCTTTGAAGTTCATCTTTCTTCCCACAGTCAAGGAGCTGCTCATTTTAGAATTGCAGAATTGCCTTTGAAGTCTCTCACTAGAGCTAGTATTTTGAACTTGTAAGTCCTTTCTGTTCAGAACTATAAGTGCCCTTGTCAGTGTAAGTGTTCTCTTCCCCTCTCACCCTCCTTTTCTGGGAAACACTGGTTGTCAGTGACTATATGTTAAAGCTTTCTTGCAGTGCAGTGATCAGGGCATGCTCTCTTGAATCTGGAGAGGTTTTGCATTAATATGAAGTAGTCAGGGTTTCTGAAGATACTTTCAACCTTGTCCCCCAAAGTTTCTATGCCATACAAACCCAGGGATATCATAATGCTAGAGCAGCAGATTTTTTTTGCATTCAGTGCAAGAAATGGTTCCAAGTTTTTCAGCATGCAGTTCCTTTTATAGAGAAATTAGATTAATAGAAAATGTAGCAGGTTCTAGTCTTGTGACTCCTGCTGAGTCATTTTTGTGTGCTCTTAAATGAGCATTGTATTAGTAATGCTATAGATAGTGCTGGAAATGCTATAGCTAGTGGAAAATGTCATTTGAAGAGGTCAATAACCTCATCCCAAAGTGTGTTACAAGGTTAGTTCTTTGCTCTGTAGAGGAGTTAACTGTGACACAAAAATTAAGTGACAAATTATGATAGAGCTGCCAACAGCCCTATGAAATGAGATGCTTTGTTCCTTTTACTGCCCTATGACTGTTTGCTACCTTTTTTAGCACCTCAGATAAGGAAAAAGTAGCTGATTGTATTTCATCCTTGTTCTTTGTTAAGTGTACGTTGCTGATACTGTTTTCTTCTAAACAGGAAAGTGAAATATTTCAACATGAAGGGGAGTTTTTCTGATCCCCATACAGTCCATGGTTTAACAAAAGCAGGTAAAGAGGTGAGCTGCTCTGCTATTTCTGTAGTGTTGTTCACTTCAAGCATTTCAGGTCAATTGGAAGCTAAATTGTCCTTCTGCAAATTGCTTTAGGTGTTCAGTATTGTTTTGGTGAGGGAGATTTGCAGTTGTTTATGAACTTGACTGTTGCCTACTGAGTCCCTGGCCTGACCTGTCAGATGCCATGGCTCTTCTCTGCAGGTGGAAATATTGAGACAAAAGATTTTATTTGATTTGGTCAGTTCTACTGATGCTTACAGAAATATAAAGAGAACACACATCTCTGAGCATTAGGTCAGTCTGTTTCCCTCCTACAGGTGATTTGTAAGAGTGATTAGCTTTCTAATAGCAAATTGTGTGTGGGAGGCAATTATAGTAAATGCACAGCTTCAAACAGCTGGATCACATAAAGGTATGGTGGCCATTGCTTCATATTTAACAAGGACTGAACATGCATGTTTAACACCTGAGAGGGCAAGGTTTCTGGGAGTAGGTGTCCAGGGTTTTCTAAAAACCTACTACCTTCGAGGTAGCTTAACCCAAGGCCCGAGAGACAATTCTCTTGCTGTGATCTCTTTGTGGTTTGTCCTAAGCAGAAACTGATTTTAAAAGGTTGTTGTTTGTGCACAACTATTGCTTCCAATATTCATCGGAGTCTTGCTCAGTATAAGAACAATTGCAAGGGTAATATTAAAACAAAGGCTGATAGAGAATGAATAGGAGAAACTCCTGCATTGCATTAGTTTATGTTATCTGAATCCTTTTTTTAATGCGTTGCTGATTATGTCATATAAATAGCAGATGGTAGTGCCAGCTTTCTCATTTATTGCTCCTTTGCACATAGATGAAATCTAAAGACGGATAAAAGGATTTCAAATGCTTGATTTTGCTTTTTTTTTACTTTTGTTTGTAGACTATTGTTACTGCAGATAATATTGTCCTTGCTACTGGAGGAAGACCAAAATATCCTACACATGTAAGTGACCCTTCCATCTCACAACTCCAGTGGCTTTCTGGTTGTGTTTCAGATCACGATGCATATTTGGAGGATAAAGAATGTGAATATAAACTAACACTTGAGAGATGCTTGTGTTTTATGCAAGTTGTCTCTATAAAGGACAGCTTTTTGGAAAAACTTTTCCGTAGAAAACAATTTACATCAGTTTAGTTTGTTGATGTTGCTTAGAGCTGTAGGATAGTTCAGGCTGGAAGTGATCTGTCGAGGTCATTTAACTCAGCCTCCTGCTCAAGGAGGTTGGGGTCAGCCATAGTCAGATCATGTTGCTCAGGACTTTTTGAAAATCTCTAGAAACAGAGACTGGGTAACATACCTGAACAACCCCAGATATATTCACCTTGGCCTGTTGGTTACACTTCAGTCAGTACAGCCCAAACTGCTATTAGCTTTTTTTCCTGCCAGGATTTGCACTGTAGATTCAGGATCTTACCTATGTGATCACAGATTGCAGGTGCTCTGGAGTATGGAATCACAAGTGATGATCTGTTCTGGTTAAAAGAATCTCCTGGAAAAACGTAAGTTGCCTTACACTGGCTTTAATAGATGCTGGCATTCATACTTCTGTATAGCAAGGGGAAAAATGTTCAAAATTGCCTTTTATACACCGGTTTTCTGTTTTCCTTCTGAAAATATGCTTTGCTGTGCATAAACATTACACTACCAACCTTCATTAGTAACTGATAGATCTTCCCTCTTCTCCTCGTGTGAAATTCCCTTCTAAAATCAAATTAAATATGAATCTCCACGTTAGGTTGAGGTGAC
Organism: Campylorhamphus procurvoides; assembly: GCA_013396655.1. Lineage (NCBI taxonomy): Eukaryota > Metazoa > Chordata > Aves > Passeriformes > Dendrocolaptidae > Campylorhamphus > Campylorhamphus procurvoides. The sequence continues at coordinate 429,844 of WBMV01016874.1, read as the reverse complement.
TGGTTTGCTGTAGCGATTACACACGAAGTCACAAGAGGGCAGCATGAACTCAGCCGAGGGCTGTCCTGTCCCTGCTCCTCACTACGGACTGTGAAGGTGCTCCTCCACTGGGGGAGAAACTCCAACTTCATTTTGTGTTCTCTTAAGCAGTTCTGATAACAAAAGAAAATATGATGAGGCATTTAGGTTACTTTTGCCATTTCTTTTTCTGTTGAAGCTGTTGTTTAACTGAAATATTAAAACACTGCTTTCAATGGAAATACTAAAATGCCATAGTTGTGTACAGTATGTAGCACAGTAAGATTCTGAGTCAACACTGCACTACAGAGAAATTTCCTGATGCAAATGGTTGTGGTAGGAAATGCACATTTGCTGGCATGAATAATACTCTTTTTTCTTTATTAAGCAGTTCTAGAAAATGCAATGTATATATAAGAAAAAGAGACTTCAAACTATAGTACTGGTGGCTTTGAAAGAACACAGAGCTGCCATTCATTGTGGTGATTTTCTAGAATAAAAAATGCACTGCGCTAAACTAAACATCAAATAGATAAAGAAGGCCCCTTAGTACAGTTTTAAAAAGCAGTAAATTTGCAGTTGTTCATAGTATATCAGTCACCTCTTGAATTTTGAAAGCGTGATTTATGCAAGGAAATTGTTTTTATTAAAAGCAACACCCACACCCCTGCTAAAAAAAAAGAGCCAAACCAAAACATAAGATTTATCCCTCTAAGATGTTTTTGTGAAAATGTGGCTTTTGTCCAGTTGCTGCTAATGCAAGTTGTAACAGTGTAATGTGGGAGTCTAGTGTTTATATGTTGCATTCCTGAGATTTAGTCAAAATAAGCCTGCAGGGGCTACAGTAGCATTTCTGTGCTTTATCAGGCTGTGTCTTAGCAAATGAAGGAGAGATTTGTTAGAGGTTTGTTTCTGTCGGATTTGTTTCTATTATAAATATTCCCAAGGTTCAGTTTAACACCTTTTGTTTTTAGTCTCAGCTGTGTTGTACTTACTCTTTCTTTTCTCCCTCTCCAAATGTACATATCTCAGCTACAAATTACATGCCTGGAGGTTATAGAACTGTCAGACCTGCAGTTATTCATATTAAAAAAAAAGTAAACTGTTAACCAACTTAAAAGTCCCTTAGATATACAAACGCTGGAAAGAAATTGTCGCTACTGAGATGAAGGGTTTTGGCAAAGTGAATTAGAAAAGATGCCTTGAAATGTGTTGAGAATGAGTGAGAGATTGAGCAGGTGTGAACGAGGTCAGGTTCTGCTTTCCTAACTTTTCTATTCGACCTGAAAATACCCAGGAACTCCCTGCTTTGTACAAGAAATTCTGAATTATGTAGTGCTGATACTATGAATGAGTGCCAGCTGAGATCTATTTTTCATCTAATGAAAAAGGAGAGCAAACATATGCCCAAATTACAGATATTCTGTTCCCTGTGAATCTCCAGCAGATATCTCTTCATGGGCAGCATGTGGCATTTTGCAGCACTTCCAGGAGCTCCATGCCAAAAGAGGGGGTGATCATCCCTTCACAGATGAATCAGATACCCTAATGCTGGCAAAATGATTTCCCACTATGTTAAATTGTTTTCCAAACATAAACCCCAGACTAGCAGATTTTAATCGCTGTAGCTCAACCTGTTCTTTGTACACCTTCAGAAGCTGTATGTTTTTATTGTAGGATAGAGAGATGTTATCTGGGGTCTTTCGTGAGAAAACATGTGTTGTACTGACTGTGCAGTCCCTGGGGCTTACGGAGCAGCAGCCTCCGTGTCTGCACTGCTCAGAAGCTTAAAAGCATTGCTCTTACAACTGGGAGATGGTGCAGATTGGTTTAGGGTAAGGCACAGACCACAAGGCCATTCAAGAACTTAACAAAATGCTTTGTTGCCAGTGGAAATGCTATGTGGGATGCACCTCCAGAGAGTGAGACTTTAACAAGTCTGCAGAACATTTGAACAGCAAAGCAGTGCAAGTGCAGCCTGTCTAGGAGCTGAGTGTTAATGGCTGGCTGGTGGGACCCACTTTTGCTGCCAGAACAGGGACTGAGCATCCTGCCTTTTGTCCCCAGCAGATGCAGGGAACTGAGGATACAGTCAGTTGGGAAAGAGCTGCTGCAGTGTAGAGGGCATCTGGGGACAGGCGTGGAAACTGCTGTGCTGGAGAGCTCATACACCTCATAAATTGAAAGTGTTGATGGACACTTTCAGTGATATTCTTGGTTGAAAGGGTGTGAAATACAGGGAGAGATGGGAGCTGTAGTTTTATTTAGGACTAAAATGGACACATTTGGTAAATACCAGTCTAGGTAAATCTATTAAACCCATTTTCTGTAAATATGTACACAAATGTTTGGAGACAGGAAGAGCAAATATTTGGCATTTGGAAAAATAAGATGATTAAAAAGCAGATGGTTATAAATCAAAATGAAATTTAGCAATGAATGAAATTTTATATTGGAAACTGTAATCTACTTGATGGGAAGACATAACCTACTTGATAGACCGTCCCCATGTGCTGAAAGATGAGCCATCAGAGAAGATTGGCCTGGCTGAATGGAGAGCTTTGGCTGGAACTCAGGAAAAAGGAGTGTTTATGCCCTTGGGAGAAGAGGCAAGGAACTCTGCAGGACCACAAGGATGTCATGAGGTCATGCAGGGAGAAAATCAGAGGGGCTAAAGCCCAGTTAAAACTTAATTTGGCTACTGCTATAAAAGACAATAAAAATGTTTGTATAAATACATCAGCAACAAAAGGAGGACTGAGAAGAACCTCCATCCTTTACTGGATGCAGGGGGAAATGTAGTGACAAAGGATGAGGAATTTGCCTCAGTCCTTAACAGTAAGACCAGTCATTCTCTGGGTACCCAGCCCCTGAGCTGGACGATGGGGACAGGGAGCACAATGGTGCCCCCATACCTCATCAGGAATTGGATAACAGCCTGCTACACCACCTGGACATGCGCAAGTCCATGGAGCTGGATGGGATCCTCCCAAGGGTACCAAGGGAGCTGTCAGAAGAGCTCACTGAGCCACTTCCATCATTTACCAGCAGTCCTGGCTAACCAGGGAGGTCCAAGCTGGCTGGAAGTTGGCAAATGTGATGCCCACCTGGAATATTGTAACTATTCATGCTTCAGGAAATAATTTTTTGGTTGTGCAGAAATATGAACAAGCTCATTCCACTGCTTTATTGTTTATTTCTTTTTATGTAACAGGTTGATTGTTGGAGCCAGCTGTATCCTTTGAGAAACCTGTGGTGATCCAGGCCTATAAGCAGCATAGCTGTCTTTCCTGTGAAAGCTCAGTTTAGGGAGTGCCTTTGCTCTTGCCATATAGTTGAATTGGTGAGAGAATAGTAATAGTTTTCTGTGCAGTAGCATCATGGAAATTAAAGCGAGCTGAGGATAAATTCTGGTGATCTGAAAACCAATGTTAACTATGAGGAAAATAGTCTAAGACTTCCAAGTTTTATTCTATGTACAAAAGCAAGGTAAAGATGTCTGTGTGAGGAGAACTTGGTATCTTTAGATAAAACTAAAGATAACCCACTCGTATACTCTCTTCTATATTGTGTTTATATGGAGTTGTTTTTTGTATTTCCTTAACTGATGCTTCACCAGATGTTTCCCTTGAGTGTGCTGGTTTTCTGACGGGCATTGGATTGGACACTGCAGTCATGATGAGGAGTATCCCACTTCGTGGCTTTGATCAGGCAAGTGTGGAATACCTTACATCTCCTTATATATCAAATAAGTTGAATTATATATTTGATTATTTATCTGCTAAAGAAAGAGTGTTGTTTACTTCTCCAGGCATTTCTTAGTATGTGTTTCTGAAGAGAAACTAAATATTAGCTCTTCCTATCATATCTCTTGATAATCAACACAAAAAAGTAAATCTTGGATTTTTTCATCCTGCTTAGTTTAAAACAAGATTGAAAAGGCTGGGAAGGAGGAAAGGTGTTTGTGCCACTGCTAAAAACATTAGACAATGTCTTTAAAATAATCTTGAACTTCTAGGAGTTAGAGATTTTGAAAATAAATCATTTGTCTTTGCGTGAAGTAGTTCAATTTGGGGTTCATTATCATGAATATAAATAAATCCCTAAGCTAAAGTTTGTAATGACATAGGAATTGGAAATGTTGACTGTACCACTTTGAAAACAGTGGTGGGTATAATTAGGTAAAAAAATGTACAGTGATGTGAGTGGCACCATCAACCTAAGCTGGAGAAAATTAAAAGCAAAAATTTTTAGATAGGGAAATTTGAAAAAGAAAAAAATTAGTTTCAAAATTGGGAATTAATTTGGGGAATTTTGTTTAAAAGTATAAACTGTGATGATTGGGCTGCTGAAACAGAAAGCAGTTTTGGCCAGAAACCAGTTCCTGTATACAGAGTATAAAAGCAAATAGAAATACCAATGAGAAAAGGCAACAATGAAAAAAAAAAGGATTTACATAAGATTTGTATGGAAAGTATAACCTGCTTAAAGAAGTGATAGAAGATAGTACAACAGGTTTAGATCAGAGACTAGTTACTGGATCCAGCAAAGGACTTAGATGTGAGTTTGTAGCCTCTGCTCTACCAGTTAGGTGGGCTTTGACCTGTAGTTATATAGGGAAAATGTGTTAAGGGTGACTGAATCTTCTGCCCCTGAAAGATTCAATGCTGACACTACTTTAAAGTAAAAGTTCCTGTAGTGTTCTTAGAACAGTGAGGGAGTTGTGGGTTTTCACTCACATACAGTGAACTAAATTTCCAACAACTTTTTGTCATGCAAATAACTTTGGTCAAGAAGGAGGGTTGTGTCATGTTTATCACTTGAAAATAGTGTTTTCGGAATGGGAATGAATGCACATTAACTCAGGGGTTCCTGGCATCATGAATTAGAATTTTCTTTAATGCTGAATTGTAAATCATGCAAAACATTGACTGTTGATGATAGTGACAAAACTATGGGCTTGTTTTTAAGAACTGTTTTGCACACACAGTGCATAACGAAGTTATTCCCATGTGTTTTTGAGGTATTGCTGTTAGAAGGAGCAGGGACAAGTAAGGCCCACTGCAGGTAGTAGCAGCTCCTGGCTGCATGCCAGCCACTCCCACTTTGAAGTAGCTTCCTTTAAACTAGCAGCTTGTATACCTTAAAAGTGGTGGCATGAGTTTGCAAAACATTGTATAGGAATGGTTTTTGGGATTTGCACTCATCATGGAAGAAATCTACCCCTTAACAGCATGAGATCGAGCAAGCAGGGAGATGTGTGTGTGTGGCACTTGGTGAAACACTTGGAGCAGGGCTGTCTTTGAGAACTTGATCCTTTGTAGGCAGGAAGAGCACAATGGACATACCAAAGTTAATAAAGTATTAATAGAGATAAAATAATTATGTTCAGTCTGCAGCCACATTGAGGCTGATGGAAACTGATTAGTGAGTGAGCTCTCAGGTTTCTGAAGAGACATAACCCTGCTGCTGTTGCCTCAGATTAGTTAATATCAGTTTTGTAAGCTGGGAGCTTGCATGTAGTTGTTCTGTGTGAGTGGTTTTGTGATAATATCCTTTAAGTAATAAACATATTCTTGAACAAAGTGTAACTTGAATTACTGCAATCAAGAGCACTGACATTTTTGGATAAACCTGTCAATGAGACACTTTACTACTTGAGTGTGCTGTGGCATTATTTCAAACAGCCTCTTAGGACAACAGCATTATTTCCTTTTTGTAGTAGAACTTTCCATGAAACCTTAGTGATTAATAGCCATGGCAGGGAAATGTCAGGTGTCGTGGCAAAAGGAAATATTTTTCTTCCATTGTTTTATGAAAGTATTTAATTTTCATCAAACTACCAGAAAATGCTCTAAATGCTATTTTTGTATAAACAACAAATGGTTGTATATTCTGTTCATATACTGGTTTACATTTTTGAAAATGAGTATTCAGGTGTAGATGCCTCTTGGAGTGGGGTTGCAGATTATATTGGTGCCATAAATTATGTGTTAGCAATGCATTGACAAGGAATGTTTGAAATGCCCGGTGTGGTTACTGGATTTTCCTGAACACAGCTGAAGGAGGGTTTTACATTAAAAAGTCACATATTTAAGAGTAAACAATTCTTTTTCTCTGCTCAACAGCAAATGGCATCTTTAGTAACTGAGCACATGGAATCTTATGGCACAAAATTTTTAAAGAGATGTTTTCCAACCAAAGTTGAAAAATTGAAGAGCAACAGATTGCAAGTCACCTGGAAAAATACTGACTTGGGCACAGAAGAAAGTGATTCCTTTGACACAGTGATGTGGGCAGTAGGTAAACATGATTATCTTAACATTTATTTGAAATGCTTTCCATTCTGAAAATGAAGACACTTCATCATGTGGTATGGGGCCAAATAGGCCCCCACTTTTCTATATATTAAATACTTAGTGACCTAAACATTGAAAGTTGTTTAACTCTTTTCTTGCATGCCTGACTTGTGTTTTTAGACTGTAAATGAACATTAAAGTTAGAGTGAATGGGAGAAGTCTGTGGCAACTACTTTTGCATGAGCTGCAGTAAATGAGGACCATCCAGCCTTCCTCACAGTTACTAGAGAGTAAGAACATGAGTTCCAGTAAGCTCTGTGGTGCAGGTAGTATTCTCCAAGCCTGTACTTTTGTTTTATTCATGAAGTTATTCACTACAGGTGCATATTTACCCTGTTTAAGAGGCTACCATTTCTTCTCTTTTTCCTAAACTGTGCTGCTGAAGTGTGTCCCTGCAGCTGTCGTCCAAATCAGAGAAAGAGAAGTAACTGTAACAATCCAAGGGATTCCCCTGGTTTAAACACTCTTATATATTCCAAGTAGAGAGCAGGCTGTTTATATTAACAAATTTTTGGGGTTTTCCCTACTGTGACCACTATTCTCTTAGAAGTGCAATGGGCTTCTATAAATTGTGGAAACAGCCTATAATAATGGATTATTCTCACTAGAACCAGTCAAAGAGACTAGTGCTTGCCAAGAGCCAAAAAAAGGTCATGCTATCTAGAGATGTGACAGTCCTGAAAACTGTAGAATAATATTCATAAAATGAGATGAAAATTTCCAAAGAGTGGGTTTCTAAATGTTGTATTTGATTTTCTCAAGCTTTCTGGTAAAAAATTCCAATGCATTCTATGGTCCTGTGAAAAGGACACTGAGTTGGAGTTACACATGTGGAATGTCAAGTCGATTTGTTTACTTTTGTCTAGGATGGAAAGAAGAGCTATTAAATTGAAATAATAAGAAAAAATCTGTTTAGTGTTAATTATAATGAAATAAGGTTGCATCGTAGACTGTTGCAACTCAGTTGTAATGTGAACCCCTTCAGTATTTTGATAGAGAGGAACTACTTGTGTTACAATTTTTGTCGTAGATTGGAGTTACAGTCCATATTTAGAAACTGCAAAATGAATAGTTTGGGGGGTTAGGGGTTTTGTGTTGCCTTTTCTTTTGGTGTTGGAATTGGCACTCCACCCTTAAGGATTAAACACTTTAACAGTTAAAGCTGCCTAATTGATGTGCAGTCCATATGATTCATTGTTTTGCTCTGTATCAACACACCCACACCAGGTGTCTCGGATAATAGGCTGGGAAACTCAGTGGTGTTGAGGATTTCCTGTCTGCAGATGTGCCAGTTACAATACTGATTGAAGCAAATCAGCTTGTAGAGTTAGTTAAAGAGCAGCCACTATTGTTAACTGATTGTAGCCTGAAATACAGTACGTGTTCCCTTGATTTTTGTAAGTGCACTGTGGAATTCTAGTAGGATTTTATGAATAACATTAAGAATATTTACTGACAGTGCGACATAGTTTAAGTTTGATGAGCTGCAGTGCCATCTCTTAATGTAGGCCCTTTAAAACAATTACATTTTGTTTCTATGAAGAATTTTGTTTTGCTTTTGGAATGTGTGATTTTTCTGCTTGTATGGATAAGCCAATAAAAGCAGGCACAATGCTGTCTTTGTTTTTTTAGCAGCTTTTTCTAATTAGTCAAAATATTTGAAAGGGGGAAAAAAGAAGAAATCTCATTTTGATATGTTTTAATATAATTTAAAAGTTTCAATGCAAAGCTTTTGTAGGTAACTGTCATGGAGCTGTGATACCTTGCTGAGTGACTAAACTGATGTATTCCAGCTCAGTGAAAGAGCTCATTCTTGACCTTTGATTCTGCCTGTCCAGCTCTGCAATGTCCTTCTGTCTTGCTACTGCTCTCTTCTGCTTTTGGAGAATTCTCCTGGAATTATAACATTTTGCGACTTTGTTTTTTTGTTCAGTATAGAATCAGTAAAGTATTCAATATATCAGTCAATACAGTATTCCCCCTGCCCTTAAGGACACGCAGAAAATGTCTGTGTTAGATGCCTGATGTACCTGAGCTACAAATCAAAGGTAGATTTGAGCATGCACAGAGCGAATATGGGGTCCTCACCCATGAAAGAGGGTAGAGATTGGCACCTCTGTAAACAGATGCAACTGCTGAGCTGAGGGACAAAGTTACAAGAGATCAGGCTTTGTAGGATGGGTTTGTTTCAGCTATTGAAGGCTGAAACCTGTGGATTGAATGCTACCATTGAAAATAGCTAATATATAGAAAGAGTTGGTGAACAGTACTTCCATTTGAATTTGCATTAGGTGGCAGAAGATCACTGCTGTAGCTGAAATTTGATTATTCACAAAGTCCTTAGAAAAGATACTGAGAAAGACCCATCTCTAATGGGGTCTTACTGTGTGGAGGAGCAACACTGAATCAGTGATTAACTAAGCAGGTATTTACAAAATATCTGGAATTACTTTGGCAGAGAATGTGAGGCAGTGTGTGAGTAATCTGTTAAGAGAAAGAGCAATGATCAGCGGCAGACTTTGAGTTTAGCTTTACAAAAAGAGTTTTCTGCCTGATGAGAGTAGTGGAACAACCATTCTCAAGTTCTAATGCATCTGTAGGCTTAGAGGAATACCAGTGTGTCTTTGAAACAATGTCATCTCTGCTTTAAAAAAGAATTACCGCTTTAGCTCAGTGTAAAGCTGAACAGGTGTCAGGTGTTGCACATCACGTCCTTTGTGTCACACTGGAGATTTGGCAGATTAATTTTGTCATGCACTAAAATAAGATCCTTGCTGTTCAATATCAACAAAGGGTTAAGTACATAACTTCTTTTTTAATAGTAGTTTTCTTCAAGTCTTACAACCAAACTGGTTTGGATTAACTAGGGAAACAGAAATTTTGTTTGGAGATTTTCTTTGAAAAGTCCCATATGGTGAAATACTGCTGTGATCTCCTGTAGCCATATCTCTGCCAGCCCCTACAGAAAAGGGGGTGGGCTTTAGATTTCTCTTGGCAAACAGAATCTTGCCATCCAGTTTTTAATCTTTTAACTATTCAGTGAAGAATAATGCATCTTGGTTGGTCTCAGACAACTGTTAATGTTAATGTGATGTGGTTTGCTGAGACTCTGGATCTTTGTTCTGGGCTTCCCATGTCTGTCTTATTAATTTAAATTCATTACTGTCTTGGTAAGATATGGTTTCTGCAATCCTAATGAAAACTGTCATTCCCATTACATCAGCCAGTGCTTTTAGGTTTTTTCCCAATATCTAGTTTTAATGACATTGTCAGACTTTATTCAACAGGGCTATTTTTAATGTGCTAGTCATTTATTTGCATTGAAAGAGACCCGGATGGTACTTTTCCCTTCGTTTGTTTAACCCACCCATAAACCTTGAGTGTAATTCTTACTTTATGCTAGTTATTTTACCAGCTTGTAACTGCAAAAATCTGTTAATCATGTTGAGGAAAAGTTAGAAGGTAGGCTTTGCCTCTAATCTTCATGTGAAGGGGGTTTTGGATTCAGAATTATTTCAGCACTGAGGTGCTATTTAAGTTGATAGGTGATGGCTAACCTTCACCTGAACGGTGGTATAAATAAGTTTTAAAACGGGGGAAAATGCTCCAAGTAATTCCTTGAGACCAGTATAGTTACTGACATTTTGTGCAGAATATGGGTTCTGTCAATAGGGAATGGTTTATGACACTGCAGAGCCATCCTTTAAAACAAAACCTTTGCTTAAAGCAACATACTGTGGGAGAATTAACCTAAGAGTGAACTGTAGCTTTCTTCTAAGAAAATGTTTCCAGCCCACTGTACCTTGTAGAGGACCTGGAGAACAAAACAAGTAGGAAAGTGATGCTTTCAGTTGGCTGCATGTTTCACTTGAAGTTGCTTTTGGTGTTGTTTTTTGAGTAGGATCAGGCTGATGAGTCTCCAGACAGAGGGAACTTCACCTGTGCAGTGGAGGGCAGTGGGGTGTTTACTGAGGGCACTGTGGCTACCACGAGCTTTCTGCTGAGATGACAGGTACTACTAGTCAGTGCTGCAGGAGAGAGTCCAGTGAGCAGGCTTGGCACAGAACTAGTTATTGCCCCACCTCTGACTGAGGGCCAGATTGTTTTTCAAATTGTAGCAGGCATGCTGGAGGTTTATCATAATGGAAGTGAAGTTCAAAAGCATCCTTGTAAAACTGTTATCAATGTGATAAGAGTTCTGAATGTTTTTTTTTTACCTTACTTAATGTTACTATGGTCAGTATTTTCTTGTAATCTGAACAGTGGTTCCAATGAATTGGTCTTTATTAGTCATTATCAGCTGGCTGTGTTTTAGTGAACACTTTGTGGTTTTGAGATGACATTTGATGGAGGAAAGAGTAATGGCCTTTAAACTAATTTGAGGGGTGTGTCAGGCACCCAGAACAAGGTGAGGGACCGGGGACACAGAAGAGATTTTGATTAAGGTCAAACTGAGGTCAGATTGGATAAAGTTACGAAGTGATATGTCAAAATGACAATATATAGGGAAGAGGTGAAGAAGACTTTGGCTTAAGCTTTATTCAGGAACTATCCTGTCACCTAGCAGAAGCCTCATGGTGGCCATCTGCAATAGAATGCACAGTCAGCTCCAGTTTGGATTTTTCAAATGCTGGGAGGCAAACAGACCTTCCAGCTTCTGTGATTAAGAAACTGTGGAAGACCATTATAAAATTCTGCTGTCAGCTGCACCTTTATCACCCTGGGAAATCTTACTGGATGCCAGAGTATGTTATCACTCATTTACTGCTGCTACTTACCTGACTATGCATATTCCTCTGATTTCTTCTGAGTTTAGCTGCTGCAGTCGCTGCTGTTGAAGGCCCTGCACCTGAAGGTCAGAGCAGCCTGACACTGCCTTCACCTTGTTCTGTGTGCACGTGGGATTACCAGAGCCCTGAGCAGGTGAGGGGACAGTGCCACGCCACAATACAGCCAGCCCAGCATGATCTGAGGTGGTGCTTCAACTAGTCTCCTGTCACTCTCTGGGGATAAACTGGCTGGCAGCCCCCTTAGGAAGTCATGTTCTTAGATTTTACAAAAACTGATCAAAAAGCTGGTTTTTCTTTTAAAGTTAAAAGCAAATGGGGACAGACACTGAAAGCAGGGATCTGTGTGGTTTTCACAGCCATTACAGTGGTAATTGTATGGGTGTATTAAAGATGAGATTATGATGTATAAGTGCAGGAGGCAGGTAACCTTTTAAGGGTAAGATTTCTGTTACACCTTTCTTCTAAATGTCTGGCATAGTATTTTGCTGTTTTGAATGAAAGCTAAATCTAATCTTGTGTCTTATACAATCATGCACTCCTATTCCTAGTAATTTTAGGGCAGTGGAAATCCTCAAAGTAAAAGCACACATGCTGGCTTTAGGGGGAGGATGGGGGTTGTGTGCCTGGTAGGATTTGGTATAGATATTGCCATCTGTATCTTAGAAATAAGCTTTAAAGTCAGGCTTTCTTGAAGCTCAAAATGTAAAAACACTTAGGAGTTACAGGTCTGAAACAAATGTCCTACTGAGAAATGGTGAGAACTGATTCTATAATACAAGTAAGTGAATGTTGGGAAATATCAGAATTTCCTGAATTGAACATTAGACAGTGTGCCTTGTTCAGTTTTAATCATGAACCTAAGCTACTGGATTTGAGATGAAGCAAGATCTGTAAGTGTAATTGTGACTTATGGAGGTGAGCTGGCATGGGGCTAAAGGCCAATAAAGCTTCAGTTCAGTGTTTTAAAGTTTCATTTTTGCTTTCAGAAATAATATTTAGGCAGTAAAATGGAGAGAGAAATTTCACTATGAGTAGCAGCACAGTTTTTTGTAACTCAGCTATTAATACCAAGCTGTACACGTGTTAAAATAGACTGGAATGGAAAGGTTAAGTGTTATCCTGCAGATTTGATAAACTCATCTGTTGTTGTCACAGGTCTGTAAGTGACTCTATTGACAGTTTTTCTTTTTTTCCTCTCTCAGTGCCTGCCATTGCGTGCTAAGCTTTTCTCTTGGCTCTGCCTGGCAGGAAAAAGGGGAAACTAGAAAACCCCATTAGTTGTCCATTTGCAGAATACCCAGGCTTTACTCTCAATACACAAAGAAATACAACGGTAGGAAGTTGTTTCACATCCGAGCCAAGATAAGGTCCTGGAGGTTTATTATTTTTGTTGCCTGATAGCATCAGGACTGGGGAGCAGGGGGCAGAGAAGGAACAGCAGATCAGCATCCCATGGGGACAGCAGAAGGGAAGACAGACAGATAGCCAAGTGCCGACAGCTTCAGTCAGTGCTCCCAGAGGAAGTGTTGGTTTCACCAGATGAAATTAATACACAGAAGTCTTTACAGAGGCATTCAGATGTGACATTGTTTGAGGGGCCTGGCTATATGGCAGATGTATAAAGCAGTGAATCATATGTTTACATATAATTAGGTCTGTATTGACAAGCCAGGTTTTCCTTTTGTTTGATAATTTCCTACATTAACATCAAAGAGCTTGTTTTTGTAATGAAAACACATTTCCCTTTTTGTTTTGCTTAGCTATAGTTCTGTATTAACATCAAACACACATCATGACTCACGCAAAGGAGACCTATAAATGTAGATGTATCCATACTCATTTAAAGCCTTAAAAATAGATGCAATGCTATAAAGGTTCCTTAATTTGGATATATTCTGGTAATTTTTTGTGTGATCCTGTGTGTTCTTACAAATTTTGGGAGTACCTGGTTAATTTCACTGTGTATACTAACATTCAAATACATTCGAAAAGTCAGATAAGATTTAAAATTCCAATTTCTGGATCAGGAATTGCTTCCTGAAACACCCTATAGAAAGCTCAGTGTAATGTTCCGACTTCAGTGGATTAAATGGTAACTGTGTAGAAAACACTACAAAAGTATATTTTTTGAAGATGAGATAATTTCATATCATTGGAACAGGAAGCTGTAATAGTCTAAGCTTGGTAGGATTTGACTCAATTGTTTCTGAATGCATTTAAGATGCTGTTTCTAAACTCTACAGAAATAGCTCAAATACAGAGTTTGAGCTAACTCAACATTAAGGACTTGAGAGCAAAGTTAATGCAATGTTTAATCCAAACTGAGGGAACTAAGAAAGCTTTAAGATGGGCGTATTCAGATAACAAGAAAAGAGGGCTTCAGGAATGTTTAATGTGGAGCAGCATTATGAATAGTTTGATTATCAAGAGTGCCCAACACACTGTTGGTATTGAGTGCTGTTCAGTTAATGTTCAGTGGAAACTTTCAGTGTAGTTCTTTAGCTATTGTATGTATATTCATGCTACATTAGGCAACTGAATTTAGAATGTTCAACAGATTATAAACCATGTGTGTTTTGCACTTTTTGCAGTGGGTGTTGTCCTCCATATTTTTGAAGGGTAACTTCCTGTGAAATAGTCTGAGCACAGGCAATAGTGATCAAACTCCTTTAGACAAAGAATCTCAGTATGAGATAACTTTTGTCATGTTTCTGCTTGGATTATTAAATAACATGAAGTTCTTGGAAACCCCCAGTGGAGGATACCAGCTTCTCAGATTCACTCTGTTGAAGTTTTTCAATAGTTTTACTTTAATTCCTTTTTTTTTTCTCCCCTAAAGGCCGAGCCCCTGACACTAAAACTCTCAATTTGGAAACCGTTGGAGTGAAAACTAATTCTGAAACTGGAAAGATTATTGTTGATGCCAGTGAAGCCACTTCTGTTCCTCACATTTATGCAATTGGAGACATAACCGAGGTACTGAGTCTACATAAACTATTTTACAATAACAGGAAGCCAACTTTGTTCCTGACCAATAACTAGTCCCCAGATGTCGTCGTGCCCCAGCATATATCTTAGTGTTTTGCACTGTTCATTTGGCAGAGCTGGGGTGTTTATGCTGGGCACCTGGGTCAGTAATTTCCTTCACATGGATCCTGTGAAGTGTCTCAGCGTGAGAGATTATTGCTGATGTTTATCAGGGCATGCATCACTGGTCAGAGGCTAATAATGATGTCTTTATCACTTCAATTATCTTACTAATAATGTTTTTATCACTTTAGACATGTGACTTCATGCTGCCTGTGAATGCTGAGTGAAAGCAGTTCTTACCTTTGGGAGCTGAATGCACTTACTGGGAATGACTGTGACAAGTTCTGTAATTCCATTTGTAGTACTTTGGGTGTTAATTGAGACCAATCACAAGGCAGCTTTTCATCTCCCTGATGCAAAATACTTCTGACAAAAGTGTCTTGCTCTAGAATAAGAAAAACTAATTGCTGAAAATCCTAAATGCTTTTGACTTCTGTTCGTGATTTGTGAATGATTCCAAGTCAACATGAGTTGTGTGGGTTTTTTTTGTTTGTCTGTGCTTTTAAGGAGGGGACATTATAACTTAAGAAAAGTAGTTTATTTATTAACAGAGGTAAAGCCAGAATTCTGTGGCCTTTTTCTAGTGCTGTTGATAATCTGCAGCCATATATGACAAGAATGTCTTGTGGTAAAAGTGCACTCGAATACTTTCAATCTGCCAATTTTCATTTTACATAAGAGCTCAGGGTATTTACTGTAAGCTGGGCATCTTTCAAATATGTTGTCTTCATCAAAAATGTTTGTCTGGATCCAAAACTGTACAGTTACATACAGTCCTATCAAGATTGTCTTTCATACAGTGCAGGCATCTGCTTTACAAGTCTGCTAAATCTGAATTCTGTAGCAATAGCCAAACATCATATATAGTATACTTTTAGAGACATATAAAAGTTTTCTTATTCTGCCATGTTTAAAGTCTCTCAAATGTATAAACCCTACAGGTGCTCTGAGTTTCTGAGGAGATGTAACAGGTTAGATAATGTCTTGGGAATAGCGCTGCCCCTTCTTGCTCTGGGATATTTCCTAAAGTCCCCTTTCTGCTCGCAATGACCTCCTACACCTGCTTGTCCCTGATATGCCTTGGTTGGGCCTCCTGCTTTCCAAACTTTTCTTTTTTATTTCATCCAAAAAGCAGTTGTTAGAGGCAATGCTGACAGGGCTTAGATTCTGTTGCTTATTTTGCCTCCAATCTGCAGTGTTATTTTGGGCAAGTAATTTCCTTTTGGGTGCTTTGTCTTCTGCCCTTTGAGGATTTATTTAAGTAAGAAATATAAAGTTGGAGGCAGGATGCTCTCCTCTTTCTTACTCTGGATCTAAAAAATAATTGTCTTCATTTATTTGCCATTTTCATTTTGTTGTTAAAACTTGGATTTCCTTTTCCTGCTTTTATTAGTGTGGATTTTTGAACTTGAGTTGTTCAATAGACACTTCTAAATCTAAGTGTTAAAAGCAGCAGCACAGTTCTATGCTGTGTCCAGTGTACAATTGGAGAAAAAAACTAAGAGTTAAATCAGTGCTCTGTAGAAATATTCTCTTAAGCTTTTATCTGCACATGGGCTCAATACAGGGAATTAAAGAAATCATGGTATAGTACTTGCACATTTAAAGTGTTTAGAGATAAAAGGATTTACTGCCACTATCTTATCTGACTGCAGTACAATGTGTAATTCCACTTGCTAAGCAATTATTTTATTTGAATACTTAAATCAATTGTTGTTCTTTTTTTTTTAATCAGAATTAATTTAGATAATACATTTCATTGGCATGGGAACCAGGACTGAAATAAAGTTCCCTGTTGGTGCCCAGTCTCCAAGCACACACATATGAGGATCAAGTGCATCCTGTTAAGATCCACACAGGCTGCAGAGCTTGGGGTCTGCTCCTTTCTG
Source organism: Campylorhamphus procurvoides (assembly GCA_013396655.1). Lineage (NCBI taxonomy): Eukaryota > Metazoa > Chordata > Aves > Passeriformes > Dendrocolaptidae > Campylorhamphus > Campylorhamphus procurvoides. The sequence goes on along the minus strand of WBMV01016874.1, from coordinate 413,698 downwards.
GGTGTGACCCACTGAAAAGCAAAGGGAGGGGAATCTTGTTTCCTGTGAGTGAGTACCAGTGATCCCTAAGGGTCATTATAAGAGGTTATTTTTTTGTCCAGTGTTCCTGCTCAGGATTTCTCTTTGCTCTCTCCCTGTCAGAGCTTCTTTGTTACCATAAAGGGCTGTAGCTCAAACTTTCCGAGTACCACTCCAGCCTCCTCCTGAAGAGACACTAAATTGCTACCAAGCAGCAAGGAGGACTGTTTTTGTTTGAATTCAGTGCCTGGCTGGAAGGGGAGTGAGAGGGGGACAGGCAAGTTTACTGGTTGCTCAGAATGCCTGTTTTTGTTTGGGAGCCATACCCAGCTGGTACAAATGGGAAATTATGTGTGCATGGGTGTCTTGTTGCATCCTTATATGACAAATGGAATCCTAGTGTTATCCAAGCTGCTCATTTGGAGAAAAGAGGGGGGAAAAAACCCTTCCAGACATCAGTCAGTTTGTCTACCCTCAAAAAATATTTTTCAAGCTTTGACAAAATATTATTTTCAACTGACATATGAAATTTCATTTCGGCATTTTCATCTTCTGTAATCAGGACAAGGAAGATCAAGCTGGAATTTTAGTTTTGAAATTTTTTTTTTCAGTGCTGATATAAACTCTGTGTTAAAATTCTTCCTTCTGTAGTGTTCTTGTTGAAAAGCATGGCACACACTATAAAGACATTCTCTCAGAAGGAGGTTTATCGTATGGTCAGGCCCCTCTACATCTGTCATATTTCAAAGGGTGTTATAACAAAGATGTGTAGAGAAGGTGGAATGTACAGTATGTTGCTTTGAATAGAAATGAGACCAAAAAGAGTTGTGTTAGAACAAATACACGTTACTTCAAAGGTTCTTAAACTCTCTTAGGAGCCATCTCACTTAAACGTGTAATACATTGGAGGATTCTTATGAACAATTTGTATCCATAATAATCAGCAGAGTAGTTCTACACATGACTGCAAAGTGAATGTTCATTTCAAATATTTACCAAGAAAGGTCTTTAAGTCATTGTTTATGAGAAATTGGGCTTTATCAGCATGGATGTTTTAGTAATTAGTTGGGTTTTATGGAATGCATGGCAGTGCTTTCACAATTTTATCTCTCGTTCCAATCTTCTATTCATTTCTGGAATGCCAAAACAACATCTGTATTTCCTGCTACAGAAATGATTGGCAGCCATGTTTCAGGCAAATGTGTATAAGAAAAAACAAATGGCAAATTTCATCTGGTAGATTATATTTACAGACTTGAAAGTCAAAATGCTGGATTTGAAAAATTGTGACTTGATGGATTTTAGGGGGAAGAAAGAGATAGACTTGCAGTTTTGTGACTTGTCATGAGCTGTGGAGGAAAAAGTCTTCTTTAACAATTAAAATTGTAATTTCTCTTATCAGGTTAGGCATAATGTTGTTTCAGTTTGGTTTTTTGCAGTGGAACTTTGAAGTGGTTATTAGTACAGATAAAAGCATAAATGCATATTGATATGCAAGAACCTGTAGGAATCAAAACTTCCCACATTTCACAAAGCATTCCCTGTTGTCCCACAGAGGTGTTCTCAGGTACAGCTTTCTTATATCTCCACATCATTCCTTCTGGATTTGTGACCTCTTTTCTCATGTCAGACAAGCACCTTGATGATATGTCTTGGATGAACTCTTAACTGATGTTTTTGTATTAGATTTATGAATTTGGTCAGGTCTTATGAAGTTACATGGACGTGAAAATATTCCTTTGAAAATGCCTTACCTCCATTTGCAAAATCTTCCAGCTTCTTTAAGACTAGTACTGGAGTTCTGATGCTCTGTACTGTGCCAGCACTCAAAATTAGGGTTCTTGCACACTACACGGTCCTGTTTGGATACAAAAGTACCCCGGACTCATGGCTTGGACATGTCCTGGTCACACCCTGCTATCACTCCACTTCTCACTTGCAGGAAGTCAGTATTTGCCAATGCCAGTCCTTTTCAAGTCCCTGTAAGAGCAGAGCCTGGGACTGGGACCAGCTCACCCTGTAGGTCACAGTGCTAACAAAACAGTTCTCCACTTCTCCAATCCAGGGCCAACACAAGAAGTCAGTAATAGTGCCTACAAATAGCCATGTTTTGTGCCTGTATTCTGTAAAAAGGTGTCAGACCAATTTTTTTAAAAGGTTTGATGTTACAAAAACCGCTGTTGCTTTACACTAGGCTTTTCCTGCTTTAGAAAGACCATCTGAAAAATTTCTTGCTAAGGAAAGGAAGGGGGAAGTCAATGGTTAGTATGGATGTGCCGGTTTTCAAATATTTGACACAGTCATGACATTTTTCCCCCTCCATTAAGACAAATATTGAACTCAGGGACTTAAAAGCATGTTTGGACAGAAATTTTTCCTGCCTTCTCTATTGGAGCCCTGGCCACCAGGCTGGAATTTCAAAGATTTGGCCTTCCTCTGACCGTTGTCCCAGGAGAAATCCTTGGATGCTGCTTCTCTCTTAATTAAAACAAAGCCTTGTGCTCTCTCCTTAGGGCCGTCCTGAATTAACACCCACAGCAATAGCTGCAGGAAAACTGCTGGCTCAGCGCCTCTTTGGCCAGTCTTCAGAACTGATGGACTATGACAATGTGAGTTGTTGGTTTGTTTTTTTTTTTTAATAATAAAAATCTTACACTTTGTATTTTCCCCCTAAGAATTTTTAAAGGAACTGCATTTTGTCATCTGGAATGCAGCTTTGACAGCAGTCAAAGGGGATGTGTGTGACAGAGCTGCCCTTCTCCGTGGTGCTCGAGTCTCCTGGTGTCTGTCACACAGCTGCTTCCCAGGGCTCAACACTGACACCTTCTCTTTCCTCCTGAGCAGGTTCCTACCACAGTTTTCACTCCCTTGGAATATGGTTGTGTTGGACTGTCAGAAGAAGCAGCTGTGCAGTGTCATGGATCAGAGAATATTGAGGTATGAAAGCATTTGTAATTTTATATTTGGTGTCAGGTCGCACTGTGAAAAGACAGAACTTCCATTGTTGGATCAGGTAGAATTTTTGGTCCCCAAAATACTGTGTTTGCAACTGGGGAGTTGGTGCCTTCAGGAGTGCTCAGAACTTTAGTAGAATTGCAGCAGGTCACAATGGGAACTGTTACCTAGTGGGCTTAAAATCACTGATAACTTTAAAATTACGTGGCAGCTTTAAAGTAGCTGCCATTTTAGCAATTTATATTGTGCAGCATCATTAAATAATGGTTATGTTCCTTTTAATTGTCAGAATTGTGGTGTGGGTCAGATTCTTTAGTCTAATTTTTGGGAAGTCCCCAGAAACAGTCACCCAAGCTGCCAAGTGCCTTTGTGGCTGAAATGTCTTGGTGCAATATGCCTGGGCATTGTATATTGAGAAGGAAATCTGTTATGGCACACCCAGCCCTCTGATAGGAGGAATGAGATTTAAGGTACTCATGATAAAAAAACTGACAGTCACAATATAACAGGGCAGAATTCAAACAAGTCACCCTTGAAAAGATATGTGGTGTTACTCTTATTCATGATCTTGCCCCAGGTTTTGTTTTTAATCTAATAATCCTCCAAGAAAGGTTTGTGTTAAACTCGTAACTGTGCTTTCCATATTTTTCTTTAAAATAATGAGCAGGTTTTAAATAAATAATTTTTTTCTACAATAGTATAAAGATGTAGTAACAATAGTCATTATAATATTAAATACCAGTTTTTGATATAATGGTACTCTCTAACACAAAATGTTACTGTTTTTCCTCCCAGGTATTCCATGCATATTATAAACCTTTAGAATTTACAGTGGCTGAAAGAGATGCAACTCAGTGCTATATGAAAGTGAGTTTTGTGAGCTTTTAACTTGCTTTTAACTTAAAAGAAGTGATATTGTACAGCCAGCTTTAAGGAGGACTGTTTGGCAAAAAGACATCTTGAGATGGATGAGATATTTTCTTGTTGACAACTCATTTCTCTATTGTAACTCCAAAAGTTTAATGTTCCTTACATATGCCATTGCCTCTTGAAATGGCTTTACAGAAATTGGCATTTTTCAGAACTGGCGTTCTGCTGACTAATACTGTCTTTGAACTGCTCTGAAGGTCCTAAGAAATATTTCACATTCTATAGAGATCAATCTCTGCTTCTCCCAGCAAAGTTTTTAACTGATTATATGTAATATTTGCATTGCATTCAAAAAAATGAGGCATAAGGCTTGCAAAACTAAAGTAACTGTTCAGTCTTAGTCATGAAAACAAAAGTTGCTGGTTTAGACATGCAGTTTGTCTTCTAGAGTGATCCAGTTGCTTCAGTGTTGAAAAGGTTTTTGATGCACTTGCCCTTAGTAAAGAATCTTAGATAAAGTGTACTGTTGGTAGAATATATAGTAGTTTTGATTTTATTTCTTTTCTCCTCAACATCAGGGAACAATCTTTTTTGCATAAATAGTTCCATCAATTATATGATACAGTATTATATTGCCATTGTTATGTAAGAAATGTCCATGGTCAGTAGTCAAAACCAGTTTTTCTAACTGTATTTTGTCACATCTGATTTATGTAAGTGCCTTAGTAGCTTGCCTTCGGTGTCCCAAGTAGCAGTGCAACTAAGGTGATGCTATTTCATTTATGTATTCCCTTTGAATTATGAAAATTAAATATTTGGGGGGGAATAGAAATAGCATAGTAGTTGTTGGATGATATTGAATATAGTCCTTAATGAATTCTCAAAACACATAAACATTTAACTTGAGTGTTTCAAACTCTATTGCAAGAGAGGTTTTTCTTTTAAACTCCTCAGTACTTAAAGTCTCACGTCAGGATTGCTGCTGTTCCTGGCATTGCTGAGGAAAGAATTCAAGCTTTTACTGAGTAGCAGAACTTACTAGTGATGACTAGTGATGATTTAATGCTTGACAGGAGGATGCCGGGAGAGTCTCATTTTCTTTCCATAATTATAAAGATGGTGTCCTTAGAGGAACTGAAAAGTTTTCATTAAGTTCTCTAATAAAAATTAAGTGTGCAGTGACTCAGCTCTCCCAGATATTATTAACTCACCTTCATATTTGGCTACTTCCAAGGCTTGACTCCTTTTTAGGTTGTGTGTCTGATGTGGTAAATGCATGTCACCAAACATGCTGCTGTAAATGTTGACTGCCTGAATCACAGAGGCACAAAATGTCCCCTAACTGGCAGTGTCATCTGTGAAAATCCAGCTGGTGAGCTGCTTAGAATAACTGCACAGGCTTGGAGAAGTGCTGAGGTGGCCATTCAGTGGAACAGAACATTGGTTACTAGACTACAGAAAGTATTTTTAGGATTTCATACAAATGACAATCAACACCGTATTCAAACCCACAAATTATTGTTGTCAGTGGCTCCCTGAAGTCTGAAAGAAATAAAGCTTCAGTTCAGGAAAGTGCTTAAGAACAGGAGTAAGACCTCTTGAAGTCAGTAAGACTTAAGCAAGTGCGTAAGTTTTTGGCAGATTGGAAATAAACAGCTAAACTGGGATCTTGGAGCACTTCAGTTTCATTTAATTCATCTTCATGCCTTATCTGTAAGTGTTCTAAGAACAGATCTCTGTGTAATGTATTGTTTTCAGATGGTGTGCTTGCGAGAGCGAGAGCAGCGAATACTTGGCCTTCATTTCATTGGGCCAAATGCAGGCGAAGTTATTCAGGGATTTGCTCTTGGAATCAAGTAAGTACAAAAGAATGTCTTCAGCTTCTAAAGCTTGCTTCTGAAGTTATTGTAAGATTATAAAAGATAGCTGCCTAGTTTTGGCAACACTATAAAGAATGCATGCTTTTTGTTGCTTTCATGAAGGATTGCACATCTTTTTCACTTAAAATACTGCAGTTCTTCATTAAGATGTATTGAATTTAGTTACTGTAATATTGGATATAGTTAAAGAGCAACTGGGGAAAATATATTGTTGATTTGATATAGTTAAAGCGAAAAGCAAAATTGTGCATTAACTTACTAATGTTAGTGTTTTTCAGTGTAGCTTCTTCTGCATTCTATGCACAGGATAGGAAACCACCATATAGTTTTGCAAGCTACTTCTTTGAAAGGGTATTTGTGCTTTTCATAAAAACCTTCCTTTACACCTGCCAAGCATTTTCTTTCCCAGTCTTATCTTTAAACATGCACAGCCACTGCTCTTCAAAAGCTCAGCAAGGACTTCCATGAATTTCTATATGTTTCTGAGGTATAAGCTAATGATAATGCAGTAAAAGAGAAACTTCTGTAGGATGGTGAGAGAGGGGAGGTGCTTTTGTTTGGAGCCATCTGATAATTGCAATAACAAACTAACCCTTTGTGATCTGATCTTGTTTAAGATTTTGCTCAAGTATTAATATAGAAGCCCTCCCTTTGAAGGAGTAAGGAATTATTTTGTGTTCTCTCTGGTAAATGGAAAATTCCTGCTATGCTTCTCATGTCTTATAATTATTTCTTACTTGTTTTTACATTTCCCTTCTTATTGCTGATTCACATCTTCAGAAATGTTGATTTGTGTATTTACATGACTAAATTATAGTTTTTTTACTCCCTCTTTGAAGAAAGGATTCTGGGACACAACAAATCACCCCCTGTTGTGGTGTTAGTTCATTTTCCTAATTATGATAACCATTTTATTGCAGTTTTAGTCTTACAGATGAGAGTGACTAGCATAAATGAAAAGCAGAAAGAATTAAGAAGGCAGGACCGCAAGTATCATGAGAGGAATATCTTGGAAATCACTGATTGCAGTGTACCCTCAGTACACATTTTCAACATGTGTTTGTAGTCCATTAATTGCCAGTGGTATAGATTCTAGAACTACATTTTTTAGGCTGTCATTGTTTTGAAGTTTTATCCAAAATAACCATTGAAAAGGAAGCACATGGAACTGGAGTGTTTTTCTGCCTTGCTTGAGGGAAATTAAAACTTTAGCCACAGTAAGAGGTTTTCAGCAGGTCAGATTCCTGTATTGGTTTCTATTGCATTTCACAAATCCAGGGCTTTCAACGTGGAACACTCACTGGAAGAGCTGCTGTTCTCCTTTGTCAAGTATTAGGTCTTGCTTCAGCCTCTCTGAAGGACAATTTTCCATCTTCCCTCCCCACTTAGCACTCCAGCAACATCTCTGCTCAGCAATGATCTTTAGATTGTCAGTGCTTTTTTGGATGCAGGAACACTAGAAAGCATCTATGGTTCCCTTCCCTGTATTTTGTCTAGGGAGATAACATCATTCCATAGAGAGCTTGAAACAATTCTTAAACTTAGGGCCATTTTAGCTATTCTTAAAGCATGACCTGCCAGGAATAGCAGCTTAAAGGAAAGTCATTGAGTCTTACAAAGGTTATTGGACAAGTTAAGGAATTAAGCAACTGGGATTTTATCTGAAGGGGGTTTTGGTGGTATTTTTTGTTTAGTTTTACAAAGGAGAGGCTTTTTTGTCTCCTGCTCATAACATTGATATGTTCAGTGTAAGCATCAGTGACTTTCTGCAAGATCATGGAGTAATATTCTGGTATTACTTCCTTCAGCAGATTCTTTCCAGCAGTTCTGATTAAGATTGTCTTCCTCTGTGTGTGTATGTGTGCACTTTTTCCCATCTGGAGTTAGTGAAACACACATGTATGTACAAGAAAAGCTGAAGGTTGCAGTTTTGTCATATGTTTTTGCCACAGGCTCAGTTGTGACTTGGGGTAAATTGCTTAACTGTGTCTGTCTCAACTCTTATGACAATTGTTTCCTACCTCAGTGTTGTGACTCTGGGCGTCTACATGTTGGGTAAGTGCCTGAGAAATAATAGAGGCTGCAGTGCCTGAGAAATAAATGCAGCTCCTCTACCTGATAAAATGGACAGGAGCAGATGTTCTTTGATGTTTTAGGGCCTTCTAGCTGTTTCAGGTGAATGGCATTTGACTGTGTGGGTCTTCCTTTCTGTGTTGTTTTGGGTAGATGTGGTGCCACGTACCCTCAGCTGATGAAGGCAGTCGGCATTCACCCGACCTGCGCTGAAGAAGTCACCAAGCTGCACATTACAAAGCGTTCTGGCTTGGATGCAACAGTCACAGGCTGCTGAGGTTAAACACCATCCCTGGAAAGAAGGAAGAAAAGCACAAAATATGTTTGTAGAGAAAAGGGGCACATGGAGTTGAAACAGCTTTAATGGTTTGAGTTCCAGGAATCTCTCTCATTCTCCCTCTAGGCAGCTTTTTCTCACAGCCAAAAGAATTGTCCTTGCACCGTCTCAGTTCTAAAACCAAAGCAGTCCTGCTGTAACAAATCTCTCTTTCAAAGTGCCTAAAACTCTTCTCTTGCTGGGAGCTAGGAAATAATCACAGTATTTTATATGTAAATGTGACTGAAGCCAGTGACATCTGAGGCCATCTAGAAATTAGGCAGATTTCATTCAGGTTTCTCTGCTGGCACGACTGACAGAGGTGTCTCACGTGATGCTGACACAGATGCTGGGAATCAGACAGGGTCTCCTTAGAAGTTTGGTGTGATACTTTGGCGTGAGTGCTTGGGTAGCTCATTACTGAGCCTGATGCTGACTGAGACTTGGTACTCACCAGCAGAAACAAGTTCCCAGAGTGTGTAACAACAGGCAAGCACTCACCTCTAGGGCTTTTCTTTAAAATGTATTATATACAAGAAATTAATAGAAAATCACCTATCACTGAAGCTGTGCTGCTGCTGGAAGAATCCCAGTGGACTAAATCAGTAGCAGCCTGCTCACAACATCATGGTGGTGGCTGAGAGTGAATGAGTTCAGAGGTGCTAAAGGAAGAGTTGAATTTTAGGGTGACTTCTCTGCCTACTCCTGAAATTTTTAATTTGTTTCAGTTCAAATTAATTTGACACATCTCACAAATTACTGCCTGAACAGTGTTTATTAAGCAATGCTGATAAGTAGAATCAAACCCACTAATAATCCAACTTACGCAGCATTTTCTGTTTTATAGAATGCAGAAATCTGGCTGACACTGATACATTTTCTTGGTTTGTTTTTAAGCCTTTCTCCCTGATGAGCTGGGACTACATCTGAGTTGACTTAGGTCTGGCTTTAATAAAACGTTTCTGAAGGGCACTACATTAAACAGCGATCTAGAGAAGGAACAGTCGTGCTCAGAACAAAGGTATAAAATAATTATCTATAAAGTGTTTTTTTCCTTTTGCATACTGGGTCCACTAAAAGCCTTGCCCTGCCGCACATTCCTGCCGATTTTCGGGCTCTCCAGAAGGGGGAGGTGCTGGCTCATCTGTGGCAGGGAAGAACCGCGTCTGGTGGTGAAGCTGCTCCTGCAGAGCCCTGTTAAGGTCTCCCGACAAAGGCAAGCACGAGGCAAACTGCACTGAATTTCAGGTTGCAATACTTCGATGTGCTCAGTCACAGAGTTTCCTGCAGCCTTTGCAACAGAATAGTGACCGTAGGAAGAGATCAGCTTGAGGTGAAGCAGAATGTATCCTTTTTGCAGTTAAATGATATCAGTGTTTTATTTGTGGAATTTGATATTTTCATTCCAAACTTGTTGCACAAGTTTAGAAGAACAGTCTGATGACCATGTGTATCTTTGATTTGATTGCCAATTTAATTTGATTGTTATTTCACTGCTGCAACACAGAAAAATGGTTGGCTTATTACAGGTGTGAAATCTTTTTGACCATGAGAATTGTACCTGTTGAGAAACTAGTGGACAAAAAGGGACCAAAACTTCCTTGTAAATGTGATGTAACAGCATTTATTACACTTTCACTGACACTATAATATTCCATTTTCAAATATTTGTTTTAACTTAACAACAAAAGAAAACTTAAATGCTTTCTTTATGAAGTTTCTTGATTTTTGGTCAATATTTCTGGTCCATAAAATAGGAAGGAGTGGTATGGTTTGACTGGAAATGGTATTCCCTGTCAGATCTGCTGATGCCATTTTTCATCTGAGAAGTCATCCATAAGTTTGTAGTTGAAAAGAAATACTTTGAGTGGAAGTGCAGTTGAAACAGTGCCTAAATTTTGCAGTTGCCTTTAGAAGAAATGATGAAAACTTTATATCTGTATATAAATGTGTGCATACCTGCACATTCAGAAGTTTCTGTTTCCTTTAATAAAGGACTTATGAGCATGATGCAGCCAAAAACCCTATTGGATTTTCTCAGCTGTTTACAAAAAAAAGAGTTCATAGTAAATTAGGTTCCTTAAAATGTTTTACTTAGCATTTCTAAACACTGAAATACAGCCTGACAGAGATTTTTCTGTGAGAAGTATCTCACTTCTGACTAAATTGTCATTTGTATGCCTGCAAGATTTTTTCCTAGTAATTACCCATTCTAGTTCCTTTTGTTTCCCACAAATGAAAGCACTGGGTTTAGCCTTGTAACATCAGCTTCTCTTCTCTGCCCTACCAATGCATCCAGCAGAAAGAGTTGTCTGTCCCTAGAGACAAATCAAGGGAAAGATGAGTTAATTTCATTCATCATAAAGTTGAAAATAATGATTTGGGACAGCAAATAGAGAAATCTGAAGGAAATGTGTCCTCAGTGTGTGAAACTGAGACATGTCATCTTTCTCAGAAGTAACAGAACTGTCTTGGTTTTAGAATTGCTGAGTGGACTGCAGGAAAATTGTTCCTGTCTCTTCAACAGCAGCTCAGTTTTGTTCCTCATTTAGTGGAAAATGCTGTTGCCCCCCTGATGTAAAGGTGAACGTACATTCACACCTACATCACCCTAAAGTCAGAGCCAGCAGCAGGACAGAATAGTGACAACTACCGCGATTGTGCTTTTTTTCCTGAAGGATTCACCAGGGATGGTGCTTAAGAATTGTTTTTAAAAGCCTGACTAATGTCAATTGAAACAACTGATGTACACTGCAAATTACTGATTGTGTGTGAAAATGTATAAAAATAAAAAATTGAGTCAGGCTTCACAGGATGCCAGCTGATGAGGATTTGTTTGTCAAACCACACCGTGGTGCAAACAAGTCTGAGCTTTGCTGGGTCCCTTATATGTGTGATTCTAATATTTATTGTGTTGTGAATTAATTAATGAATAAAGAATATTTTTTCTAGTAAATGTATGCTTGTATTTGCTTAATTTTGTACACATGATTTCTGCTTAAAATAGATGTGCTTTTTGTTCTCAATGCTGTTTCTCTTGGTTGAAGTGTGTAAGGGAATGAAGAAGCAGACAGACTCAGACCTTTTAATGAGAAAACATTGATACCTGTCTGTATCTGTGTGTAAACTGAATAACCATGGAGATTTTTCCAGGCTAGAGGGCCTCTTATTTTAAATTGAAATTAAGAGAACCTGTAGACTTAGTAAGTATGTTTTCAAAGACTCTCCTGTTTATTGCAGCTGATGAGATCTAACAGGTATTTTCACTGTCCCTGCATGTTGACGTGCTTCCTGAGGTCCCTTGAAATACAGAGTGTTGTACAGGGCTAACCTATTCTGCACCAGCTGTTCACTGTGGGTTTTAAACTAGAACACAAAGTGGAAAGAATGCATTGGAACAAAGCCAGCTGGTAGCTATAGGTAGGTAAAAATGTAGGAAAATTAATTGAGAAATGACTAGCAAAATATATTTAAAACTCTGAGAAGCTTCTCTGTCAGAAGAGAAAGGGAGGACATTGTTCAGTTCATCTAAATTTTATTTCTTTAAATCCACTGATTTTGATGAGAAGTTCCCATTAAGTCAGGTAATGCTGAGCTTCTGAAGCAGGCTAGTTTAGTATTATCTCAGTATGTGCCCTGGATTTGATGCTGAGAATGAATATTGACTTTATTATATTTAAAGACGTTTTTATTGCTGCATTTTTAATCAGTTTTAATTTCCTGTAATATTTCATTGCAGATTCTAACTAATTAGGATAGCTAGTAACAGTGACTAAAAAAGGGAGTACGGTAAGAAATTCTGGATTATTTTTTGTTCTCTATTTTCATATGTCACCTAATCCCAAAGCAAAAGGAATTACAGACAACCATACGGACAATAATCTTTATAAATTAGGAATTGAATATACTGCATTATTTATATAATACCTAACGTAACTTGTTCTCAATGCTGATATTGTATAAGTTTTGCCTTTTCCCATTTCTGCATGCTCTGTATGTTGTTACACCTACTGAAAACTGTTTCTACAATTTAGATTATTCCAGACCAGGAGCTGAAAAGGTACTTCACACAGCAGATCCACCTTTTTTGCTAGCACAGTTGTTCTGATAAAAGCATAAAACCCATTTGCACAGTGCAGTGTATTTCCAACCAAAGCAGTTGCACATTGTACAGGCTTTGGAGTTTGAAGGGTTCTCTTGGAGGCTCCTGTCTGTCCAACAAAGTAGGCAATTTTGTGCCCATATAAATTGCCATTTGTCTAAATCCCAGTGACATCAACGTACTCAGAGTTAATGCTGGCCATTAATTTCAGTGGGATGCAAGTATGTGTCTTAAGTGCTTTGTTAAAGGGGAATCAATATAAGCATATGCCAAAACGTCTTTCATTATTGCAGTTGGGGAACAGGCTGCAATTATGATTCAAAACATAAAAGGTACAATAGACATCTATGATTAGGCAATGAAATATGCCTTTAATAAGCATAGTGCAGACAGTTTGTTTTGCAATACGTAAACTTGTATAAAATTCATTGACTTTTTCATTCTTTCAGATCTGTATGCTCTCTTTTAAGAGAGGTTTTTTACTTTTATGCACAAAGTTTTCCTGATGTTCTTCCAGCAGGAAGGCTGGGTTTGCAAGCATTTATTCTAGTGCCAAACTTGAATTTTACTGGGAAAAGAGGAAAGAGCAGAGCAGACCTTTTTTCCTTTTCTTTTCTTTTTCTTTTCTTTCTTTTTTTTTTCTTTTTTTCCCAGGGCAGCATGCAACAGATATGCTGTAATTACTCTAACTGATTTTTTTAAAAATGGAATATTTCTGTCCACTACATGTCAAAGAGCTAATTATGTTTCTGTTGTGGTACGCAAAGTCAATATTGTCAGCTCTTCTTAGTTCTAATCCTCTACATTGAGTTTTGATGGGCCAGGTGAAATATCCCCTTCAGCACCTTGCTGCAATTCTTGTCAATCATCTTGCCATGAAAAACATGCATATTACAAAGGCTTTGGCAACACTGCATCTGATTTCAGTCTTTAATCTTATATGCACCTTAAGAAAACATCATTCCAACTACTGACATTCTGTTTGGGACATGAATGGGATCCTATTTGCTGTGGGGAAACAAAATAAAATGACCTAATCTTTAATGGATATAATGGAACTCTTTGGCCATCACAGTGTAAGGACTTAGTAGTAAACCACAAATCTAGGAACAAAACAATTAGGATGGTGAATTGGAGAAGGAATTAAGCAGAATATCTCAAGTGAACAAGAAAATGCTTGTGATTGTAAAATACCTCACTTCAAGCACCATTGGAGTTAGGAGGGTGCCTGTTGTTGTAAGCCCAGACTTTCTGTGAAAGGAGTGCTGTTTGCTGAAGTCCATTTCTAAGCACAGCACTGTGTGTGCCACCTTTTTGTTGTTTCTTAGAGACAAGATCTAGCACATCTGAAATCTTCTGGTCCTGCAGTGGAAAATTAACATCATTCCCTAAGAAGCTGGAATATAAACTAATAAGGCAGGTTTCCAGAATCTGATTGCATCAGTCAGAAAGATATAGTATGAAGAGAAAAGTGGATATTCCCTGGGGGGGTAGGGTGAAATGGAGACCAGTCTTGTTTGAACAAGGTGCTGTGCATTGTTAGCTGGGTAGAGGTATTGGGAGTTGCAGCCTGTCAGAACCAGCATCTCCAAGGAGGGGGTGGGGGGGAACTTTTCCAGGTAAAAGTCTCAGCAGTTTGTGGTAGAGTATGTCCAATATATTAATACTTTGATTTAAGGAAAGCCTTTATACTCCATGAAAGATGAATGGTAAGAATACTCACCTCCTTCAGATCATACAAACACCAGTTGGGGTTTTTCTGTCCTTCCCTTTACATTAAAGCAACGTGGGAATCAGGCTTGTTCTTCCTTGTTTCAGCATAAAAACAAAGAGGAAAATCCCTCTTCTTAAATCTTTGACGAGGAGCCTTCATTTTCCCAAGGCTCTTTAAAGAGTTATTATTAGCTGGGTGGAACAGAAACAAATCTAAACCAAAAGGACTATAGATACCTGTTCAGTCCTTGTCTATTAGAATATTATGCAACTCCAGTAACTTAAAGTACCAAGGGAAAGAAAACAGTGAAAAAATACAGACTTTATGTTTTAAGCAAAAACCAAGAAAATAAGGAAATGTTGGCTTCTTTGCCAGCTCCCTGTGAGAAAAGGCCCAAATATGTTTTTCCAGGGTGTACTCCCAACAAAGCAGTCAAAATTGAAAGCTAGTTTTATTTTTGTCTCTTACTAATATGTGAATGAACTGCAGTGCAGCCGATACTCTGTTCACACTGTCACAGCAACAGGTTATAAGCAGTTTTTATCGTTGTGCAGGAGGCTGAGCTCAGCAATCTTTATTTAAAGACCTTTGTTCAACAGGGACAAAGGATCGAGCTTTGGCATTTTTATTAATTTTGATAATCTTCCTTTTTTTTTCTCTCTCAAAGGCTCAAGAGGAAGTGCATTAATTTTCAACTTCACACAAAGCAAGTTGTACAAACACAGCTGAAAACATCAGGAAACCCAGGCATTTTCCTTAGAGAAATGGAGTCAACTAATGTTCTGCTGGCAAGAGACTCCTGAACAGTTGGGAAGATGTTGTTAGGACAGGAGTTGGGCAGCAGGGTGTTCGCACTCTGAGAGCACTGTTCACTTTGGTGAGTTTAGGTGAATGATTCCGTAATGGAGAAAGCAGAGATTATTAACCATATAACAGGAAGTAATTTAAAGAATACAGGCTGCTTTGGAGACTTCAGAAATGGCTCTCATATTGGAAAGGGGTTTATTTTACTTTTTTTATTAATTTAATTTACACCAGACTGAGATCTAATTAAATCATGACAGCACTTTTGATTTTTGTTCTTTGCTTCTCATTATTTATTAGACATATTTCAAACACAGGAAAATAAGGAGAATTCTCTTGACACTTCAGACGTTGCTTGCATTACTGTCCTTGTTCATTCTGCGTATATCCAGGACACCTTAAAGTTTCAGGTCAGGACGTTGGTTCTCTTCCTTAATTAGGGATTTAATTGTAATCCTCGAACTTTCCTTGTCCACGTTTTTTGAAAGATGCTCATTCTATTTCACTTAGCTCCTTTTATCCCTCTTTAAGTGTTAGTGAGTGAATTCCCTTCTGATGGGGTCACAGTCCAATGTATTTGTAAGAGAACATTTTGTGACTTTCTGCTTGCATTTTCCTTTAACTCCCATGTAGTTCCAAATCTGGAAATGCCAGAGCTCCAGAGGAGGCAGTTCGAAGTCCTGTCCTTAGCTGTGGTGTTGTCCCCACTGAAGAATGAGAGACCAACCATTTGTGAGTGTTTACAGATGGACCTTGTGAAGGGCATCATCTTTGCTTAATGACAAGATGGGTCAGGTTCACAGGCTGTGACAACAGTGCCTCAGGATTTCCATGACAGTGGCAAAGTGGAACATCTGATGAAATCTGCTTGTGAAATGCAAGGTCTCTGTCTCTGAGGTTACTGAGAGCTCTGGGGTCTTGCAGTTTTTGTACTGAGTAGCAAATCTAAAAGTGCAGAGAGCTACCCTGGAGTGATGAAATTGTCCATGTGTGAGCTTAAACATCCTTGAGAGGCCACCTCATTGTCCTACACTCTGGTTCTGGAAGTCCTAATATTTCCCAAGTTCACAAGTTGGGTGAACATTTGCTTTAAGCGATGGAGCTGATCCCTAGGAACAGGAGAGGGGGGTGCTCCCTTGGATCTACATTATTGATTGAAGCACTCTCCCTCACTGTACTTCAGTGAAGTGTGGCCAAGAACAACAAGATAAGAATTAATGTAAGTGACAGGGGAGTTTCTCAGACTCTGCCGGTGCACATTAGCCTGGCTGAAGAGAAAAAGAAGCTGATACTTGAGTCTTTTGAGTTGTGAAGGGTCTGGTCAGTCCTTGAAGGGGAAGCACATGAATGGCCCAGTTGTCATCGCATTTTATTTTTCCTCCAACTTTGACTAATGGTGCATTTCCTTCGGCCTCCCACGGGCCATCCGTGGCTGACTTGCTTTGTCACTCTTCACATCGAGTCGCTGCCTTTACTGTCCACGCTGTTCCCATGGCGGGGACCCGGTGTCCTCTAAAGAAACGCACAGGCACAAACCATCTGTCATTCTCCCACTCCTCTTTCAAGCCACCACTTCCCATACTGTGTGGCCTTGCAGGCTGGGAGCAGCCTGCCTCCCCCTGCATGCCTGGAGTACATGCCAGCTCTCTCCCCACTTGATAAGGGACCTCCCGACATTCTGCCTGTAAAAATACTAATGGGCATCTCCCTGTTGATAACCAGCTCCGCCTTTTTATTGTGTTCATGGGGTGATAAGTTGTCTGAATCAACAAGGAATTGTCCCTTTTGTAGGCAAAGTTATGAGGGTCAAATTAGGTGTGAGTTGTGAAATTAATCACTGCAACCAGAAATAATTTGTTGTGTGCTATGGGCAAAAGAAAAAAAAGAGAGAATAGAAGAGGAAATTATTGTAGGGCACAAAAACCTGAAGTGATCAGGAAGGAGAGATGAGAGAATGGCTGGCAGTGCTGTACAGGATGTTCAGCTAGGCCTGTGGACTCTGCTGGATTTGGTCTCCTGCACCTGTGGACTGTGAAATAATAGAACAAGGTTCTTTAATGTCAGTTAAGAGTCTGAATTAGTGCACATGCAAGGTGTCTTAGGGAGAGGAAAACACCTGACTTTGCAGCTGAAACAGTGCTTTTATATGTATGTTAATTGGTCATATTCTTTGCACATCTCTAGATAATCTGAATCACACAGAACTATTCCCTGCTGGAAATTAAGTCCAACAGATCTAAATTTTATATGGAATTTCTGAGCTAAAAGTCCAGTCCATCCTTCTGAGACAGCACTTGACAATGTGCATGTGACCTCTTTCTAGGAATGATGCCCTCTGAACCATGACTTTTCCTATGGCATAGCTTGGACTCACTGCTTGGGGGCACAGCTTTTTGGGTCAGTTGCTGCCAGGGCTGCACTTAGAGCAGGATTCAAGAGTATTGGTTAGAAGACAGCAATGTGGATAAACCTGCAGCTTATGTATATAAACAGTGTAACTGGCATGACCGTGTTTTCCCAGAACTATTAACCAAGTCTGGCGGAAGGAAGATGCAACTCAGAGGTCAAACCTATAAAAACAAATCCTGTTGAACACAGCTAGAGCTCTGTATGAATTTGGTTCTAACTTCAGAAACTGGGGAGCTGCAAGAGGAGGATGGGAAGGGAAGATAGTGCAACATGCACTGAAAATCTTCAGTTGTGTTTTCTGGGGTGAGAAGCCTGAGGTGTGCTGA
The DNA here is from genome assembly GCA_013396655.1 of Campylorhamphus procurvoides. Taxonomy (NCBI): domain Eukaryota; kingdom Metazoa; phylum Chordata; class Aves; order Passeriformes; family Dendrocolaptidae; genus Campylorhamphus; species Campylorhamphus procurvoides. The sequence continues at coordinate 396,231 of WBMV01016874.1, read as the reverse complement.
ATTTGCTTGGAAATGCTGCAAAGCTGTTCTCATTTCCTGTAACTTGCAAGGTTGGCCCTTTTCCATGGCTAAGCCCCAATTCTTAGCTAGCCAGAATGAAGTGACAGGAGAAATTCACTCTCTCTTTCATCTTCTAGTGTATCTAGGAAGGCAAGAACCAAGACTTTGAGCTATTAATTCCTAAGTCTGTGGCTTGATTTGCTGCAGTAGAAACTGTGATTTAAGGGTTTTGTCTTCTCTTACCAAAGCTAATTGTTAATTGCATCTTCTTTCTCCAGCCACTGCCACAAGGAATGACTGCCTTCTGTGCTGATGACAGATCTGCCCCTCTGTTATCAGACACTGCTTTTTTGCCCTCTCAGTTTCGTAAGAATTGCCTCTGCCTGGGAGCCAGTGGAGCAGCCGTGCTGGGCAAAGCAGCTCTCTGAGGAGGAGGATGAATGACAGAGGGATTCCCTTCGGCATGGATGGGGCACTGAGGTTGTGTTAATATTTTTATCCTCCCCTCAATGCTCCCCTTTCCCTGCTCTGAATTCTTAAAGTGAATCATGGTGTTGCTGTATGAGCAACAGAGAGAGATGACGCTATGGTAACTTGAAAAAACATTTTATGGCACTGCTGTGTCTCACTGTGTCAAAATTGCCAGGAAAGAGATAATTGCTACAGGTGGCAGAGGCTGCTGGATGGCCATCAGAGGGTACATAGGCAATAAATTTGAATGCCTCTACCAAATGTCTAGTGTTTACACCAGCGATACTGCTTCCTTTTCTCTCACTCCTGTCATGTATGTGGTTTTGCTCCAGCTCCTCCTGTGCTCAGGGAAGAAGCAGGTCTGGCACTCCTACTGCCCTGAGGTTCTGTGGGGCTCTGTGAATGGGTTAACAGTGATGCAGCTACACTGGCACAAAACTCTGGCGATGTTCCAGCGCAAAGCAAAGTTTGTCTGGAAGCCACTTGCTCTGAAAAGTGTCTGCAAGCAGTAGAGATACCCTCCTGGAGATGTGTTCTCAGGGCTGGATCTCAGCTGTATTGAGAATCAGCTTTTTGTTCATGTCCTTCCCTGAGATATTCTTTAATAGTTGATTTGAACAGTCTTTAGCAGAGATCATATTTCTAGTTTGGGATTCCCTTTATACATCTTTCATTAATACAGGGATTCTCTGCAATCAGAGACCAGCACTGCAGAACAGCTGGATCCATTTTGGCTTGACAAGGGGCATGGGCATTTTTTATATATTTATGGCCTTTGTGAACATTCAAAATTATTTTTATAAATATTAAAAATAATCAAGGGTTAGGGTTATGGAAAGAATTCATCCTGCAATTCCATCATCTGCAGGAGTTCTTCATCTTCCTCTAGAATATGTATTACTAGCTGACACTGTGAACTAACTGGTCCAGTCTGGGAATTTCTAGCTACAGCTAGAGGAAAAGGGAGGCTGTGAAGGGAATTGGTATCTCTTGATCATCAGAGAGAGCAAATATAACACAGGCGGCAGTCTGGCTGCCCCTGGAGCAAGTCAGAAGCAAGAAACTTGCAGGCAGTCACCTCCGAGAGCTCCCCAGAGCTTTGCTTTGCCTGCTGCACCCGCTGTGGTTGCTCGGTAGGTTACTTGCCCTGCTTGTCTTGAGGTAGCTGCAGCTGAGGCATCTGTTTTCCATTTGGAGCTTGGAGGATGCCCAGGTCTGACTTGGCATGCTGTCTGCACTGGGCATCAGCAGTACAGATGTGGAAACCACAAACCCGATTAATATGAGCCTAGAGTAAAAACTCAAATAAGCTTATAAATAAAACCAGACTTGCAGATTATTTGTTTCCATATTAGTCTATAATAGACCCTACTCAATATGTTTGTTTTATTTGGTTTGGTGACCGACATAGGTATTTATATTTCCAATAAAAATTTAAATCAGAATACAACAGATGAAGTAAGCTTAAATTATTTGTGCAGAAGATGATTGCAACTGTCTGAAGCATGTAATTCCTTACATGAAATGTTAGCCTGCTTTGAACAGAGATGTGACAGACTTTTCAGTATTTAATTTACCATTCCATCATAGCTCCAAATCCTACATTTATATATTAAAATAGACTCCTAAATGGACTCTAATCCTCAATGAGTAATCCTGAGGTGTTGGATGGCTTGGTGGGTCTAATTCTTGGTGTAAGCACCATCTGTGTGATCTTGGGTGAGTCACTAAATGATCTTAGCTTAAAGTGGTGACTGTCCTTTTATCCCTGCTAGGCTCCTGCTGAGTCTGAGCTTGATGACCTCAGGTACTCCTTTCTAGTGCAACTTCAGCTGCTTGAGTGCAGGTAATGAAACCATCCAGAGAAGAGTTCCAAAGAACCATCTGAGGACATTCTTCAAGAGTGCTGACAGGCATTTTACTCAGTGGAGTAACTCTCTTCCTGGGAACTGATGGCTCCTAATCCAAGGTGAGACTGCCTTGATTCAGCTCCATTTAAACACAGCTGTACCAGGAAAATTCTATGGTTTGGCAGCAGCAGGGCATCTAGTTTATTTTGCCTTTACTGTGACCCTTAGTATGGGACACCTGCACAAAGCCTGACAAATCTTTGGAGTGAGACTCCTTGCACCAAGGCCTGGTACATATCTGATGGGCAGGATCTCCAAGTGATCAGTTAGGCCCACCTTGCTTTCAGACCTGACTGTGGTGATGTAAGTGGAACTCTGCTTCACTCCCCTAGACCTCCTAAATAGACACTGGAGAGAAATAAGCACTTCCACATGCTGGTTTGGATCCCACAGAGGCCATCAAGGGAGCATGCAGTTTTTGCATCTCAGTGGAATCAACCAGAGCCGTGGATAAGTATTTGCAGTGACTTCTTTGTGCTAGTGGGGCTCTAAGACAAATGAAAGTACTCTCTTCCCATCTTTGCCTTGCAAAAACATAAGCGAAAAACTTTCACACCCTTTGTTAGGATGTCAGTGCCAGAGGAAAGACACCAGCCATTATTCCATTCAAATGTCCTGTTTTCATTTCAGATTGTTTCTCTGGATTCCCTTTTTTAATTTTTTTCCCTCACTCTTCAGCTGGTTGAGCAATGGCCTGTTCTTATGAAACAAGTTTTCGGCTTCATAATGGTCCTGACTCCTCATTGTTTGAAAGGCAAGAGGGTCACTCAAAGTAAACTGTCTCATGCTAGATAGTGTTTTTCCACATGGAAATGTTGGAGGGCCATTCGATGCTGTCAGCCCAGAAAGGCCAGAAGATGCCTTCAGACTCCCCAGGTGCCTCTGTGTTTGTTTTCTAATGTTATTCCACACACAATATCATTAATATTGTGTCCTAAACTTGTCTTCTTACCCAGAGTCAACATCTAACCTATTAGTCAGCCACTGGGAAAAAGGATTAAGTCAACACTGTGAGGAATTAACCCTTTTCATTGCCCAGAGAAGAAATCAAAGATGATACAACCTCCTTAAATTGCAAAAGGGACTTAATTGTTTTCTCTTACAAAGTAACAAAAATATTTCCTCTCCGTTTGGCACTCAGATGTAAATGCTGTCCTGCATGAATTGGAAAAGACCAATGACTTACAAGATATCATTCCCTTTTCTGTGGTGCACGCCATTGAAGGGCAGGGAATTGCCCTCCCACCCACCTTTTCTTGTTTTGAATCTCCATTTCCCTGTGGGTTGCCCCAGGTACTGGGCTAGGCTTGGCACGTAGACACAATTAGAAATAGAGGCGAGACAGCATGGAGCAAAGTGTCCAAGTGCTGAGTGAGTGCCCAATGGGCCGTAGCAAAATGCACAACCAAGTCAAAGAAAAATGGAAAATGTTTCATAAAATTCATCTTTGCATCCCTTTTTCCTCTCTTGATATATGGCCCCTTATTCACAGCTGCCCGGCCCCGGCCCGCGTGTAAATATGTCAGTGCTCCAATGAGACGGAACACGGGCGAGGAACGCCGGCGGCTGTTCCCAGATAAAACACTGAGCTGGAGCCCAGGAGTTTATTGTAAATAAAGATCAAGGCAAAGCAGCAACATTTCTGTTCGACTCAAGCCTGCCAAGGTTGCTAGTCCAGCTGCTTTCATGACTACCATATGCCCACATGGATTTCCCCTTCCAGAGAGTGACATGTTTCTCTTCTGACAGCTCTGTAGCCTTTGCAAAGTTCCTTGGCACTTTCCATGTGTTGCTTTACAGTCACCTGGAAGCTCTGGTGGCAGAGGGGCAATGGGTGCACGTGTGGGCACGGAGGGGAGAGGTGAACTCCCAACTGTTCAGCTCCAATCCCTCTGTACCTGACCAGCCCCTTTGGGCCTGGGACATGTTAAGGCTTAGTTTGGTTCTACTTAGCAAAGGGCACTGGATCCTGTAAATGGGAATTGATGCTGGCAAGCACAAGGGCCTGATTACTTTAGCAGATGGACGGACTTTTTTTCTTCTGGATGCTGGTGGTGTGGAAGAGAAGGCTGTGGCTCTGTGTGCTGCTGATTGACTGCGAGACAGCCATGGCATGTGTTAGCAGGTGATAAACTTGTCCTTTACATATATTTTTTATTTTAATTAAAGTGGTAGCTGCAAAAACCAGTTATCTAGAAATCAGGTTGGCTAAAGTAGTACCCACCTGGCATCTCTCTGAACAGCCACAGCAGCCAGCTGCCACACTGGAGGGAGGTGCAAGCACTTACAAACCAGAGCCTGAACAGCCAGGCTGGGGTGCGAACTGGTTGTGTTGTTCGGGCTTGTTCCTGCAGTCCATGGGGGAATACAGGAGTGGTCCGAGGGGAGCTGGCTGAATCAGATTATTGAGCCTTCTTTGTAGCCCTTGATTCAAAGTCCCCACAATTTCATTACAAAGTTATTGTCTTTTTCAGTGAGTTCATCTTGTTCTCTGCAAACCCCACAAACAGTGCACTCTGCTCTCCCTCTTTCATCGCTGGGTTCCCTTTGCTGTGTGCTGGGGTTTGCATTTTCCTCACTCGTGTTTCAGATGAGCTGTAAGCCAGAGAGAATAACCAAAAAATATTAGGATTGTATTTTTTTTAAAATTATTTAAGTTCATATGGATCTTGTGCATGTATGTTGTAATATAACTCTTTTAATAATAAAACTTTTAATGCTAATAAGGAACATATATTAAAAAAACTTCCTAAGTCTTCATCTGGCACTACTCTAATATGTTGAAGATTTGGCACAATTTACTGATATAACTCAAGAATAAGAATTCATTCTTCACACTGACAGCTACTGACCTAAGTTCTTGAGCTGACCTAGGATGCTTCACTTCAGATGACAGCTCCAAAAGCAAGAAAATTGAATACTACCACAGTGTATGCTTTAGCTCTGCTGAAGAAAACTGCGAGGTAATGCTGTTCCCAAAAGCAGCTAGTAGTTACTCGAGGTTTTATACTTCTGTAGCAACACCTCTCACCGCACCCTATTGCCAGACCCAAACTAGAGGTTAAATGTGCTGGAAAATGTGGCAGTAGCTTCCAGCATTAGCTGATTCCTAAGTTTATTAGGACTCAGGCATGCCTGCCTTGCATAGCAGCAAGATCAGTTTCAGAGCTGGGAGAGAGGAGCAGCTTTCCTTTCACACACCCTTTCTCTCACAAGTCTGAGCCTCTGCCTTTGCCTTGGCAATGCAATGTGGTTCAAGGGCTGCCCATCTGCAGTGCTGTGCCACTGTTCCCTTTTAAATCAGATAGAAGCCAGGATTGCTAGGGTTGTAGGTTTGGTCTTTTTTTATTAAATAGGTCAGCAGGTCCTAGCAGTGGCACCCATCTCCATCCTGGGAGCCGTGTGGTGAAAGGCCATGTTATGGCAGGCTCCAGTGTATCTTTTTGTCTGTCCTACTTGGTATGGCATGTTCCAGGTGGAGACTGGCAGGGTGCTGGTGCTAAACCCTGCTCTACTGCTGTTTCCTAATGACAACAGCACTATCCTGGCTCCTTGTCCCACGCTGAGATCCCAGCTCCCTTTGACTGCCATGGAAACCACTGCTGCCATCACAGTCCTCTAATGCATTGACGTTTTCAGACTCAGGCACGTTATTCTGGGCAGGGAGAAACTTCTTTGCAAAGAAATGTGCTCTTTAAGTGCTTCCTGTAGTCTCTATTAGGCTAAACCAGGTCTGCATTTTGTAACCAACTTCCCCTTCCACCGCAGAAGCCCTGACACTGCACCTTCATTTCTGGTACTGTACATCATTATTCCTTAACGCCACTCAGTGGAGAAGTAGGTTGATGATAAACATGGCTCTAAGTTTTGTTCAGTAGCTATTTCCCTTAGCAGTTTTAAAGTGTGATTTAAATATTTTTTTATCAGTTCCTTGACAGGTTAATGGGGTACATGGACAGGAGACTTCTGCTTTATCCCCTGCAGCCCTGACAATTTGAGGTGTTGCCTGGCTCAGCTCCTAGCCGTGAGAGGAAGGAATAACTTGCACTTCTCTCCAGTGATTTCCTGATGCTTACTGGTGGATAACAGACATGATTCACTCCAGAAGGTGCTGCTGAGCACTCCCAGGTATCTGACCTGCCAAGAAAAGCTGGTAGCATCAGCTACCATAAGATTTCCCTCTCTTGAGGAGAGGCTAGCGTCAGTCCTGAGACCTGACATCAAATGGTGCAGAGTTTGGTTAGAAGCTGACTGAAAAGGTGGTGCTGTTATTATCTGACACCGGCTGAAACAAAAGCCAAATGTTGATGAATGTCTGATCTTAAAAGTAAACAGTTCGATTTTTTTTTTTCCTTTGCGAGTCAGGGGCCCTTCTAGGGTTTTATCTGATTTTGGCAATCTCCTGCACATTTTGGGGCCTGGAGCATGGTTTTAATTGTTACATCACAAAAGTTGCCAAATAATGTTGGATGCTCCTTAAAAACTCTCTCAATTTTATGGAACTTCTCAACGGCTTGACTAATACAATAATTACTGGAACTCGGCTATGTTGCCTAGTGGCAAATGGAATTTTTTCATAATGATCCTGTCTGTCGTTAATAGCAGGATTTGTTCTTTCTCTCAGCGGGAGAGAGGCCAGAAAGCCATGGTATCTGTCTTTTTTAATGACAGGCAACAGCAAACGGATAAAATAATCAATTATATCCGCAGATAGGTAGATAAAGTATAATTTATCATGTCAAAAACAAAAATGTTTTTAATTGGGCTGTTAATCATTTTGTAATTTTAACTAAAGAGATGGGGACTCTACTTTGTGTTCAGACATCACTAATATTTCATACAACATTCACTGATCTTATTATAGCTTTAATAACAGTGTTTACCACTAACTGCCAAAATATGAAATGCGATTTCTGCTCTCATTAGCTGGAGCCTTTGCAATTATAAAAGGATGCCCTCCCCTTTTATTTTTCTTCTTCTAGAAAAATCCAGGAGGATAAAAAGGGGTTCAGTGGATTAATCAACTGCAGCAGTTTCTAAAATGAGCTGATCTTTATGTTTGATTAGGAGTACCCATACGAGTTACCAACATTACAGAAACGATGATTTTCTACTTCTTTTTTTTTTACAGCAAAGCATATAAAGGGATTAGTATAACACAGCAGAAATTGGAAGCTTAGAGTTTTGATTTCTAGCCACACCTGCGTTGTCTTGGGGGAAGCTCGGCAGATCACTTAATCCCTCCTAACTTGTTCTCCATGTCTGCAATGTAGGTATTAGATAGCTGCATCATCAGGTTGCTGTAGAGTATGTAGGTGTTGTAAGATTCATGAAAATTTGTAATAAAGATGGCAGACATCTGGCTGGCTGGCTGCAACAGCAGCCTCTCTGACAGCTACCTCCTCTTTGAGGGAGGAAATGGGAGGTTTACAGCTGGACCTACATCTGCCCCATGTTATAACTGAAAATGCCCTCACAAGGCTGCCTGATTTCAGGAGCAGTGAGGAATCATTAGCAGAAAAACCTCTCTGCACTGGGGTACTTTGGCTACTCTTTTGTTATTATTTCTGCATGCCATGAGTAGATGCCCTGTGTGTGACCAGATCTCTACTGACCTATCAATTCTACATTAAAATATGCCAGCCATGCTCAGAAAAGAAATATTGTGACTCTTGAGCACCCCTTTGCCTCGAACACACTGAAATTATTTCCCTGCTTCAGAAGTGCTTTGCAGAGGCAGATTAATCTCCATTGCTCCTAGCCTGGTTTCCCTCTGAAAAGTTCTACCTGTCTTAAATCAAGATCCAGCCTTTAGAGTACCTGTTTGGGAGCAGAACATGCTCAAGTTAGTTTGGCAAGGGCAGATTTCTCTTTCAGTGTTACGGTGGATGTTTTTGGCCATGGTTTAATTTTATGTCCATAGCATCTCTCAGCAATGCATGGAATAGAGAGAGGGGCAGAACTTCCCTCCCTGTAACTGGATCTTTCCTGGGAGTGGGGGAAATTTAGTGGATTGAGTGGTTTTTTTACAGGTCTAATGGCAGGATTGAGGCAGTATTCATACTGAGAAACAGGGAGGAGAGGCTCTGGGGCTGGTTTGCCCAAGCATAAATAAATCGGAGGTGCACAAACATTCAAAAAATTCCCAGAGAGTCACGTTGCACAAGTTAATGGGCCTGGTGCCTTCACCTGTGCCAATTTTATGTGACTCTTAACTCTGGTGTTAAATAAAAACGAGACTTGCTCTAATGACATCAACAGCCTTCAGTGAAGAAAATATGCTGCTACTTTGATACAGATCCCCTTTTAAGGAGGACACAGTAGACAGCCAAAGCTCTTTTCCCCATCTGTTAGGTGAATGTAACGATTCCCTGCTCAGAAGTGTGGTCTCAACAACACTCCTCCACTTTCAGTGTTACACTGGAGGATTTTATTAAGAATACAGTTATCTGCTGCCCCTGCTTTTGCCACCTTGATTTTATTCTCCCTCTCCATTACATGAAAGGGGGCAAAAGGGGGACATGAGTTGGCTGGGGGAGAGGAGAAAATAGCATGGGAAGGGGGTTAAATGAACCAGCTGTTATGTGTGAAGTATCTGCTTTCTAATTGCTTCTGTTGGAATTCAGGGGAAAAAGGAACTGGCTTCAGTTAATTAATAAGGCAGGACTCACATAAACTCCAGCTGTGAGCACAGGACTGGTCTTTAAAGGATAAGCTCAGGAGGTGGGGCAGGGAGTTTGATTTCCTTATGCTAAATCCCATCACATGCTGCTGGTAGTGTGTGTGTCCACTTAAGCCTTTTGGTTGGCCTGTCTGAACCAGACATGAGGTATCTGTTGCTGTCCACGTGCCTCACCCCAAGAAAAATGATCTGTCCTCAGAAATCAAAGATGTAAGGCTGTGTTTCAAGCTGGGGTGAAACTGCTGTGTTTTCACTCGAGTTTGGAAACCCTAAAAAGTGAGTATGTTTGGATCAAAGATTTTTGTTCAGACTTAACAAAAGCATGGGTTTTTGCAGCTGGACCCAGATATAGGTTTTCCCTTTGGTCTTCTTTTCTGTCAGAGGGTTTGGATTTGGCATCCTGACAACGTCTCTCTCATCAAGGGTAGCGCTGGTGGGGTGGTTGTGCAGCTGATGCCTCCAGACCATGTCCAAAGGCCATTTTACAGTGATCCCTTTGAGAAGAACAATGCCCAGTTCACTTTTCTTTCTTTTGAGACAGGGGCTCAAAAAGATCAGGACTTTTCCTGAGTTACAGACAATGCCCCTCAAACCCACATGAACATGCAAATACCACAGTGTTTCTTCATTTGGTCCTGTTCCAGGTCTCACTGTTGTAGGACATCCCCCAGCACCAGTGCAAGGTCCTTCTAGTCAGAGAACAGCTGGGGGGTCTGTGCTGAGAACAAAGTCTTCTTCCACTTCCCATGGGATGGCATCTCTGGATTGCAAAGCTTGTTGTGTGTTACGTTAGGAAATGGTGGAATCAGAAAAAAAAAACAAAACCCAAAAAACAGAAAAACAAGGTGGAGGGGATGTTCCTATGTAGTTAAGAGCCTGTTTTTCCTCACTGGTTGTGGAGGGAAATGAGCTTCCTGCTTAAGGTGAGATGTCATTTGCTGGATGGAAACCTTTGTGTCCTGGCTGGCCTGATCCTTTTGGTGCCACCACTCAGGGCAGGTCTCTTCCAGTGTGATCGTTCTCCCTCCCAGGCCCTCTCCTTTCCTGGCACCATGCTCCTGCCTTGCATCAGTCCTGACACTCCTCAGATGAGTGCTAGGGTCAGCATAAGGGAGGGGACATGGCCATGGGGCTGCAAATGGGCTGGGAGTGCTCCTCTTGGCACAGAGAGCCCAGCTGTTTGTTCTCACCGCACCCTTCCTCAGGGAACCTCAGGAATAGCTCAAGCATCCAGGAGGATTTTGGTGTTTCAGCGTTCCTTATTTCAGTGGCAGCTCAGCCTGGTTTGGGTCTAAACACACAGATACATCAATAGCCCCAGTCTCTTGAGCTGGTCTTCCCATGCAGAGAGAAAAACAGCTCTCGGGTGTTACAGCACGCTCCCGAGCAGGCAAGGTGGGGCCTCGCTTTGAAAAGCTCTATAAACAGCAGCTCTTTGTCTCCTCCATTTGTCTTCACCCTGAACGTGTTGCTGTTTTCAGAGGCTGGTTCAAAGTGCTGATTCACAGCCACCAGCCCTATTGTTTTATGTGAGGAGATTAGGGCTGAGAATGCTGTGCTTTTGTAGTGAAAAGACTCCATTGGAAAGAGCAGCATATTTGACATGAAACTGTTATTTATGCTCAAATAACCATCTCGTTTAAAGATGAGACGGTTCTTTTTTTTTACTTTTCAAGTTTAGATCAATCATGTATGAAGACAAACTCCCACTCAGCCTCCCTTGGCCCCTAATACTTTCATTTCATTATTCTTCTGCTCATTATTTTATGATTTTGTCCTTGACTGGAACATTTCTCTCTGATTCTTCCTTACATGCACCATTAAAGAAGGAAAGAACTTACATTTAGAGCTCAAGACTTGTGCAGTTCTTAAGCCATAAATAATGTTTTATACAGATTCTAAGGTTATTAAATCCTTCTAGTTAGCCTCCCTCTTCCTTTTACAGCTCATCTGATTAGAGGAGACATATTCTTTTGAAACTTAACTATTTCTGTTTCACTTTTGCAAGCAGGCATGAGAAGACGGGACCTGGCTGTATGCACTGCTGATCAGAACATGGCCATAGGAATGCAAAAAATCTTGTCTGCAACAGAACTGATTGTTGGCATGGAAGAGAACTCTAGAGAAGCCCTTTAGTTCTGAGATGTAGTCAACTTTCTAAATACAGGCAAGTCTACAGTTGAAACTGAAATATTTTTATCTGGGGAGATAAATGCTTTCAAAATACACCTTCCTGAAGAGGGCTGACAGGTACAGAATCAGTGAAGGGAATGCTTTGGTATGAGAACATAGCTATGCTCACGTAGTAAATGATTTTGGACAGGTGTAGGAACTGACCCACTGGGCTCTGCACTTTGCCTACATATCCAGCTTCTTTTGATTCCAGGCTTAGTCTTCCCTGAGCCAGCATCAGCTTTTCCCTATGAATGCAGCCAAACCAGCTGCTGCAGTTTGCAGGGATCCTGAGACTGTAGTGCTGAGCTGCTCTTCCTTCTGCTTGATGAAATCTGCTCAGCTCAGGCAGCTCCCCAGGGGAACAGCCAGTGAGTCAGGCCTTGCTGGTGTTGCAAACTGTGGAGCAGAGCACATGGAGGAGAAACAGCACCACCAAAGTGAGTGAAAAGTGCTGAAAAGCCTCACAGTAGACAGCCTACACAATGAAATTATCTCCTCCAATTAGTCCATGGTCATCAGTGAAGCAAATGCCTCTGCCTCCTGGGCCAGGCAGGGTGGTGTTTTAATGGCAGGTATACATTTATTGTGTTTTTCTCCCCATGACCTAGCATATTCTGTCAGGGCAAGGCATACTTCAGAGAAGGAGTAGAATTTATGTGTACAATAAAATAATAGCATTTCAGTGATATCAGCTGTTTGATGAACTTTAATATACATTTGCTATAAAACAGGCAGCAATTACCAGAATGTGATACCCAAATACAAATCCATGATCCATTTGCATGACAGATCTTCAATTTACTCACATTCATGTGAAAGAGACACATAAAAATGATATCCATGCTTAAAATCACTTAGAAGCAGTCTAAAAGACCCCACAGTTGCAAGTGATACTGCAGTACTTAGCTAATACTCATGTTTCGATGGCTTTGCCTTCATGATTCTTCCAGTGGTTCCTTTATGTTTTCTGGTATTTTGCCAAACACCTGTGAATCAGTGCACAACAAATATTCCTGCCATTTAATTTAGCCTTACACAGAAAGGCTATATTAGGCCTGATGCAGACCTAATCCCAAACCTCTAAAGAGGTTTAAGGCACTCTGGTTTCACCTAATCCCGAAACCTAAACCAGAATCATTGTAAACCTCCATAGCACCACAGGAATGGGCAAATAAAGTGTTTCCACTATGAAATTATTAAAAGGACACAGTGTATCTTTTGGATTTGAGACCTAAAGCTTTGCCTAAGGAGCTTGGACTGTCCACAATCAAAGTGTTTATTTTGAAGTTAGGAGGTTGAAAGGTTTATTTGACTAGAGGGCTGATTTTACCCCTCCCACCCCCCAAAAAAAGAAGAAGGGTGATCCCCCACAAGAGTGTAAAATGGGAATAGGGATGAAGAAGTGACACAGCAGGGGAAGCCCAGGTTTCTCTTTGAACCTCAGTCATGGACCCCTGTGGGAAAGAGCAAGAGCACAGCCCCTGGTGCACAATGGGGCTGTTGGGCCCTGAAGTTTCTCGCAGCAAACATGTAAGGAAAGAATTATTTATGATATAATAAATACATTGCTGCTGCTCAAAATGGAGAATTTGCTCTTTTGAGATCTCTTACTGATGGGAGATAACATGTAAAAACGTGCTGTAATGGAACTTTCAATTACAAATTGCATCCAACTGTAATAAATTTGATCTTGCATTAATTCATGTTAAATTAATTGGATTCTGTCATTCCTGAATTCTGGTAAGCACCTTATCTTGACACACAACTCATTATCTTTGCGTTGTGAAAGGGGTATTTCATTTTGAAGGCGACTGTAGGGAATATTAACCATACCATATCCTAATAAACATTTAGCTCCTAACAAATTAAAGACCTGGAATTATACTGCACATGTGGTTTCGTTATGCACAGCAATTTATAGCAATGATCTGCTGCCCTAAATCTCTTAATTCAAATCATTTCAGCAAAACATGTAGGGAAATATGGGGCTGTATTTGTGCATTATACAATCCTGAAGGTATTTATCTGTGCTTAGGACATTCCTGAGAATGAGAGGCATAACCTCTTCAGTGTCCTGTGCTCTCATAACCACTGAGTGCCATTTAAAGCCCTTTAGTGCAGGGATTTAGGAATTAGTACTCCTACTGATGAGAAGTTTGATATGAGTAGAAAAGCAAGCTCCAGACTGACTTCCCAATCTCACAAAAAGTGTCCATGCCTTTGTTTGCATCAATAGAAGTGGAACAGAACAGCACTCATTTAACAGCAGTGTGGTACTCTATGTTTAATTTAGCTTTGAAAGACTCTCTGGCTCCATAGACAAAAATGGTAGTAAGACTGAAAAGCCTTGGTTTTAAGAGATACCAAGCTTTCTAGCTGGAGTTACAGCAGGACAGCCTTCTGAGAAAATACATAAATGACACGGCTTTTAACTCCTAGACAAGTGACGTAAGTAAATGATGGTTTATGTGCTTTCCCTGAGCAAGCTGTGGTGTAGCTGGGGAGCAACAGGAGGCTCTTAGCGGGAAAGAGTCTGTGTCTTCAGAGCTGCCATGGGTATGTGCCTGTCCTGCCTTCCCACTGCCCTTCTCAGCGTGGATGGGCACGTTAGCAGGGTACAGTCCCAATCCCACATCACAGCATTTGTGCCCCAACAGTACATACAGGGTTATTTAACTGTTGCCTGATTTAGTTGAATTATGACACCTAACCCGTAACTTCCATTCGGATCCCTTTCAGGAGGCAACCCTTCTGTTCTCTGAGGAAGCTCTCCTGCGGGGCAGCACCTGGAGAACCTTGGGTGGCTGTGCGGCACTGAAAAGCTCGGGGCTGTATCCCAGAACACATCCCAGGCTGACAGCGGCTGCCGGAGGAGGGCAATGAACCCAGGGCTGTGGTAAGGGGACATGCTCGGTGCAGGGGGGATGCTCTGGTTACCGAGAGGAGCGGGGCCAAGCCCCTCGCTGTACCTGCGGAGCGGGGCTGTGCTGCCCCCGGGGGCCCGCGGTACCACCCGAGGGGCACCACCTGAAGGGTACCACCCGAGAGGTACCACCCGAGAGGTACCACCTGAAGGGTACCACCCGAAGGGTACCACCCGAGAGGTACCACCCGAGAGGCACCACCTGAAGGGTACCACCCGAGAGGTACCACC
>WBMV01016874.1:328571-381179 GCA_013396655.1 Campylorhamphus procurvoides | reverse complement strand
GAGGGGAGCATAGTGCCCTGCGCACCGCGAGCACTCCCTCGCAGCGCCTGAGGCCCCCGCGCCGATCCTCAGAGGCCCACACGGTCCCTCAGAGCCCCTCAGGGCCCCTCAGAGCCCCGCACTGCCCCTCAGAACCCCTCAGAGCCCCGCACTGCCTCTCCGAGTCCTTCAGGGCCCCTCAGAGCCCCCCACTGCCCCTCAGAACCCCTCAAAGCCCCGCACTGCCTCTCAGAGTCCCTCAGGGCTCCTCAGAGCCTGCACAGCCCCGCACAGCCCCTCAGGGTCACTCAAGAGTCCTCAGGGTTCCTTAGGGTCCCGCACAGCCCCTCAGGGTCCCTCATGGCCCAGCTCCAGCGGGGGTGCGAAGACGCCCAAGACGGGATGGTGTGGGGTATGTCTCGTCTGTGGCTGAGGTGAGGCTTCTGCTGGAGAAGCGTGGTGGTGTGGTTGGGCTCTGCAGCTCGGGGATCTCAGCTGCTCTGCCTCAGTTTGCCTGGAGAGCCCGTGCAGGGGCTGCTGTGGCAGCGGTGACACCGCTCGGGGTACACCCCAGCAAGACATCAGTATCGGCACCAAGCCTAGTGGTAATGGACTTATGGTTCTAACGTATTGAGTTTTACAGTTCTTCCCTAATAATCCCAGTACTTTTATGACTAACGAAAATGAGGATTTTTAATGTGTTTGAGCGATAGTGAACGAGCTTGAGCAGGTGGAGGTAAGGCAGGGAACAGCACTGGCTCAGTACTGAGCACGGCTCTGTCCAGGGAAGGCACTGCCTCAGGTGGGTCAGGCATTGCAGGAATGTGTCCAGGAACACTTGAAAGTGCTTTAGTACTTTCCACTTGAAGGCATTTACAAAAATAAAACATTATTGTTAGTAGTATGTGTAGCATAAATATACGGGGGAAATTATAATGTATTTATCAATTGGATAGAGCTCTGATCAGCCTGGCCCGGTCTCATCGCTGACCCTGCTCTGAGCTGGATGTCAGATTGCAGATACCCACCCACCCAGAGTGATTCCATGACCCCATAACTAACATACCTAACTTCATAATGCAGACCTCTGTTCAGACAGAACCTGTAGAAACCCAGCCTCATTTCAGCTGATCCGCTCGAACCCTTGTGGCTGTGCTTTGCTTACTGTCGGCAGGCGAAGGAGGCGTTGCCTGGCGGATTTCCCGCGGGCTGCAGGGGCAGGAGAAGCCGTGGGCGCTGCTCGCCCGCCGGGCCCGTGCCCAGGTGTGCCCAGGTGGGGGCGGCTCGAGCGCTCCCGCCCCCTGGCGGCGGCCGGGCCCGTGGCAGGTGAGCGGGACGGTGCCCGGGGCAGGTACGGCCAGCGCCGGCGCTTTGCCTGCACCTCGCTGCCGTTCTCACTGTGGTCCCACCGCGTTTGGATGGCACCTGCACACTGGTTTACGACACATGCACTCTCTTACTGCGTATTTTTCTTCTCAGTAGTACTGCTTGTTTGAAAGTGAGGAAATGCCTTGTACAGGTCCTTTAAATGCCACTTCAGAGTAGGATATAATCAAGATTCAGCAGCTTTGTTTTCAAATGAACAAGGTAAAAAGCAGGCATGGTGTGTGCTCTGGAAAAAACACATAATATGAGATGGAAATGTGTGTGTAACTTCTTCCGTGGGAATTGTTTAGAGGAGCACTTCTCCACATGTTTTAGAACAGTCTCTTTGTGACGTGTCATTCTTCTGAAGCTCCTTCCACTAATCCATAATTTTAGTACCATTTCTGTGAGGCTTTTAGAGGGTTCTATGACTGGGAAGCATTTAATTAACAATTTGTCCTGTTTTCATAAATTACAGGGAGTACAAAGATTTTAATTTTATTTTTAATTAATTACGAAATTTAAAGAAAAGGTATTGGAGTAACTTTTTGTTTTTTAATGATTTCTATT
This sequence comes from Campylorhamphus procurvoides, assembly GCA_013396655.1. Lineage (NCBI taxonomy): Eukaryota > Metazoa > Chordata > Aves > Passeriformes > Dendrocolaptidae > Campylorhamphus > Campylorhamphus procurvoides. Next base: position 379,265 of record WBMV01016874.1, on the reverse strand, counting down.
AACATTTTTATTGCTTTACAGGTAAACTAGATTTTTCCTGTGATCAGGAAGTCTAACTCTGTTTGTTCTGGCTTGGATATGTCGTTATCAGTTATAAAGATTCTGCAGATGGAAATTATGTTGGTGCATGCACTGGAATAGATGCCAGGTTCTAATATCAGATAGATTGTCTGATTTTGGTTAATGGGTGTAGAGACTTATTTTTAAGCATTAGACTGGCAGTGTTTGAATTGCAAGGTATTAGGGAGCAGATCTGTTGCCTAAGTACATTATGCGTTTTCTGATCCTGCTTGACCATTTTACAATACTGTGAGTTTCTTTTTGCCAAGAATGCTGAACTACTGACCCATATATGTTTTTACATCCTAAAGAGACACAATTTTTTGTCCCTCTATCGTGTAGTACATTGAGCTGTGTTATGCTTTGTGTACATTTTACTTTTAATTTGAGTACTATTTCTTTGCAATAACAATGTACTGTTTCATTGGATCAGTAACAACTGTAAACCAGTCATTGCTAATTAGCTCATATGGGAGATTTAACACTAGAGATTCTGACTTCAAAATTCTATTCTATGAAGCAGTGTCTTCATTGGGGAAAATAGCTACTATTGTTGCTCCTCTGTAATAAATTGTTTTGTTTCAGCTACATTAGACTATAGATGTATGGTCATGAAATTTCTGCCGTTGTGAAGATCAGCTTAGTAATGATTAAAAAAGAAGGGTTGAATTTTTCTTTTTGGACATGTTTCAAGTTGTAATGCTGATACATTACTCTTGTACAATCTCGGAATCTCAATGCAGTATTACCTGTTTGTGTGTATGTCTTTATAAAGGAAAAAGGTAAGTTTAGTGGTAATAATAGTGTTTTGGTCCCTAAAATATGTGTGTGGATGGATTTATATTCTCTTTGTAAGAATGAAGTTTGACTGCGCTGGAATATACTTGGTAGTACAAATGAAGGGTTTCAAATTAGTGATAGCTTGAAAACCACTTTAGCTATTGGGGTTTTATTTTCCAAATTACTGGTCTCTGTGGAGCAGTATAAGTGATCACAAAACAATGAGAAAGAAACAAATCTACAAAAAACCCCTGTGCAATTTTTGCCCAAGCAAGCCAGCTTCCTTTGGAGCTCTGTGCTGGCACAGTTCTATGATTAAAAGTGCAATTGTTTTTTCTGTTCATAAGCAATAAAAATAATTTCACAACTGTAATGAATGCACTTCCTATGGTACATTTTAATTATATGCAGCTAATGATGGCATAGCTCATCATTTCAAAAATTGTCTCAATGGCATTTATGGCTTGGTGTAAACGCTCATATATCATAGGATTATTTGAAAGGACTGAAACTTTGAGACATGTCAGGTTTGCTTGTTGAGAAAAGTGACTCATTAAACAATAGGTGCGAGTTAACAATGGTAGATTGTAGAGCACGTTTAGGCTACAAATATTGGAGTCTACAGATTTACTTTAAAAAATACATGTTACCGGATGATGTTTAAAAAATGCATATATTACCCTTGAAAGTTTCCAGACCACTAAACTGGAGAATCCAGGCTTTATCATGATTCAGAAGCGTTTAAAGTGTGAATCAGTCTCTTCTGCACCTCAAAAGTGAAAGTTATAGAGGAAATCACCTTTTTCTATAAATGGATTTACCAGCACAGGTCTTAAAAACTGTAACATCTCAGTGTGAGCAACTTAGAGTCATAGGAGCTAAAAATCTTTTAGTCAGCAAATTTTCTCTTTCATGATTTATTTTTAAAGGTCAGAAGGTGACTGTTACAGTCAAAAAATAGTTATTTGTACAGGAAAACCTTCCCAGATGAGGGAACCCAGTGCTAAACCTCTGAATCTGCAGCCTAAGTTTCCCAAAGCTGCTGGGTGACTGTGGGGTGTAAGGTAAAGCTGAGCAAGAGCTGTTTGAAAAGAAACATAGCCTTATGTTTAGCTTTTCTTTTTGTTTCAGTTATTCTATAGTTTTTCAGTAGGTGCTAAATTTCTTTGATTTAGGGGAGAGAAGTATTTTCCTATAAAACATACCAGATAGGAATCTTAGGACAGACTTTTTGCACTCAAACAGCTGGAGCAGCTGTAGATTCCCCACTGAAATGAAAATGCAACAATTCAAGATTTAGAAAGGCAAAAAGTGTGACCAGAGCATTAAATAGAAGGGCCATATGATACGAAAATTAATCTCTGTGTTTATTATAAAGAAAATCCTTGTTGTAGAAGGGAAAAAAATGAACTTGCTCCACCACTTTCTTTTTTCCTCAGGAGAAAACACAGAATATATCCTAGGTAATAAATCTGTTTTATGGCTCACATGAGAAAGGGTGGAGAAACTCGCATTATTTTCTTCCCAGAAATTGAAATACACATGAGCTAACATGGGAGACAGTGGGATTTTCATCCAACCAACGCACAGCTGGCTTCTGCTTTTATTATTTTTCTAAGCCTAATAATTTTTCATTTGATTAGCTGGTGGCTGACAAAACTATCACTTGCACAGTGTTTTGTATATTTAGTGTGATGTGAAAAAGAAGCATAGCACAACCTGTTCAGTTGATCAGAAATTTCTACTTGCCTCTTCTTGCAGTGCAAGTTTCCGTCATCAGGATTTCAGTTTGAACATCAAGAAAGTACCTTCTTGACAGCTAGAAACAGGAAAATTGTTTCTTAATTCACTTAGAATTGCATGATGCTCTACATATAAATAAATTGTCAGGAATCAGTTGGCCATCCTCAGTGTCAGTTTTGCCATGAGAAAGTAGTGACACTATTTGAGAGAAAAGAAAGTCCTGGTCAGTGTTAGGAGGTGGGAGAAGTAGAGCTGCAAACAAGATATATCAAGGATTTTAACTCACACAGTGTGAGTTGTGGAGAGACCAGTGGACACATGTAAGGAGAAAAAAAGCGACATCCACCCACAAACCCATCCAGATGATAAGACAAAGTGATAAAGTGAGCACATATATGAATGTGGAAGAATAGGAGCCACCTAGGAATGAGGTTGCTCAGAGCCGTGTCTGGGCAGACCTGTGTAAAGCTGTGGATTCTCAGTTTGAAATCAGGAGGGAGAACGGCCTGTCACAGAACTCCTCTGTGTGCCTTCTGCAGAATAAAGAAAACATATTCAAGAACCCAGTATCCTGTTTTGCACTGAGCATTAATACCAGGGGCAAAGGAGGCTGATTTCTTCTGTGTTGACTCTGCTGATATTTGAAGTGCTAAGCTGTGTTGCTGTCTTTGTGTTCTGGCAAAGTAATGCTAACACCTTCCCTAAGTAAGCAGCAGGGGAAGAAGAATGCAATTTTATCCTAGATTGGTAGGTCTGTATTGTCCAAGTCTTGAGTATGTTACTTATTGTTATTTCCAAAAATTCCAAAACATCTTGACATGTTTTGAGGGCAGGAGAGAATGTAGGATATTTGCTTCCACTCAAATATTGTGTGATGACTTCTCTGGTAGTCATTAATTTGTAGTCATTTATAAATGGTAGATATTAAAAACCATGTAAAACATTTCTAAGTAAAATTACTTGGAAGTTACAGGTTCTTTGCATAGTCAAACCTCTAGTTTTTATGTCCTTTCATACAGTGCCTGACTGGGGAAGGAGTGATTTTGTAAGCACTAGCAGAATCTCTGTACTACATATCCGTTCTGACCTCGCTCCATTACACTCACTAAATAATTGTTGACAAGTTCAAGCTCTGTAACTAGAAGGTTATGACTTTGCTAAATGCCATCAGCCAATGTATTTTCATGGATAAGGAAAATGACCTTAATGGAAAAATACAAGAGCACTGAAGTGGCAGTAGATCATCATGGGAACTCTCTTTTGGTTGTGTCTAAGAGGCTTTTTGCTGCTAGGGATCAGAATACTTGGAGTATGGGACTGTTTCTTGGGACATGAAAGTGTGTGATACTATATCAGTGGTGGCTGCTTCTGACTGGGTCTTGCCCAGTGCAAAGGCCCAGGTAGCAGTCTCTCCAAAGGAGCCACAGCCAGTGCAGCCTGACTTCATTGTCTGCCCTGTCCTGCCAGTATTTAGCTCTTTGCTCTAATAAATTTTCTCTACTGCAATGGGCCTGTTTGACCTTCTGAAACTGTACTTTGAATTCTTGCATCTGCTTTAGACCCTTTGGTTTTTTTGTTCTGTGACATATGAGATGATGCCACGTTGGTTCTGAGCTGGGTGAACACATTACTGTGGGACTCTTCCTGACACACGGCTGGAGATGCTGCTTTTTAGTAAAGGCTCTTGGAGCAGAAGTGGCTTGCCCTGGTGGCACACCCCTTTCCTGCAGTGCAGCACTGTGGCCTGTCTTTTGCACTCTGATCCCTTGTTCCAGGGCAGAGGGCTCCCACCCAACCTGCTGTAGGTTTCCGAGAGGGAGAGAGTCCCTAGTGCTGTGCCACAGAAACGGGTGATGCACAGTGTGAGCTGCAGCAGGGCCTCCAGCCTGCTGTGGTTATGCAGCATTTGTGCTCTTTGCATGAGATTTGCCAAGTCTGATGTTGGGAACAGTTTGACCTTATGGAACCAGGCTCTCAAACCTGAGAGTGATTGGAAATGTGAAACATTCAGGACTTTTTTTGATATTTTTTTTTCTACTTGTGTATTTAGGCCTCCATCCTTTCCCTTCAACAATTGAGGGTGTTGGTTGCTTCCTTCTGTGTTTGTGTAAGAAAAGCTTTTTATAGTCCGTTTTTCCAGTTGGCGTCTGTACTTCCTTCATTGTAATGTAACACATCATTTTTCCCACTCCCTCCCAACCACTGAAGCTAATGGAAGACTTTCAGCGTTGTTTTATTTGCAATAAAAATGGAGCTGTGGGGTTGAGAATGGTCATTATTCTTGCTTCAAAATGTGTCCTTCAAGAACTTGTGTTTTGTTCTGAGGAAGCAAGGAATAATCAGCTGTATTTAGTTTACAGGACATTTAATTTTAACTGGACATTTCCAGCTCAGTTTTTGTTTAGCTGAAAATCTACCTAGTAAAATAAGTTTGTCAGAAGCATGAATTGAAGTTGGCTGCATTCTATTTTTTGACAGAAAAATTCTTAATGTAATGCCAAATGTGAAAAATTTTTCAGTGTCATCTATTCCAAACTTCTTCAAACTTCAAGCTGAGGTGAAGGAAGTGTAGGAGCTCCACATCCACCTGTTATTTTTCCCTGTAAGGATGAGTCTGGCACAATGACAGCACTTGAGCGTTACAAATCTGGAGCTGTGCTGGAGGTCTTTAAGTAACATCAGTTACACCAAGAGGAAAGGAAGGTGAAGGTGGCATGGCCACTTTCCCATCATTGGCTGACAGAGTCCTGTCCTGATCAGGGCAGTGTGCACTGCATCCAGCTTAGGGGCAGTACAGCACCTGGTTTGCCACAGCTTCACTGCTGCTTGCTGGAAGGTTTTATCACCATTTGTCCAGGACTGTTACTTAGCCCCAAAAAGAATTAGTAATATTTAATATTGCAGTCTTTCCCCCCTCTATGACAGATTATTGAGAATATCTACTGGGAATATCCTTTTTTTCCAGTGATTTGTATGGTATTTCTCAAGAAACGTTATGTTTTGGAACTCTTTTTTTCAATTAAAATTATTTTTTTGAATAGAATATCCCAGGTTTTTCCAACACTAATGAACATAGCCCAGGTTCTTTAGTGGAGAGGCATGTGCAGACATGACCATTGTGGATTAAACTGCCTCACTGCTTCAGGTCTTTACTATTTTTAGTCTGTATTTATGCTTTTGTTTTCCCCAAGTGTCTAGTTTTAAGGTGATGTGGTAACTAACACAGTCAGCACAGGAATTCATTCTTTTCCCATATATTGTCTCCACTATAAGCTTGCAGAAAAAAATTGGATCTGAGGGAAAGAGAGCTTAATTGTGACACTGAGCCTGAGAATCGTCACACCTTAAATCTCACCATCGGATGTCTTAGGTCCTGAAAGGTCATTTTTTAGCTCCTGTTGTATTCTGTGATCTCTCCATGAAAATAATGTTTTAAAGGCATTTGCCTATTTTATTGCTCCATTGCTAAGTAATTGAAATCAGCACTTAGCATTTAATTATAGTGATTTTGTACCATAAATATTGTATAGTGCCTGATGATGTAATTGGGCATTTTTATAATAACCCCCTATTTTTCAAAATAAGGGGAAAATCTCTGAAATTCTTGCCTTCAATGCTTGTGCCCATTAAATGTTGTTATCATTATCTAGTGACGACATATGTTCTTCCTAACTAGGATTGTCTTCTCTTTCACGCTGATGCTATCTCCATGCTAGATTATTCCTGTCCCTAGTAGCACCCCAGGGCAGGAGGGAGAAATAAATGTGTCCCGTATGGCCACTTTAGGCAGCAGTTTCGGGTGTGGGGAGATGCAAAAGGAGAGACAATGGGGTGGAGAGACAGTGGGGTCTGCACGCCTGATCCTTCCCTCTCTGTCATATGAGTAGTTGGACAAGCAGAGGGGGAGCTGGGCTGTTGGCTTTCTGTACCGTCAGGCCACTTAGGAATAACATGGGAGTACACTGCATTGGGACAGGAGTAAGGTCAGTGTACACTGCATGGGACAGGGTGCACTTATTTGTTCTCCCATGCTGGAGGAAGGAGCCAGGGAGGAACTGCACTGAGTCACCCACTCTTCCTGGAGCACCTCCTGGGATGGTGCTGCTACACGCAGCCCAATGCAAGACTGAGCCTGAAGGCTTCAGCGAGCTGATTGCAAATATTTTGCAGAAGTCTTATTTTCTGGTAATTACTTTAATATGATTCAGTGTTTTTTCTTTTGTCTGATCTTGTTACGAGCCTTCTTGCCTGATCCTTTGCCCACTGTTGTGGAAGCAGGGCAAGCATTTCCATACCACGTGTACCATTCCTGCTGTCTTTCACCTCTCGGGTTCAGTGGCTGTAAGTGCATGCAGTTTGAAGTGGTGTTGCTATTTCATACAGCCAACCAACAGTGTGTCCTTTTGGAAAAATTACTGATCCTGGACCTTTCTTGTGAAGCCTTTAAAACTACTAAGGTGTTTCAGATAGTGGGGGTAGAGCAATTTGTAGAATTGGGGTCTAGGTACTGTTTGCCAGTTCACATTTCTAGCAATTTCTGAAATTAGAGCTCCTTTGAAAACCTGGAACTTTGCTTCTGAGGCAAGTGTTTTGTATAAACTGAGCCAAAGCACCCAGTGTTCAACAGATATATGAAGAATGGCTACAATTTAGGTTCCAGTGCATCACCAAAAGTATTTACTGGAGACTGCTAATAACAGTGAACAGACTCATTGCATTCCCAGATCTTTAGGCTTTTAAAAATCCAGTAGAACCAGCAAAATACCTAAAGCCCAGTCTCTGAAATCCAGCCAAGTTTTGTAAAGATTACAATGGTAGCTTCAAATAAATATAATTGTGCTCTTTAAATGTACAGTTTATTTAAAAGGAGTTATTTTGCCAAACCATAAATGAACCAATAACTAAACCAAGAAATAACAGATTAAGAAATTTAATATTATAATATTTAGAAAAAACCTTTCTGATATTTTTCATGCTTTTATTTAACCATATGATTCATGTTTAATCCTAGTTAGACTAATTAATACATACATATCTTTACAGCAGACTGTACACTTCTCCTAAGCAATTGACTGGTCTGTGTTACCACATTTGTTCAACATGGATGGGGGGAGAGAGGTGTAGAGCAGAACTCACTTGCATAATCTTTTGCAAGTAGTAGAAAAAATCTGTCTCACATTATACCTGCAAGAAATACACGGGTGCTCATAATTCATATTATCCCATAAAATTTAGAAGCGCATTCAGAGACTACAAATGAAGGTAATTTATGTGTAAAGCCTCATCCATGAAGAATTTATTGCCATAGTAGGTATAATATACTTTGGCACAGACTTCTTCCCTGAAACTAGAAGTTGCAGACTTGAAAAAGGAACATACCAAAGACCTTTCAGGTTAAACTGTAGTCTTGTTTTATACAGAACACAATATTATGAAGACTTTTGTCTTTTAAGAGAGCTAAAGTCAGTTGCTAAGTTAACATACCATGGCTATTGCCAATGTAATCTCTTTAAAGTCAGTATTAGTTTATTGGTATTATTACCTTTGTGTAATTATTGATGTATGTATTTTGGGCCTTAATGGGAACTGAGGAAACTGCAGAGATTGTCTGCTAGCCATGTTGTGAAACCCAGATCTTGTTTCTTCTTGCAAGGACTGCACTGGGAACTCATCTTCCTCTCTGCACTTGTGCAAAACTACCATATAACAGACATGGGACCCATCCAACGGAGATGGAGGCATTTCAGGGAGCCCAGGAGGAGATGTGGCTCCTGTGTCTCACTAGTTCTTGTTGGTGGACTTGGGCATGTGGTGGCTGAAGAGGGGCTGAGGCAAGGCTGTGGTTACATTGCAGCACTGTCTTGGACAGTGTTGGGGAGATTCCAGCGGTGTCTCCTCAGTGCTTGGGTGGCTCATGCAGCTGGAACAAAGATATACTTCCTTTTGTTCCTCCTGCTGGACTCTGATTTCTGTTTTCTTTTGAGATTGTATTGTGCACATATGCTTTTATAATTACTGCCTCTCTTTGACCCAAACACTTTTACTTCCATGAAAGTTAATCACTTGCAATGAAAATCAAGGGAAAAGGCAATGCATTGCTGCTCCGGCACTTCCATGTAGCACAAAGAAACCTTAAGGTAGGGAAGGATCTGATTTATTGTAAAATATGCCACCTAAATGCTTGTAGTGAGAATGGAGAGAAATAGCTGCTAGCATGATGTATAAGAGGGAGTTTGGCCCAAGTCAGCAGGAGAAACTACAGGGCTTATTGCTGTAGAAATGGACCAGAGCTCTCAAGCATTGATGTATAGAGTGGATAGGATCTTTAAAATTCTTCCCTGAAAGGTACACAGCAGTATAGGGCAGCAGCCTGCTAGCCTTGGATGCACAGAGAACATTATCAATTCCCCTGGGATTTAACTGGTCATTCCAGGAAGTCTAGGCGTTTCAGGAAGTTTTATTAAAATATTATGCTGTTTCTTCCGGATGTAGATCCTTGGACAGTACACTTACACTTAGCCTTTTCTCTGTTGGCTTGCCCTGCAGGAGAAATCCCAAACTACTGAGAACAAAGATAACTTCCTGTGCCAGGTGTATTAGCTGGAATTATCTCTGTTGCAGGAAGAAGGATCTTTTCTCTTGAAAGTGACGTGATTTTTAAGGTAGTGAAGATTTATCTCATTTCCTTTGCTACTAAGGAAAGCCTCATTGGTCTCACATCTGAAGCACTGTGTTCAGTTCTCTGCTTTTTGAGATGGATTTAGTGGAGTAAGAGATGGTGCAGAAAATGGCAACTGAAACAACTTGGGAAAATGGAACGACTGTCATATGAGGAGAGATTGAAAAGTCTGGTACTCTTTAGTTTAGAGAAAGAGAGATATTTATCCCTGAGATTTACAAGATCATGACAGTGATGAAAAAGCCAAATGTGAAACTGTAGCACTCCAAATCCTGGAGCGTAAGAACTAGAGGGCACTCAGTGAAGGTAGTAGGAGATCAGATTTAAAACAAAGAATAGAAAATACTCCATTTTCTGGAATTTCAGGTAGTGAATTTTTTGCCATGGGAGGTAGTGAAGACAAGGATATCTGCAGGTTCAAAAGGGATTGGACAATTTCACAGACAGCAGGACTGCAAATGGACAGTGAAATTACGTGCCCTGTAACATCATTAATACAGCAATTGTGCATGGAGATGTATGGGGGGAAAGGGACTGCAAAAGCACCCAGGCTTCTGTCTTCTCCCTAAATAGCATGGCACTGTTGGAAATGGGGTTCTGGGATAGATGGACCAGGCTTCTGACCCTGCAGGGCGTTTTTGTCTGCAGTACAGTACCATATAAAGTTTTACTTTGAAAGGTTTTTATTGTTAGTGCACTGAATTCTCATGAGAATAATAGAGAAAAAAATGGTAGCATGTGTTAACACTGCATTGTTGATACCTGAAATATTAATGTATTTTAAAGTCTGATCCATTGATAGTCAAATGCCTGCCTGTTACTGTGCATGTTACTAACCTGGCATTTATTTGGAAAACATACAACTTGGAAAATGAATTTTAAGTTTGCGTGTTTATTTTTCTTGGCAGAGAGTTTTAGTTATCTCAGAATGGAAAAGCTATCCAGGTGCAGTGAAGCTGTATGGTGCCATGAGTGCTCTAGCAGGAAGGTATGCAGGACAAGTATGCAGGAAGCTGAATCAGAGTAGTTTCTTCATGCTCCAGTACTGTCTGCTACTGAGATGTCTTTGTGCAAGTTCCAAACAGGCCAAGGTGAGCCCATGAAACAGAGCAGGGACTTAGAGCCAATCACATCCTCAGATCAGGGGCCTAGAATTTGGGTCATGGTCCCTATGCCAGACACTAGACTTTAGTGACACCACAGAGCTGGGGTGACATCCTTGCAGGTTGGGGCATCCTCTTCAGACACGCTGTTCTGTGCCTGTCCAACTCCTGATTGCCCAGTCAAACCCTAAGGCTTTAGGCTCCTGCTTCTGGTGTAACAACTGGCTCTTTTACTACATCTGTGGCACTTACAGAAGACCTGCAAAGAGGAAGCAAAAAAATCACTATTTCATTAAAATGTAGGACACAGAAAAGTTCTTTAAAATGTGTTTGGGTTTTTTGTTCTTGTAAAAAAAATTGTCTTCCGTGTGGCTTTTTTTTTTTTGGTAACATTAAGCATATCAACAAAAACATTCTTTGTTTTAATTAGAGAATGTGGGCTTTGTTCACATGGAGACTTTTGAATATTTGTGTAGCTCCTGTACTCTCCATGAGCCATAAACTGTACGTGCACAACTCAGGTTGGCTCCTGGTGACTGAGGAAACTGGTAGTGCTCTGCTGTTGATGAGAAATCCAGTGTAAACAAATCCTCACTCGTGGTCTCAGATGGGTAATTGGGAAACACCTTTGTCTTTAAATCAAAAGAAATTGAGTAGTTGGTTTGGAGGAATATGTTTTTTCTCATTTCAGTTAAATAAATGTTAACACAAATGAAGAGCTTAAAACTGTCTGACTAAAGCCTCAGCTAACTGAGCTTTGGTTCCGTGAGAGTTTTGATGTCATCATCGTTTTTGTTTTCCACTTTTCTGGGGAAGTACTTCAGCTATACGGCAAAAATAAACAAAAGAAACCTTTTAAGTCTTCACACTTAAATACATTTATGCATATTTTTAGTTACTATTTACTCCTTGCAAATTTATCTTGATCTGAAAAAAAGTTTCACATGTATTGTTTTCATAACGAAGATTTGACCTTCATCTTTATAGACACAGTTTCACTATTCTTCCTATCAGCATTTAGTTCAAAGGAGCACTTCTAAGCACGCAGGCAAAACCCCGTTCTATTGTGTAAAATAGAAATGTGTGGTTTATATCACGGGAGTTTAGAGAACAATGCAAAGGTCAATTGTGTTGCTTGCTCTCCTGTCACATGATGTGGGTGTGTATATGAATGCATCCCTGGAATTCCACTGTGGGATCTGCATCTTTGAAGCTGATGCTAAAATTACTGCCGAGGCTCTTCCAAAGGCGGATGCTGATAGAGGATTCAATGAAATCGAAGGTCGCCAGTCTGGTAGGCGTTGAAAGATACCTGGCTATGATACTATTTCTGATTTAATAATGCGAATGGGAGGCTAGCCCTTTGTAATAATTAGGACTAATTACTGAAGAGGTGTTGACAGATGGGCTAAGAGGAAACAAACTGCCTTTATCCAGTGGCTTAGAGTCAGATTACTAGTCTTGTGTTATCTGTTTCTCAGAAAGTAGAAGCTTCAATCATTCACTAAGTCTTCAAAGGGGAAAGGGATCCTAACAATATACAGGATTTGGGATGAAGCTATGAAATACGTCTTTGACTCAAAATGGCTAAATTAATCTCCTTTCCGTAAATTATCATACTTTTAAAGTTTGGGTTACAGATGGAGAATCTGATTGTAGTACTGAAAAAAACATGAAATCAATATTGATGACTGTCCTGTCACTGCTTCTGCTCATGGATTGATTCCTTGCTGTTAATTATATTAATATGAATTCTTTGATTCCCTCATATGCCATTCCTTGCTATCCAGCTGAAATGAAGACAAGGGAAAGTATTTAATACTCTTGTATTCAGTGTTTGTTTTACACAGATGTCTTATCTGATCAAAACACAAAAAATACATCTGCCAATCTCAATTAGTTATTTACCTTTTTAGCAAAGATCACGCATATTTTTGGAAGAAAACAATATGTTACTATATAATTTTATTTACTGAGAAATTAGTAATTGATGTAGGATTTCCTTAAAAAGTATTTCTCCTCTTCTTTTGGATGTAGTGTCCATCCAGTATGTCTGCATGAAGGAAGTAGCTTCGATTGTCCAGTGTCAATGGAGTTAACAAAGACATTCAGGGATTAATGCTTTGTCACCAGAGTACTCAGTGGGACTCACTTTAGGCAAATGATTAAAAAATCGAGCAACCCTCCATCTTCTCAAATGGCTACTTGGAAGTGCTTTTCTTCCCACTCTCCACCATACATAGGGTCTGGTTTTCTGAGAAGCATGCGATAAATATGGTTGCATTCGATAGCATTTATAAGAAGAGGTAGCTTTCAATTATTTATTTACTTTTAACGAAAGAGGCCTTTTAATTAGTGCTTAAATATTTATAACAGTTTTATTGTGCTGTAAAATCGGTTATACTTTGATCTAGATTTTCTGGTTTGAGATAATAGGGTTGGTAAAAGTTTTCCTAATGAATTTGGTCAGAACATGACATAATCTGATTATCTGATGAAAGATTGACACTTCAGTTCCTGCCAGCATAAAAGCGTGGTACAATGGGGGCTGTTCGGCACACATTCAAAGGCTGGAGTTCAAGTTCAGGTACGGCAGAATTGTTCAAAGTTTCAAATTAATGCAGTGAAACAGTTTTGCATTTTTCACTGCATTTTTGGTCAGGAGCAGTTTCTGGTGGATGAGAGGAGTGAAGCTTGAAGTTACATGTGTAAACTGTAACTCCAGCCTGTAACTTTAGGGTTGTTTCCATTAGCTAAATAGTAGTTAGTGTTACTCATTAAAATAGAGAGAAACTGGCAGAGCAGAACATCGCAGATATAGGAAGCAGTCAGGACCAGAAACTGGGAATTAAGCATCGTCAGTACTCAACCTGTTAAATGTGGAACCAGTTTCTTATAGATATCCCTCACATTTTAACAACTGAACTGTTTAACATGAGCATATGCTCATATGCTTGGAGATGAGCATATTTAACTAACGTGTCTTACATGTTTATGCAAAATGGATGTAGATTTATGTGATCAAACTGGTATGAAAGAACAATTAGGGATTTGTGTCTAAAGTATAAGCTTAGCCTAAACTGTTAAAATAAAGATTGTTTTTTTTATTTGATATTCAGGTAATATTTGCCTTGTAAATGCCATTCCTGTTTGCAGTGGAATTATAGTGATCCCTTTTAGATTTTTCAGACTAAGTTGCTCTCCAATGACTTGGCTTATCCAAATTCTTAATGCTGTATTGAATAGGAATCCTACTAGACAAATGGCACATACTATTAGTAATTAAGCTTGAATTTTGGGAGATATTTCGTAGAATGAAAATACTTAATAATCTGTAACTTTGAGTCATATATTTAAAAGTGGTATACATAACACTAAGCCTTCTATTTCTTTTAAATACTGAAGGGTTTCTTGGAGAAAGTAAAATATAAGTACAAAATGGGACAGACTTCACTGAAATAGAATTTGCTTCTGACCTAGAGAGTTCTCCTGAATAAGGATTTAAAGTTTTAACCTACTGAATTGATACAGACTGTCCACATTGCTTTGTTTCTTAAAATACCATGTGATATGTGAATCTCAGTGGCCGTGGGAAGGGACTGTGTCTGGAGTCAGTGAGTGAAGTTCTAATCCCAGTTCTGTGACTGTGCCACCCCGGGAGGTCTCTTACTGTCCCTGCCACAAGTTCTCCATCTACAGACAATGACCCATAATAATGCTGGTCTCAGAGATATGTTGGTTTCACACAGAAGCAGAAACCTTTCAAAGAGAAAATGCCTTATGAAATACTGGTGTAATGAATGAACTCTGCAAACCCTCCCTTGTCTGAGCAGTCTCACCAATATCATCTGGCAGTTTGGGCAGGCATAGATCAGATCCAAAATTTGGAATGCAAAACATGAGCTGGACACAATTAGGAATTGCCCTTGGTTATTTAATATTTCTTCTGTGTTATGTCTATTTATCCTGCTTGCTATTTGCAGTTTCAAGGTACAATTTTTAACTGTTATGAAACAAATGCTGGAATATAAACATTATACAATATTCTGGTACAATATTCTGATATTAACGTATGTCCCACTATGGCAATGCTGGTGAAGTATGTAGCCTGTTGAATTAAGTGCAGAATCTTTTTTGTCCTCTTTTAATAAATATGTAGTTTGTGAATGTATTTCATACTTTTTAACTCCATGAAATGTAAACAGTGTCATTAAAGTAAAAAGAAATATTTGGGGAAGCACTGTCAGAGCTCAACTTGCAGTGTAATTTAATATAATTGCCTATCTCTGCATGGTGTCTCACCCTTGGTAAGGCGGATACAATAGGGGGGTATTTCATAAGCAGAAGAAATGTACGGCCAGGAACACAAGCTGAAGTTTTAAAAGTACGTGAAAAGTAGATTGCTTCATTGTGTCTTCATAAAGAGTCACTACTCAGTATCTCCTCCCACCAAATGTGCAAGAACTGCAAATTTCAGGGACGTTCACATTAAAAAAATAAAACTTAAGCACTTCTGATGGTAAACAGCAGTCATTTTTACCTCAAGTATGGCCAAAGCAAAGTAAAATACGACACTGCTAATAAAATATTCATATATATTTCTTTTATCAGAGTTTAATCCAGATATAGTATTTATAGAGTAAGAAAAGAATTTATATACTTTTTTTTGTTGAATCTGAGGTGACCTGAAGCAAAATTAAAATGCAGTGTCTTGGAAAACTTACTGAGATACTGAAATGAGTGTAATTTTAAGATTAGTACGAAAATGGGCTTTGGTCTCTTTCTCCTGCATTTTTGACTGTATAAGGTCAGATTCTGGGCAGACCTCAGTGTCAATGGAAACAGCTCCACTTCTGGACATGGTCCTGTACATGGTCCATCAGGAATCAATTGATAAATAATGGTGTGATGTATTTTAGAAGTATAAGTTCATTTCCTATAGGCTATATTTTATTATGTAATATCATGTTACATACACTTTTCCTTAATACTAAAAACTCTTGTTATACTTCTCACTTTGAAGAAGAAAGTATAGAAGACAAAATGTCATATAATTTGTGCAGTGTTTCATGTTCCTATGCCCTGTGGGAGGAAAAGAAAAGTAATAGAACAGACAAATAAATAAAGGTGGTGTTGAAACTGGCATGACAGTTTCTGCTCTTGCACAACGGAACTGCAATCAATTTATTGTCTTCATTGGTCAAATGCCAGAATAACAGTATAATATTATACAAGAGTAGATTAATTAAAGTGTAATTAGAATGGAATAAATTAAACAATCATAAAAGTTTGTCATGGGAAAAATATGTGTTTAGAATTAATTAGTTTTCAAATAAAGTGATATTTTAATTGCCCAGAGTTACAGAATCCTTAATTGCAGACATACAATTCTGGCCCAAATAACTTCAGTTGCTTTAACAACTTGATATATTCCTTCTTTGTCAATTCTTTTTAATAGTTTGTTACTAAACAGGATTATTACCGGAATGTCTGCTAAAATGTCTGGAAGACGTTTAATTAAGCCCATGCTATCTGAGGACATTATTAGCTCTTGGAACCAAAAGATTTGTAGCTGATGCAGCACCCCTAATTAAGGAGGATGGGCAGACAGAGCCCCGTGGCTGACAGATTGCTATGCATGGCTGAGCTAGAGGCTACTCAAAACAGTCTTTTGATGGTCCTTGGCTTATCAATTTTCTGCTAGATTACAATGATTTATCACATGCACGAACTTAAATTCATTTTCGTTCTGCTGGTATGGTATAGAAGCACACTTGTATAAATACTTTTTTTTCACTTACATTGTGCATATAAAGTGCATATTCATATTCTTCAAGTTTTCAAAGTGAATGAGCATTTGCTGTCTTTTTTTCCCCCCACTAATTTTATGCAGAGTGTGTTGCAGAGCTGAACTACTATGGAATTTTATGCTTGCTTTCTCCAAACAAGGCTGGCTGGAATTATATCTTTACACTTTCCCAAGCAATTAATGGTTTCGGAAAGTAAAACAGATGGGTGTCTTTTCCCTCATCTGCAAAATGAACCTGTTTATGAAACACTAGAATTTCATCTGTTTCAGCTGTATTTCATGCTGTATTTTAGGCTCCCTTATTAAAAGCTAGTGCAATTACATGAGAGGCAGGAGCTCTCATGTTTTCAGACCCCATGTTTTTGGCATAAATGTATCCATGATATTTGGCTGTCTCCAAAATGTTTACTTCAGTAAGATTTGCAATGCCCAAAATGTTTAACTGCGTTAAAAAAGGTCAACCAGCTGATAGCTGAAGGCGCATATGTCAGAATGAATGACTGAAAAAAAATTATCAGTCCGACACAGTGGGAGCATTAGAATGATTAATGTTTATGTTAATTTATGCCCTTTACATATTGATTAATAGCTTTTTGTTTCAGTGACCAAAATGTGTAAGTGGCAATGAGATCCATATGCTAACTCAGTGTCTTTCAAATGATTGCAATCATTCTTAGTTTTGTTCCCATGCTGAATCTATGTTTTCATATAGAAAATAATTATTGTATAGTGACTTTTTAAAAAAAAAAAATTTGCAGATGGAAGTATTTGAAAGTGGACCTCAAGACACAGGCCTGGGTTTTTGTGTTCCTGAAGGTTACACACTGACATTTATGTACATTTTTCTTGCAAACTTCATTACTTAAACTTGTAATATATTGTGGTTTAGCCCCATTCAGGTAAGGAATGCTTACAGACGAAAGAGGTGCTCACACTGTGAGGAGCCGTTATCTGAGTGGAAATCATTAAAAATATGTTGCGTTGCTTGGGGTTATTAGTCATTTTATTTCCGGCTCCCATAAGATTTCTTGGCATATCACTACTTGCTGTAAGCAATTTTGTTTGCTATCTGTCCATTGACTATTACAGTTAAAATGTGGAAACTTCCATCATTCATTGTCTAAATGTCAGGAGAGAAGGTAATTGTGGGGATCTCCTGAGAAAGGATGAAGTCCTAACTTCCCTTGAAGTCAATGGGAAATGGAAGTTCTCAGCACTTCTCAAAATGAGACTTTTGAAGCGTTTTTCTGAGGAGGCAGTCATTGTTAGTCATCAGAAATGATTTGGTGACTATTTAGAATGAAAGCTCTGACAGTATTTAGTGTTCCCAACCTATAAGAGGAAGGACTTCTGTCAGCTGTAATGTTGGATGTGTGGCAACAGGTTTATGGTATCAGCTAATAAAGGACTGTATAACTAGGTCATATAAATCACTGCATTCCTAACTAGCAAGTTTTGCAAGCAAGATAGAAATCTGTCTACAGTAGCTGGATACTGTATTTTCTAGTGCAAGCACAAGCACACCAATGAATGCTCCCAGTCCACTGTTGTGATTTTTTTATAAAAATTATTATTATTATCATAATTATTTTAAGTTTTGAAGTCACAGTTTACATCACTGCTTAATCTCTACTTTGGTAGTTTTAAGTAAGTAGTAATGTGAAAGTAATATGAAAAGTAACCAATTTAAAAGGAAGGTTTTGGTTATCCTTCTGAAAATTAAGGGTATTTTATTAGTATGCTTACTGGTTAAATGAAAAATTTGTACTGCATCTAATTTCTGCTTGAGTTCAATTTCTTGATTTAAGGGTTTCTAGTGATTTCTAGCTTCCACTTGAAATAAATTATTTTTTAAATTAGCTCTGAATAGACCCTAGGAGTATAATACAGTTTCTATCCCAAATTAGCACCAAAGATGGAAATAGGAGCTTTAAACTGAGAGCTGCATTGTTGTTTGACTGACAAATGAATTCTGATGTATTCTGGGGTCTGACCTTTGCAACTATTTGTGTAGCACTCCCACATCTCTTGATCAATCCTCTGCTGTTTTACTTGTACTAGTGCATGTTTCTGTCTTTGCACACAGCAGACATATCATGTGTTTTTGGCAACTGGAGTAAGAATGTGAATAGCAGGGTGCCTGGCTTTGGGATTTTTGTCCTTCCCTAAGGGTTTTGTTTGTGTTACCTTGTTACAGGACCCAAAAAGGCATTTTTTTTGTACGGTCAGTTACTTTTCACCTCAGGTGCAAGGAGATTTTCGTTAGATGACTGTCTCACAACATCCCTTTGTATTGCTGACTTCCCTGTTTCAGTGTGTTCTCTCATTTTTGGCTTGTACATGCAAAATAAAAAGCTGGGCTTAAAAATTTGTCACAACATGTCTGAAGAATTGTCTACCAAACCATATACCTGTTTTGGGACCATTTGTAGTCAATAAGCTATAAAAATTCACTTTTAGAGTCAGATGAGGTGAACTTTAACTCATTCAACTTGTGTGGATCTGTGTGGCTTCTCTTTTAACGATGTATGGAAATGCTACGCATTAAATGGGTTCTTGTAGCCTTGAACTTCCATTCTCTGCTTCCTAGAAGTGCCATGGAATTGCTTGGGCTGAGGGTAGTTCATAGTTTCACTACTGTGAAACCTCGTTGTCTGCAGTGGTTAGAGGATGGAAATGTGGGAACATTGTGTTTGGAAAGCTCATACTGCAAGGGCTGCCCGCTGTGTTTTAACCATAGAGATTGCAAATGTAATGGAATTGCACTGTTAACTGGAGGGAGTCTGTTATTCCCACTGACTTCCTCTGCAGCTGCAGCTCATGACCCACCTCCAAAACACAGTCATGCACTGGAGCATCGTGTGCTGTGCAGCAGGGCAGAGTTTGGGAGGGACTGCAGGTAGGCACGGAACTGCAGGCTGAAAAAAAGCTTTTGTATGAATGAAAAAGACACACAGCCTGGAAATGGGAAAGAACAATTTAGTCACATTTTCTCAACCCATTCTTAGCTCTGATTTTTCCTTTGGGAGGGTGGCACCTGGTAGACTAGGAATTTAAAAAAAATAACAGGGATTTCATATATCTGTTTGTGAGCACACCTGGATGTGTTGGTTATTTTGCAGTAGTAATTATGTCTGCACACCTGCTGATTTCAGTCCCAAATCAGTTTGCCAGACATGCCTAGAGAGATTTATTTCTCCTATACCTGAAAAAGCTCTTTTACCACTGAGTTTTTACTACGCTAACTAAGCCTAAAGAAAAAAAGAAGAGGATTTTTTCTTGTCTTTGCTTGAGCTGTTGGTACCTCAAACTGAACTGTGGGGTTTGTTAGGGGGAGGAGGATGTTCGGATGATATTTTAATAGCAATTTGTTTTTGCTTCAATGTGTGATAGAAATACAAGTGACAGGAGTGGGAACAGGAGAGTTGCTGAATTCTGCTGGAATTTTTCCTGTGGGAATCTGTTAATGTTTTTAATTCTCTGAGAGATTTTTCTAAGGTAATCCTTTTGACATTTACATATTTTAAATGACTCTCATTAAATAAAAGCTTAACTTTTTTATATCAATTGCTGAAGTGATGATACTGGAATACAACTGCATAGAAATTCAAATGGGTTGAGGATTATTCTAATTGCAACCTAAGCAAAGTAAGATTTGTGAGGAATATTAATAGAGAATTTTTCTTTTTTTTTTTTAAAAAAACCCATAATTTTGAAGGAAATGTAATTGTTCTCGCATTTAGCAGATGCATCTTTTTAGATAAAACTCTTTTTGGTACTTAATGTATGGTTCAGTTGGCCGTTTGCTAATTGGGACAGTTGTGGTTTCCCCTCCTCACTCGTGTAGCAAATGTGACCTATGCAGGGACCAAGGGTTTGCAGTGCACCTTGTGAAAAATCCTTCTTGTCTGTCTCACATCAGGGTGTAGCTCAGCCCCTGAAGGAGGATACTGTGTGTTACCAGCACAGGGGAGGCTGGAAGAAATCAGTGGAATATCTTCTAAGAAACAAGAGCGTGATGGTGAGGTGTTGCATCTCTTGCAGGTGATTCCCTCTTGCAAGCAAATACTGCCATAAGCAAAATGATTCATATATTCAGGTCTTCTAACTCCTTTCACAGGAGGCAGGAGTCAGAGCATGAGGATATCTCAGCAACAAACATAGAGGATAGCCC
Organism: Campylorhamphus procurvoides; assembly: GCA_013396655.1. Lineage (NCBI taxonomy): Eukaryota > Metazoa > Chordata > Aves > Passeriformes > Dendrocolaptidae > Campylorhamphus > Campylorhamphus procurvoides. The sequence continues at coordinate 358,917 of WBMV01016874.1, read as the reverse complement.
TGAGATGCTTTTAAATGAACTTTCTTCTGTAGGTTGTACTTTGCTTGTTCAAGCCCTTGAGCCAGATTTTGCTCTCAGACCAGACTAAATACTAAGCAAATTCATTTAATTAAATTTGTTGCAGATATCCCCAGTTAACAAGAACAGATTGGTCTCCCTGAGGCTAGATGGAATTAACAAGAAAATAAATGCTGTGCTAATTAGAGAACTCATTTTCAGACACCTGGGGTGAAACTTAAAGAAGTCCTAGAGATGTAGGATTCAAAATTCATTTGGACATGAGTCTTAGGCTTCTAAATCACTTAGGCACTTTTGAAAAATGTACCCAGAGGCTTTAACCATCTCACAATCATCACATTTAGCGTGTTTGTAGCTGTCTGCTTAGCAGAGCATGGTATAACCATTATGTTTGTATCAGTATTCCACAATATATTCCATTATCCCTGTAAGTAACGTAGGGAGACTGAGCTACCTGGTGAGTTGAAGGTAGGCTATAAATGTCATTTTCTTGAGGATGCTTATGTGTCAATGGGAACAGATTGATGCTTTCTTGGAGTTGTTAAAGCATTGATGCACCAAATTTCCATCCATTTACAACCTCATGGGACTTTCTGTAGATACCTAAGAACTTTTAGTAAGTCTTGGGTTTAAGTGACTTGTCCAAGCTCCTGGATAAAGAAGTCAGCATAGATGCAATTTTATAGTTCAGTGCTTGCGGAAGGAAAATGAGATGCTTAACACTGTCACACTGCCAGTCATCTGCCCAGTCATAATAGGAAATAATACAGTCATAAGCTCAATAAAAATTAGGTTTAAGCCAGATTTCCATACATGATTAGCAGAGAGGTCAGGAAATAATCAGGCTCTAAGAAGCAAAAAGTCCCTTGATTTGCTTATAGCTCAGAAGTGTGTTTTCAGTAGTTGTTTTTTTCTCTTGTAACCAGTCTGAGGATTTTTCTGAAATATCATCCTTGTAAAGACATGCATTAGTAGCGTCTGTTTCATGCCAGGTAAAACCCTTCCCACAGCCACGCACACACTTGCTGTCTGTCAGCAAAAACTTCTGTGTCAGTAATTAGAAAAATGCTATTAAAAACCTACCTTGTAATCCCAGATAGCCTCTGGGTTGACTCCGTTCTGTTTCCTTGCTCAGTGCAATAAGTCAGGAGCACTCCACTGTGAAGAGGGACCCCACTCCTCTCATCAGCCCTGAGCTACTCTTTTATTTGTGTGGTTCCACAGAGTGTCATTTTGAGGGCACCAGCACACAGCTGTAGTGCCCCAAAGAGGTGACCCTTGGTGACAGCAGCTTTAGTCTAACAGGCTTATAACACAGGTTACAGATACAACATGTACAGCATATTATAGATGGGCACTTGGGAGCTGGATCTCACCATGGGGGCAAACCTGTACATCATGGAATCATCTGAAAATTTACTCCAGCCTGTCATTGAGTCTGGATCATCCGACAATGTCATAAAACAGATGAGTCAGGGCCCTAAAACACAGAGGGTATCCACTGAGCTCATTATTTTTGTACCTAATTACACAGTGCTATTGAGAGAGAACTGCACATTATGCTGAAGAATCCTGTTTCATCACTAGTTCTAAAAGATAATTGCATTTAATTAGGACCTATAGATACCATGGTGATTACTGATCTATAAACACTCAAGGTAGACCTGCAAATGAGGTGCAACAGCAAGTGCATCCATTAAACACAATTCAAAAGCTGGTACTGAGGTGAGAGGACAATGAAAAGTTGAGCTGTTTCACATGGAACTCGTAGGTCTAGTGCTCTGTTCTGACTCTCTGCAATTCCTCTGCTGTGAACTGGCAGACAAACACCCGCTGATCTTCCTTTACTAAGTTTAGAAAACTTTTTTTTAATCAGGGCTAAGATATGCATGAATGGGAAAAAGTGGTGAGAGCTGACGTCTGTAGTGGCAAAATCTGCCCTTTTCTGTATGAAGTCAGGTCAGAAAGGAAGAAGGATATAAAGCATGGCTAGTAATGGCACAGGTAAGGCAGTAAACACTTCTCATGGAGAAAATATTTCTTGTAATGAGCATTATAATTCATTTTCCAGTGAATTGCACATTGTGCTTCCAGTCAAAGAAGCTGCTGGTTACCTTGGCACAGCACAGGTCTTGAGGGTCATTTGCAGCAAGTCAGAACAGAGAAAAGTCGTCCTCATCCTTCTCTGGTGCTTGTGCAGAGCTGCCTGCAAAGGTGCTCACGTGAATGGAAATACCTGGTGAGGGTGCCAGAGCAGTGAGGGTGTGCCTGTGGGAAGGGCACACGCTGTCCCTGCGAGCTCATCAGGAACTGGCCTTTGCATCTCCCACATGGGACAGGGCAGCCTCTTGCCCATACACCACTCCTGCTCTGTGCTGGCCCTGACCACACTGGAACCAATGACATGAAGCTGAAAACATTTGTGTGTATTGATCCTTTAGGTAATACAAACCCCTTGGAATAAAATGTTTAACACAATAGTCACTAAGTTAGTGTGAAATATGGCATTTCTTTTTTCCAGTAACCATGCTTGGAACCGAGAATTCAAACACTCAAGAGTAATGGAATTCTTGTGTAGACCATAGCTCCAATCCCATCTGAAATTCTTTTCAGTTGATATGTTCACTGCAATGCTTTTCAGGAAGTGTTTGTAAGGGAAAAGCACCGTAGTATTTTTATGGGGAGGAAGTGGAAAGACTTAGCCAAGGGGCGAAGTGGAATGATGAATTGCTTGCCCACTGAAATTATGGGTATCCAGTTTCTTGTATTCTGTGGCTCTTCCCTTTTGCAGCAGGGAGAACAGCTGAACAATTCTGTATTTACGAGTGTGCAAGAGGTGTGTGTGTGGCCAGCTCAGCACCTTGCTGAAAGAGGAAGGCAACAAAGAGCAGTTGGACACTGCTTCTTTGGCTGATGTTAAGAGGAATACTTTACCCTGAACTGTGTGGCAAATAGAAATAGCATTTAATAATGATAATTCAAAGAAGGCAACTAGGAAAAGCAGCTGTCCTGCTCAGAATATATTTAAAGTTGTTGGTTCACTTTACCTTACATTTTGTCTTATCCTTTGTGATATCTGTGTCTTCTTCTCACCCCCCCAGTTTGTAGCTGGAATGGCTCTGCCACCTCCAGATCCACAGTTTGTGCTCAGAGGTACCAGTGCTGCAGTCCACACTCTGCACTTCTCCTGTGCAGGCCAAGAACCCAATATCCCTGTGCTTTTCTCTGGGTAAGTAAACCAGGATTTCTGGCTGCACTGAGAATTGTATGTCATATCCTTTTAAAACAGAGCGTATTGTTTTAACAAAGTGTACCTGGAGAAAAGAGCATTGTGTGTGGTTGTGAATGGTGAGGGTGTTGTCTGTGCATAGAGCTTCAGTTTTGGGGAGAAAAAAAAAAAGGAAAGCATCACTTGCACGCAGTGGTCACACTAAAAGCATCTGTTCCTACTGCCAGGTCCGAGACCGGGTTTATCCATGTCTGGAACCTGAAAACACACAGAGTGGACACAGCACTGGATGGCCATGGACGAAAATCTGTCTACTGCGTGCAGACAATGGATGGTAAAGACAGGCTACTCAGGTTAGCAAAGCAGACAAAAACCAGTGAAATTATTCTTGTCTCTGTGATGTACATGATTGAAGGGGGAAAAAAAGGGGAAAAAGGTGTCTCTTAATTTTGGAGTCACTGATAGTCTCTCCAACACATATAGAAATGCACTGAAGTACAAAAATACAGAAAAACTAAAGAAGTGAAAAAAATATACAATTAATTTATGATGTGTATGCTATGACATCACAACAACTTGAGATCCATAATGTCTTTATTACTGCACTGAGATCACATAAGGTCTTTGGGTAAAGGAAATACACTTGGATTTGAAGCTGACAAATCTTTCACACTGGTTCTCAGGGCAGATGGATACAAAGAGTATAGATGGGGAGGGAGAAAAGGTAAAGAAAGAAGAATAAGAGATGGTGAGTGGAAGTCTGAAAGTGAGCAAGAATACAGAGTTTCATGCCTTTGCTTTGTTGCAAAATATCTTCTGTTCTTGTTTAGGAAGGGGAGGTCGGGAAGATTTGTGTACTTTGGATTAGACAGGTGATCTAGAATAGATGCCAAAGTGTCTGTATGATTAGGAGGTGTTCTGACATGTTTATCTAGAGAAGACATCTCATAATATACAGTGGAACTGATTAGCACTTGTATTTCTTATCTGCGTAAGTACAATTATCAACAGTCTTCCCCATAAAATCATATTGGATGAGCATTGTTTGTATATTTCTGCTGCACAGTTATAACAGTTCACATAGCAGTGCAGTTCTACGACAGCAGTTACCTGTATTTTGTATTTCTCTCTTCTAAAGCTAAATCACAATAATTTCTTGCATTGTTTGTATGCCCAGTGCTGTAAATGTGGTGTCAGTTTGTCACTCAACTGAACAGTAGGTGGAAGTGCGTTGATGTTGGAAGAAGTCCCAGCAGTCTGCAGATTTACATCTCCTCTGTTTTGGTTTCATACTGGCATCAGGTGATACTGCTAATTAAAGTAAAACATGGATAAGGGATTTTTGATGACTCTTTGGCCTAAGTAATAACATAAGGACATACACCCTTGTGCTACTGTAGTTTATGGACTGGAAGCTTCTCCACAGTGGTACTTTGTTCCAGAGCCGCTGGGATCATGTAAATCTGCAGCAATTCATGCTGTGGCCTCCTTGATGTTGCAGCCTGGGAGCAGCCCCTGCAGGACGGAGGGCTGTGCCAAGGAGTCTGAGTGATCTGCACTTGTACCCCAGCAATGCAGCACTGGGGCTCTGGGGCTGGGTGTTTCAGCCAGTGTTTCATCGTTTCAGTGCTGCCAGTCCCTCTCCTGTTGTGTCTCCACACATGCGCAGTCCTGACAGCCCCCTGTGCCCTCCCTGTGGCTGTGGGAAGTTGCCCACTGAGTAACAGTAGCTTTTTATTTCTCTCTGATTTGGTCTTTGTTGTCTTGCTGTTTGTCTTTCAGCTGTCAACACATGACATTTCCATTTCATTGCTAGGGTGAATGAGTGTTACATGTTTGACTCTCTGAGTACTTTTGTTTCCTTTTAAATTAGATCTAATCAATGGTAAAAGGTAAGTATTTTTTATTGTGAATATGCTCAAATGCTCATGAGACTTTATAAATATATGCATACACATAAATAGCATAACTCTGCTTATTATGTCTCTCTCCACATGGAAACAGCAAACTGGGACTGCAGTGTGTCTGACTGGCTCTCAGGCCCTCCCTCCTCCCAGTAACGTTTGAACCTCTTGGCCAGTTCCGCAGCTGGCAGAAGGGCGGTGGTCTTGGGGGCACTGGGTTCCCCCACACGTAATGAAAGACCCGATCCACACCTCCAGAGACGCTGCACTAAGATCAGTCCTCTAGTGCCTGTTGAAGACCCAGTTTGAGTTACTGGCCTGCAGGCAGCCCGAGCTTCCTCAGACCTGCAGCTCATGGAGAATTTGTTTTACTGTAACAGTCAGGGGCGCGACCAGAGGATCTGCTTGTGGGACTTAGCGGAGGGACGGACTTCAGCGACGGATTCTGTCTTCACAGAGCATGTGGGATTCTGCAGATGCTCTCTGCTAAAGGTGGCACAGGGACGCTGGCTAATGGCCATGGCAGCCAAAGGCCTTGAGGAGGTAGGAGATGTCTCTTTCTCTGGTGCTTGGGAGGTTGCTTTGGTTACTGAAATGAGATAGTTCAGGAGGGGAAACATCATTGCACTCGAATTCTCTGCTCAGGAGAGGGCAGCACAAGAAACCTTCGGGGGTTCTCATCACTAATTGTACTGCCACAAAGATGACTGAATTCTATAACTCATGCTACAAAAACAAGGATACCAGCCCGAGATTTGTCTGACATTTAAGTATTTGCAGCTGCTGCTGGTCTTCACATGCAGGAGTTTTGAAAACTCTTCTGGTGCTGCTGAATACTGGGAACAAGAGTCCTTCTGGGGAGCTGATGGTCAGCAGGGCTGTCATCAAATGGAGGTGCTCATCTTCCCTCTGAACAGTCGGGTTTGGCACAACAGGGGAGGTGCAGGTGATTTGTAATGTGATACGTGGTCTGTCACCCCAGGCTAATTCCTTAACTGGAACTGGGGCTGGAAATAGTTGAATTACTGTTAGTGGCCAGAGGTTTGCTCAGTGTGAGATAATTGCAGGGTCCATTTCAGTTCCTACTGGGTAAGTCCACATCTAATACCACTATCACTGCACCCACTGACTGACAGCTTTGTTGGCAATTTCCACTTCTGCTTTGTAGAAATCATAGCTTTGTTTTTGACAAGGGACTGTTTGAGGACATCACACAAATTATTTTAAATGCTTGATGTCAAAATACCAAAATTATGAAAAGATAAAAAAGTGGCATAAATATGAAAAGAAATATTGTAGCTCACTGCAAATTGTTGATGAGCATAAAACTTCACATGCTTTTCTGGTCTGTATCTTGAAACTGAAAGTTGAATAATTTATACACATGAAGTAGTAAGTGCCTGTATTGCAAGAAAATGTGAACTTTTTATTATTGAAAAGTTAAGCACATATTTAAGTACTTTGTTGGCTCACAGCCAGAATGTTCAGCCTTTTACAGAACCAAGCCTGCAGACACAACCACTACACCAGTTAAATACAACCATTCTAAGTCCCATACCTTGTTCTGATCAAACAAAGAACTCCCTCCATTTTACAGCAGTGCTCAATAATGTGTAAGTTAGACAAACTGACAAATACATTCTTGGGTCAGCCAGAGAAGCCCTGGTGATAAAGAATTAAATAATCATCTGACCCAAACAGAAGACATTTAGCCCGGTGTCACTTACAACCCATCTCTGATTTATTCTCATTTGTTTGCTTGGGCCCTGCAAGGGAGGATGATTTGCTGTCTCCTGACGTAGAAGAGTTCCTTTCTGTGTGTGAACCTTTGCATTAGAACTGTGTCACGTTTCAATAAATTCACATAAGCTCCTATAACACAGAGTGCTTCCAAATAGGCAGCACTGTGTGAGACACAGTACATTTGCAGCTTATGATTAAAATTAAGACTTAATAAGTGTTTATGCTTGGCTGGTGCCCAAAAAAAGAGTAATTTTGTCTTAAAGCAGGTTCAGTCCATAAATAATGAGATCTGAACAGGCATTTATTTGTTCATGATTGCATTTAAATCACCAATTATGAGTTACACGCACTTTTCTTGCCAATTTGCCAGAAACACGTTAAAAGCTTTATTAATGTGAAAAAGAAAAAGGGTGTGTTTCCTTGTGGCCAGTTTTAGCCACCCAGGAACACTATTAACCTCAGGCAAAGGCAGATCTTTCTTCTATTAAGCAAAACCAATATAAACACAGAACTTCAAGTTTTAGGTTACAGTTGTCAAAATATATGAAATAGTATTTATTTCTAAGGCTCAGTTACTTTTAATGCAGACAGTCTCTGGAACTGTCAGTCCAACACAGGCAGCAGCTCATGCCTGCCTGCCTTCTGCACAAAGCTTTTCTCATTGTGTTTTTCTTCAGCCTTTGCAAGCCCAACTGCGGCCCTTGTACCAGTTCATCTGTTTTCAGTCAAAGTATAGTGAAGGTGGTTTATTTTTTCCCTTTTAACCTGCAGAAGTGCATTTATCACAGCACACTTACCCTTCCTTATTACGTAAAAGCTGCAGTTTTGGTCTTGCCTAGGAGGCAATGCCCTTTGGAGAGACAGTGATGAAAGATGCAAGATGGGGGCAGGTCATCTTCATATTTATAGCCCATTTCCTGCCACAGCTAACTTGGTCATTATGTTGATAGCAAGTTGCCGAGAGAAAAGCATCTTTTTTAAGAGTGTAGCTGTGAAGAACCAGAATTCCCAGATGATCAAACTCTGGTCTGTTCCCAGGTTTGGTCTGCAGACTGGATGGCTCTTAGCTGTAGTCACTATTCCTCAAATCTGGAGAAGTTTCCTGCCCTATCGCTCAGTGGCTTTAGAAAGTGTTCTGTATATTGTGTGCAGTGCATTGTACTCGCAGTCCTAGAGTGCAGCTGGCTTTTGGCAGGCTGGCTGACAGCCTCTAGAAATAGGAAGATGTTCTGGCAAGCTTTGAACTAAAGGTATGGGATTGGAAAGCCATCGCAGCTGCCGTGGTCTTGATTGATGGCTCCCAGAGGAGCCATATTTGTGTAATACCTCATCTCAGATGCTTAAGGAAATTCACACGACGGGGGCTGTCCAACAGCGCTGTTGGGCTCTTGCACTTTCTGAAAGAGCCCAGAATAGCTGGTGATGTTGGATTTATCAAATGTTTTAATTTAACAACATAATGCAGACCATTGTTTACTTAATTAAATGAAAAGATCACCTTGGTGATTAGATGTGTGTTTGAGAAACAGCCATATTCCTGGCAGCAAGGTTTTGATATCAAACAGCTTCTATTTCCCCATAGTTCCAGGCTTGAGAACCAGCCCAGAGTTGAGGCACTGCCACGTCAATCAAGAGGCTCAAAACCTCCCAGTGCCAGACTGAAATGGCAGACTCCCCTGATCTTGCCTGCCATCATCCAGAGGTGGAAATGAGCTACTTCCTTGGCAGAGGAATGACTTGCCCAATGTTTTAAAAAAATCCAGAAAGAAAACCCTAAAACAGATCCGTAATGCATTACCATCAGCACAAGCAACAGTGGAAGCCGCTCTGTAGAGAGAGCAGGTGTTTAACACTGCATTGTCTGACCCTGCCTTGAACAGGGTCAGACAACATTGTGTTGAAAATACCTGTGTGCTGACGGTGCTCCAGCCTGCGACAGCCTCTCGTTCTGGGGTTACAATTTGGTAGGGCAGTCAGCAGCAAATAAAAAATCCTCCTTGGATATATATACAGCTTATATTTCCATGCAAGCTCTGTGTTCCCATAACAGCACAGAGGAGAGAACGCAAGTGTCCAGAGATGATCACAGCCAAAAAATCAGCAACAGAGATGGAAAAAGAGGAAAGGAAGCAGGGAAGTGTTTTCAGATTAAGCAGTCTGCAGTATTATCTCTTGTGTGCACAATGTCATCTACTGTTTGAAGACTGTAATACAGATTAAATGGAAGAGTGGAGCAGAGGATGTGTTCACTCGAGCAGTTTTGTCTGGCTTTCCTGAAACAATGTACTTCTTCAGATAGCTGTAGATTCCCCTACAGCTCCAACTTAGCATGCATTCCTCAGTTTCCTCCAGACAGTTTTCACTGGAAGAGCTTATACTAACCTTAATCACCTTAAAAGACTTGTGTTTTTAACAGCAGAATTTTGACCTGGAGCCTGACCAACTCCTCTTGTTTTCCTGATGTCAGGTTCAGGTTTTGGAGCTGCCATCCAAGACATCAGTCTGTACCTTGAAGCCAGAGGTGGGTGCCAAGCTGGGCATGCCCATGTGTCTGAAGTTATGGCAGGTAAGGCAAGAGTGCCTGCTAATTGTGAAATGTTTTCCCTGTGATTCATTTTATATGAAGCACATGAATCTTTCTTCACTTGGATTTTTATTTATTATCAAACCAATCAAGTAATTATACTATTAAAGGGGGGAAAGATTTGTGAACATCCTTAATGTAACTTTCAGAGCTTTCCAAGCTTTAATGGAAGATTTGCAAATGCTCAGGGAAAGCTTTGTATCCTGAGGATAGATACACTTTTTGCATCAATCAAGAGGAAAATGAATGCCTTAGCAAAGCCACTTGTTTGATATGGTTTCTCACTGCATTAAGAATGAAGAGAAACGATTGGGTTGCTTAAAACCAGTGATTTTAATGGCAGGTTACATTCACTTCAATGCCCTCGGGACGAGGAAGCACTATGAACATTTCTATTCCAGACATACAATAGGAACAAAATATTTATGGTGGGACTGACTTTGGACAAAAAGATAAATAAAAGCAGTTAGTGAAAAAAAAACAACCCCATTTGCATAATACTTAGCAAATAATGTTTATGGGCTAGCAACAGTGAGTGACAAGTAATACAAAAAGGTGGCAGTAGAGGGAGGAAGCAGTTTAGGTGGTTGGCCCGAAATTTCCAAAGAATTGGCAAAGCTGATTCCCATTTAACCCCCTCACCAAATGCTGTTACAGGCCTACAGGACCATCTGAACTGATGCCAAGTGTGTAATTCCTGCAGGCTCATCTGAAAATGTGTTGGTTTCAGTTGAAAACATTACCAATCAGAGTTTGAGGCCTTAGTGTCTTCACTCAAGGTCCTGAACCAACTGAGATCTAGAGGAATTCAGTTGCTGACTTCAGACAAAAGTAGGAGAGGCCACAGTTCAAGTCCCATGCCATAATTAAAGACTAGAAAAAAAATAGAAGGAAAATCAAATAGGCTGATTAGGCTTTTATTAAACAAAGTTCCTCCTAAAAATGCAATCAGTGTTCAGTGCTTGATGAAATGAATGGAGCTTTCTGTCTCCTGGACATTTTTTAATAAGATGGAGATAATTGAGGAAATGTACAGTGTTGAAAAATTTTGTTGCCTGTACAAGAAGTCCTCTATCTTGCCATATTTTCTACATGCATTAATATTGCTACTTCTCTAGGAAGCAGAGCAGGTGCAGAGTCTTAATTTCATGTAGTTTTTAATTTTGTTGCCAGTGGAGATAGAGGACTGGGAACTGGGAGAGGTAAATTATTGCATGCAGATTCTGACTTTGAGAACTCATCATAACTTCCTAGACTGCACAAGGCAAGTATAGATAATCCCTTACAGTCTCACAGCTGTGTTTGCTCTTTTACAAATGTGTGCAACTTGGTTTAAAGCATGGGGAGGAGGATACCCTTAAGGGCAAATAATTACATGTGTTGTACCAAAGTGATGCTCTGCATTCTGCTCTGTGGTTGCACTGGAAGTGGCTCTCTGAGTAAGCCTGTAACCATAAACCAGGGGAACACGAGCTACCCCAGCTGCACCCCTTCCTGAACAGAGGCCATCCAGGCTCTCACTGTACCTGCCTGTGTTGGGCAATGCAGACATACCCAGGAGATGAGCACTCCCAACCCAGCGCTCATGGGCAACGGATTGCCTAAGAGACCATTTGATGTTGGTTATGGCACAGTAAATTAACAAGTTGAAACAGAAGCTGACAGGGAGAGAAGAGTCTGAAAGAATTATGCTCAGGGTAGTTGTCCAGTGAGAGCTGAGGGGCTGCAGCCAGGGACCATCGTGTTTGCTGTGTGCTGAGAAACAAAGGTCTGTGGCTCAGGGACACAGCAGACCCCACCAGCAGCAGCGTGAATGACAAACTGTACTACACAGCAGCAGGCAACTGAGGCTTAGGTTAGGCTTGTAGATTAAGCTTCACTGGCTTCTCCTAAGCAGTAAAATGCTTGCAGGTGTTTATTTTGTTATTTTTTGAGTGCTTTCCCCCCTTCTTTTTCTGGGTCTGTGCCTCCACATATTAGATCATTCAAGAGTTTTTTGCTTGTGAAGATTTATGTTCTTGAATACATTGTCCCTTCAGTTTCACACCTTCCTGCTATTACTAATTGGGTGGAGTAGGATTTGCAGGAGTAAGGATAGTCTTCCCTTCAATTTTTTGCACTCCTTGGGGAAGGCATCATGTTGCGTAATGGTGCAAACAAAATAATTCAACAAGAATAATACATGTCGAAACTGGAAATGCAGAGTTATTACTTTATATAAACTATGGCAATTATTCCTGTTGAGTTGACAGCAGATCACCTTTTCTTCCTTCCTTGACAGTTATCCAAATGCAACAACAAAATGTTCTGCTTAAGAGCAATGATTTATAATTTAATTTTTCTACTGAAACAGAACATGAATGGTGAGACTTCTCTCCAGCAGTGTCTGTTATTAGAAACTGAAATAAGTAGGCTGTTGTGAAGCACTGCTTGAGAACTCCCCTGATCTTTCAATAGCTTTTATTGTTGAAGTTCATGTTCTCATTGAAATATTGCACTTCACATGGTTAGGAAAGTCAGGAAGAAGTAGTGTGGGAGACCTTCATTTCACAGGAAACACTATTTAGTTTTTAAAATAGAGCAGTCTTAGATCTGACTTGCAAATGACTGCTTTTCAAATCTAAGCTGAGATACCCACAGCACAAAAAATGCCAGGTTTTGCTTGGCATTTCCCAAAATGCCGAGCACTCACCTGTCTCTCCCATCCACGTGAGGGTTATGAGCTCCCGTGAAAGCTGTTTGGGGTACGGAGAGGAGCCACCCCTGCCCACCCATGCCACCTTTCACTGGCTAATGACAGCTACACCTTCTGTGAAACATGCCAAGGATTTCCCTGTGGTTTGTGTCTTTTAAGGGGCAATGTTGTTCTCTGTTCAGTGAGATCCTTTCCTCACTCAAATACTTCTCTAGGCTGAATAAGGCCAAGGAGGCACATGGGGCCGTTCCTCAGCAGTCCTGTTACCCAGACCACCCATCCCCTGTTAGTTTAACTTCCCCCAGAACAAATAATAACCAGTGGGAGAACAGCCTGGACCATTAATAGAAGCAGTGAGCCTTTGGCTACTGTAGGTTTGTAACATGGCATTGACAGCCAGTGAGTTTGACCTCATTCAATAATGTGATACCAGTAAATTTAATTCTTTATGTCCTTTACCTTTATTCTGAATTGAATACCAAGTAAACAAGTCCTCTAGGAGCAGGCAGTGTTTGGGAAGATCTGAATAGCCTATTGGATACATTTCTTAGATGCGCCCACATGAGGTGGTCAGAGAAAGCAATGTCTATTTTGATGTTTCTTCTCCTATTAAAGAAATAACTGGCATTACCAGATGCCTCTTTTTAAGTTGCTTTTCATTGGGGATTTGCATCTTCACTCTTGTAACCAGTTACTGCTTATGGATCATTAGTCTTTTGGCCAGGGCAATGATGAATATTGTCCATAAGTGTGACATGTAATCCAGTAATGTTCCCTTCTTTGAGTTATTTCAGGGGCTTAAATAAATTAGGTGTCTGCCCAGGGTGCCGTGCCCTTTGGCCTGTGGCATCATTAATCAAAATAGCTTTCAATTGGTTACAGTGGGACTCGGGCACCTGTTAACCCCTTGGTGACTCACCCAGAGATTCCTGATGGGAGGCTCAGTGTTCACCTCCAAGCACAGGGGTGCACTTGGGTTCAGGACTCCTCTGTGTAACCCTACACCTGGCAGTGTGAAACTGGAATCCTTAGGCATGGCACTTCTCTTAGTGCCCATAAGGGATTGGACTGCTTGATACTAACTCAGTTGCTCTGCGTAAATTTTTTAGGAAGTACAAAGTTCAGAACATGAAATAAAGCTCCTGAAAACTTCAGGCAGCCTCTTTTCAGGTGCTGTAGAGGGCAATAGTTTGGATTTTCAGAAAGAAATGTTCTGTATCTATGTTCCATATCTATTATATGTATAAAATTTAGAATATGATTCGTAGATACAAAGCCCATAAGTACATATTACCTAATAATGCTTTCTGTAAGTGAATGGATTATCAGGATTTGACATTCACAATTCTAAATGCTTTTTCACTTCTATGCAAGTCAGCATTTTAATTTTTTCCTTGGTGCTTGGACTTACCTGTGGATGGTTATTTTCCTAACAGACTACTTCCTTCTCAAACAAAATTTTATTTTTTCTCAAATGATTTTATTTTTCTCTTGATCAGCTCAGCTGTGGTTCACAACCTTTGCTTCTGGCTGGCTATGAAGATGGATCAGTGGTCCTGTGGAATGTGACAATGGGAAAAGCGTTGAGCCAACTTGTTTGCCACCAGGAGCCAGTGATGAGCCTTGACTTTGACTCGGAGAAGGCCAAGGGGATCTCAGGCTCATCTGAAAAGGTGCTTCGCATCTGGAGCCTCAATGAGCAACAGAACCTCCAGGTCAGGATCACTGGCCCTCTAGTGTCATTTATCCCACTTTGCACTAACAGTTTGATAGACTAAAAAAATATTTAGTCATGAAGAGGAGTTGTTGCAGATCTCTAGCTAATTAATCACAGACTGGTTAGAATGTCTGTGCTATGTGACTAGACTTAGCAAAAGATGGTGAGGATTTAAAAAAAAGAAAAAAAACCCTCTCTCACATGTTTCTGGTTTTACCAAAGTTGCAACAGGCACACAGGCCTAGCATTACTCAAGCCATTGCCTCTGTATCTTCATTTATCACGCTAGTAGTATCCAGCTCTCGGAATGTCCTAAACATTATAAATGAGTTACAAAATAAGAAACAAAGGATTGCTTTTCCAAAGGTTCTGCTTGAATGGCTAGAGCTTTCTCTCCGCTGTGGGAAAGAGAAGTATTTCATGAAATACTTCACAAACAAAAAGGAGTAGCCCAACTCAGCACTGAGAGGACAAGAGGTTTAGGCAGCCAGCTGCCTTTGGTGCCAGCAGAGCCCCACCAGAGACAGCGAGGCAATTGGCTGTACCAGTTTGTGTCCCAGATACGGTACATGGAGCAGCTGGTTTAGGAGGAGTTGCATAATCACCAGTTCAGACCATGCTAGAGAATGGCAATAAATACTGCTTTTATCTAGACAACCTTAGCAAGTGTTCCAACAGTGCCAAGGGTTAAGGAGGATTTATCTAGGTGTGGAAATGAAGTGCATAAATACAGGCTCATGGACATTAAAATGGCCAATGCATCGCCTGCACTGCTGACGGCATGAACCTTTTTAAAGTGGCAGTTGTTCCATGAGCAATGGAGAGGACCTGAGCCAGGCCCTGTGCGCCCAATACCATCCTTGTGAAGAGAGATGTGGATACACCAATTCACAGGAGAATAATCATCACTGTTTCAGCTTGCAGCTTTTATGGAGATATTTTAGGTAATGTGGCAAGTTAATGCTGTTTTCTGAATGGTGCTGCAGGAAGAAAAGCATGTACTGGGACATTCACTGTTGACATATCCCCTGGGGAGCACTATAAAGGTGTGGAATCTGCAAGGCATCACCCCAGAAGCAGCACTGATGGGGTGGCAGGGCACTGAGTGCGTGTGGTGCAAATGCATCCAACTGAAATGCAGCTTGGGGGACAGGCTTCTTAAAGCTTCAGATACCCCAGCAGTGGAGAGGAAGTTATTCCTTCATATTAATTATAGCATAGCTTTTTCCTAAATTCAAAGAAAATACTGTTCTTCACAGCACATTTCAGTTACGAGTTAACCCTAATGCAGGGCTATGGGTATGGCTTGTGGGAAAAACATTTGTTCACCTGAAATATTCCAGGTATTGTTTTTCACAAGGTATTCACATTCCCAGATGTAGGATTAGCTACACCCTCAGCACCTCACACTGAGAGATAGTAGCTTTTCTCAGAAGAAATTTAAATGCTAAGTATTACAAGCTACAAGCAATGCTCCTGTGCTTCATGTGAGTATGAATGCCCTAATAAAATGCATCTTTCATATGAGCACTACAGATTGTCAAGGACATAGATTAAGGTTTTTTTCCACTATTGCATTAATAATATAAACCAGATGGGGATTTTTTTCCCTGACATTCCAGGTACCTGAGGTAATGGTAGACGTTGGAAAACCACTCAGTGGCACATTATTTTTATTCTAAAAGGTTTTAATAAGTAAACGTGGTGCATTGCTATCTGCTGGTGGAGAAATAATGACGCAATGATGGCACTTCAGCTCTGTTTTAAGTGGCAACGTTCCAGTGTGTCAATGAATAGATGATGAAGGTAACTGCACAGTTTATTGCTATGGGGAAAGTTTGGTGCATTGTCTTCTACAAGAAAGTTGCTGAAATCATCACTGTCAGCAAATGGTGGGATTGGTTATGAGCCTTCTGATTTGGATGAGATAGTGTAATGATGTGATGATGTTTGTGGTAGAATGTAGGAGGTAAACAGCTTCTGCAGGTGAATAAACAAAACAGAACTAAGAAATCTGATAACCACAGAACCTTTTATATATATGCCAAGAACTCTGTAAGATGCAATGTAAGTTTTGTTAGCTTGGTTGCTGGGGCTTTTCCCCCAAATGCTGAAGCTTAGGCTGCTGCTATTTTGGCTGTTTTTCTAATAAGCAGAGGGCTTAAAGACATGCTTTCGGTGTAGATGCAAGTGTCCTTGGTCATGACTGGCTGAAAGCAGCTCACCTGTTTTTACCTCTTTCTTTTCTTAATTACAAGCTGGTTTTCTGGTTAGGAAATTTTGTGGGTATGCATTTGACTCCTGTAGTTAGTGACTTACTGTCGTGAGTCCCTGGATGGCACAAATGCTGGCACTAGGATTTCACCTGGCTGCATATGCCTTAGGCAGGTGGTTCTTTGTTTTGCTTTTCTCTCTCACTCCTGTATTTGCAGATCATGCACAAATGCCCACTGTTCCCTCATGTTCCATAGCCAAAAGGTATCACCATTATAGGCTTCACGTTCAAGTTGTAGCTTGCTGATGACATGCCATTTCTCCCAGTCGCCCTGATTTTGCCGTATAGGTCTTGCCCACGTAATTGACAGTAATGATGAGAGCACCACGCCCGGGATTGGTTATAGCCATTAGCTAATAATATCAGTCACACAGCAAGGCCCATCTGACATTTGCCAGGCTGGTGATGTAAGCAATAAATCCTCCCTTACCAGGACACTTACACCAACAAACTTCCACTGAGGCCATGCTGCATTAGCCTAACCTGGGGAGTTTGGAACATATGTACTAACAAAAAGGACAGGTTTTACAGTAGCAGCCCCACAAAAAGGCCCCCATACAGAGTCCCACCACTCATAAGGCTTGAGCCAAACTTACTGTCCTGTTCTGAATTGGCTTGTATACACATTGTTCAGGTCCTCTTTAAAAGAGGAATGTATGGAGCATGTAAGAAGCAGGTCAAGTTTCATTTAGCCTTTTTTTCTCATGAAACTGCACAGCTCTTGCTGTTGGAGTATGTAGCTGGGCAGTTGTTATACAGTTGAAAAATAATTGTTTATGGCTTTGTGCCTGTAAGATTCCAAGATATGTTCAACTGCATCTGAAACCAACTTTGACCAACATTTCTGAAGTTTTCTGTGCCCAGTGTGAAGGTTAAAATTATCTGCAATTAATATGTTCTTTATAATCCTGTACTAAATGTGCCTCATGGAATGTCCTTCAAGGAGGAAGGCTGTTCACATGTAACGTGCTTGTCAATCCCCTCCTGCCTCAGACAAACAGCAAACACCACACAGTGTGTTAAAACAGGCACTGGATGATACCAAGCTTTAGTACAAGATAGGCACAGACTTGGGCTTAAGTAGACAGTGACATTAATACATCATTTCCAATTGTGCTTATAAATAACAGCAGTTCAGGGCCAGTGTTCATACCAAAGGTGTTTTCACTGCTGTGACAAAACCTGGGCTGTTCCAATACACACACGGTGTGTTCCAGAGCCAGACTGCTCACTGATCCATGTTACCTGAGGTGAGAACAGCAAAAGTGTATTATATTAAGCTTTTTTTCTGTGCTTCAAGAGGAACTTGTGTCAATGAAATGAAACCTTTTCTTTCCAAGGGCTAAGTCCTGTGCAGCCCCAGTGCTTCCTGAAGGAAGCCTTCCACCGTATTTGTGCCCCTCAGAAACTTGTTCCCCAGTAGTCTCCAAAGAGTCAATAGCTTGGTCATAATCTCCTTTTGGAATTTGGTGTAAATAAATGTCTCTTGGGAAGGAGTACTAGAAATACAGATTTCCTGACACTGTAACCCAATTCCTGGAAGAATTCCTTTCTCAAGACTGAGGTAGATGCTACAACAGCTTACTGGGGGTCTTGTGGGGGGCCACAGTAATAGAAATGAGTAGCAGGTAATTTAAACATCAGCTCCAAATCTCACCCTGGGAATATTGCAGAAGCAAGGAAAATATATGGCCTTAGCTCTGAATGTTGCAGCTCATGCAGTAGCTGGGAGAAAAGGGCAAAGCTCTGTAATCTGGTGCTCAAAACCTTGACTCAGAGCTTCATTGTGACAGAATATAAATAGCTTTAAATGCAAAATAAACTAAAAACATAAAAGGGATGGGCTTATTTTTAGAGAATGGTGCTGGAGATGAGAAGGCTCAAGGTACGGTCTTTTCCATCTCTATAGTTGTTCTCACTAAGCACCACCCACCATGTTGTGAAAAGCTCCACACCTGAGTGACACTGCTGTGTATGGGTGGGCACCTACACCTGCTAAGGTCCCAAAAGGTTCCTTTTTCTTCTGTTTTGAATAATTAGAACTCACCTGTAACTTTTTCTCACAGGTTTACAAAACACACGAACTTGTCAATGCTGGCGTATCTGATGTCACCATCCGTCCAGACAAGAAGATTTTAGCAACAGCAGGGTGGGATCATCGCATCAGGATCTTTGGCTGGAAAAAACTGAAGCCCTTAGCAGTGCTGGACTATCACACAGCAACTGTCCACTGTGTGTCCTTCTCAGATCACAGAAACCCTCGTGAGAGACTGCTGGCAGCTGGCTCCAAAGATCACCGCATCAGTGTCTGGTCAATATACACCGAGACGTGACACCACCTGCACTGTCAGGGACTGGGAAAACAGGATTGGTGAAGCAATTCCTAACGCCGTAATTCAAACCTGAATGTGGGCAAGTAGCAGAATCTGTCTCCAGGCTGAAGTGAGAGTCCCAGGTTAATTTTTAATGCTGCTTGTTTAAGCTGCAAGTTTTGTTTTCCAGAGAGGAAAGTGGATTTTTAAAATTCATAACAAGCAGAAAAAGGCCAGTCACAAGCAATGACACAGAACAAGTAGTTTTGAGTTCTGCCACAGGTTTTGCAAAGCTTTTCTTTGGCAGGTTGCTGAAATAACGTGTGCCAGTACCTTTTGTGAAAAAGGGCTGGAATCCCTCAAACTGTGGTGGGGGCAAAACGTCTCTTTATAAGCCATTTATGTATCCAAGACTCTGAATCAGTGTAAAATATCACTCTTTCCTGAAAATTTATACCCATTAAACCACCTCCAGTGGTTTCTCATTGTCAGTTACTTTTTCTTCCCTGTAACTGAAAGGCTATCAGAACAACCTTGATTTGTTCACACTTCTGTCAAGTTTCTAACTTAAACCAACAGCCAGGAATGTGACTAGGGACGGCCTTTGGCATTTATGAATTTCGTTATGTCTCCTGTCACCTCAAGCCTCACAATTAATCACAAGAAAGGAAGGCAAAAAATCTTCCCCTGCACTGCACTGCAAAGCTATGTAAAGCCTTTTACAGAGCAGTGCTAAATCCTTTCCACAGACTGATGAGCTGAAGGATTTAAACTCAGCAATCCAATTAGCGCCCTCCTCCTTGGAGAGTTAGGGGTAAGTCTCAGCATGGCAACTCTGAGATTCAGCTGCACAGCTCTCATTAACATTTAGGGGAATTGCATGGGTAAATCCTTGTCCACACAGTACAAATGGCTCCATTAACTTGTCATCTGTATGGTTATGGAAGCTGGAATTCATTCAGGAAGAGTGTTCTGTTTGAATCATGAAGCAGCATTTGCATTCTTCTAAAGCACATTAGACATACCCCGGTGTGTTCAGAGCCATCGCACTGCTGGATTCAGCCACAAAGCTGCAGTGACAACTGTGTCCAGGCTGGGCACTGTTGATACTTTATTGGAAATACTTGTTTCTGCACTGTAAAGAACTGGAAATCAAGGAAAAAGGCACCAGAAGTGTAGTGAACAGCAACATCAAGGACTTTAGAGATTATTTCAGGAAAAAGACACATGCCAATTAAGGTCTGGGTCTGTTATCCAGCTGTGCTTTGCAGGCAGAGATACTGCTGGACTGAAAGCCTTAAGCACCCCGCCTTATGTTCTTTCCGTTAAAACACAGAATCAGGATACTGTTGCCAGCCTTTTCTAAATAAAATGTAGCCTTACACATTTTGAGTGTAATGACACTTTAAATAATGCATTTCTCTGATTATTTCTTTACTATTCAGTAGCTGCGTGGAGGATCACATTGCAGCTGGAAGTTAAAGCCTAATTCTGAGTGATGCCAAGTGAAGGGGAGGTCATGGTGTTCGTTACATCTACCAGACAGAGTTGCACGGAGTAAGTGCTCCATCTTCACCCATCATCCACCTCCCACACACAGGAGGAGCTGCTCACACTGTACAAGTGGCTCCAGCCACAGCCTTATGGAATGAGGGTCTGTCTCCACAAACCTGCTGCTGAGAGAAATCTTTTCTTTTGTTCTTTTTCCTCTTTCTTATAATCGGTAGAATTGACATAAATAAAGAGAAAGCACTGCTGTGTGTGGTCCAGGCACCCGTCCTAGGGAGTTTGCAAAGAGATTCCCACTTGGCTGTCCTGTCTGGTGTCACACCACACACGGCCTGGGGGGTGTAATTGTTCCTCTTCAGCCAACTGCCACAGGACTGAGGTGTGGGTTTAATGCTCATCCAGCAGGAAAGGAGATCCAGGGCTCGCCCATCTTGGGCACATGGTCACTGCAGGAAATGAGAGGGGCTGAGCCTGCATTACCCTCTGCTCTCCTCCTTTAGACAGGAAAAGGCAGCTGTGCCACCACAGCGTAGTGTAAGTGGTGATAAGCTGGTTTCAAGACTGACTGAAGCGAGGACTAAGATGCAAATCTCCAGCACTTCAGGGCAGCTCCGTGCTCAGCACAGCCCATGTTCTGAATGCCAGTTCTGAGCACCTGATGCTCCAGGGACACCGTGAGGTGCCAAGGCATGGATGAGCCTGGCTCCCGCTCCTGGCACAGCCGGCTCACAGCCACCCCCGCGCAGTTCTAGCCCTTGGGCCCCAGAGCAGCACACAAGGTGCATCTGTCCCAGACACCTCTGCATCTTACAGCCACTTAGGAAATAACTTCTGATGCAAATGCCCTGGCATGGCACAGTGGCAGCCCCTGGGAAGAAAGAATTAATACCCCATGTCTTAATAGGAGCACTATTAGATAAGAATCTGAAAGTTAGGAATTCCTGAAGACACGATTTTCTCTGAAAAATGCCATTTACTGTCAACGTCTGTGTCTGAAGTAATTATGGAGACTCATCAGGGACATTTAGATTTACAAATCCTTTAAAGAATACTCTAAAGATGATTCTGTGCTGTCACATCTAACCTAGTGCCTTTTGCTGGGAGTTACATATTTATGTTTGTCTGATTAGGCAGAGTTAAAAATAAACTTAGTCACGCAAATACAAATTGAAAATGAGGACATGGACTGCATCTCACTAGCAGACAGGCACAGAGGTAAAGAATTTCATCAGCTTCAAGGGGAAGGGCACAGGTTGCAGAGCTGCTTGCAAGAACAGACCTATCCTATACCTCCCGTTACCAAAGCACTATCCATGTCATACTTTTGCACATTACAATTAATTCCTTAACACTTTACAGCATTAATTTTATTTGAACAACCAGTAAAGAGGTATTTCTTTCAAATTATAATTTTTTTGAAATGAGCAACCAGACAGCATTAGTTTGATTTAGAGCTGAGCATAAATGCCATAGTTGAACTGTGAATTACAGTCTTCTAAAAGTTTATTTGCTTAAGGAACTAATCTGGACTTCCCCAAAGAAGAATGATTTCCAACAGGAAGGACAGTCTGTATTGTATAGACTGCAAAACACAGTTGTCTGACTGTAACTGTAAAATAAAGTTGTCTGATTGCATCCAGAAAACTAACAATTTTTTTTAAACAAAAAAAATTAATATAAAGCTCTTTACAATTTTGCCATGAGCATGGTTATCACTCAAGATTTCGGCTGACTTGCTTAGCAAGAAGGCTGTGAGCGAAGAGCCACCTTAAGCTGCTGGAGTCAGTTCTGGAATCTCACCTGCCAATAAGGAACAGGGCTAGCCTGTACCTGGTCTAAAGGATTCAGGAGTGAAGGTGATGACAGCTAAATTATTACAAAAGGCTTCCTCCCAAGAATCACTGTCTTTGGCACTGTGAGAAGGGAAAAAAGCAACCGGCATTCGTAAACTAATAGAAATAAATCCCAAACACTAGCATTTGTGCAGCAATTACATGGAATATTTATCATCACTGGAATGAATGGTGATCTCTGACCCTCTAACATTATTTGCAAATGAACCCATTAGTTACAACCCCTTTCTCTTATCAGTACAGGAGCCATAAAGCATTGCAGTCCTAAGTGTAGATGAGCAAGGAAAGAGGAGATTAATTGTGTTAGTAGAAATGAGTGAAAGAGGAAGGAGGCTGGGGGCCTGCAATGAGACAGTTGTTAAATTTAGCCCTATACAATGCAATTGCTTCAGCAAGCCAATAAATTACTCTTTGCAGCTTGGCTTGGGTTGTTGCAAAGGTTTGAGTTTAACAGAGCAAATTTTTATAGTTAAGTCAAAACTGGTTTCTGGACTGCTTTTTGTTTTTAGCACATTTAAGATGCATCTACAAAGCCAACTTACAAATTAATAAATCTTTGCTTTAATTCACCCTGCCAAGAACAAAGATAGAACACTGACTACTGCAGGAGCCATGTTAGTGATGTAAACCAAAGGACTGGGGATTAAACACGGATTACGGAGCGCTAAATCAATGTGTTTCCTTTTCTGGCTGTGTGTCTGTGGTGTGAAAGTATGGATCATTACATAAAACATGGCACATGACTGCCTGGATTAATACTAGACAGTGTTACAGCAATGCTGAGACACAAAGCTTGATACTGAAGCACGACCAGTGCGACATCAAGGAAGTGACAGCGATGACTAAGGAAAAAGGCACGGGGGTTTCTGTTGCTCCATAGTATTCTCAAATTCCAGCCTACGTCCCCCTGCTAGAGTAGTTTTTCCAAGTAAACTTGGCTGTGTTTATCCATGCCCTATTCTTCTGGGGCATGCTCAAAATTTCTTTTATAACGTGAAGGAAACTATCAAGAATTAAGATCATACTGGGGGGTTTTGGCAATTCATTTGAGGATGTCACAGTATCAAATTAAATAAAAACATAATCAGTTGTGAATGTTCTGCTTACCTGATTAATAGTATGAACTATACCTGTATGTCCTACCAGCAGTGCTGTGCATTGCTTTATTCTGACTTACCTCAGAGGAATTCAATTTGCAGGTCAGTATTAGAAGAGGAGAAAGGGGAACGAGGGGGTAAATCAAAACAAAGCAGCAACTTGCCCCTCAGAGTTAGTGATATGCAGATTCTGGAAAGCACAAAGGCCTTGAAGCAAAACACTTCCACCAGTGGCCAGATTCCTTATGGGAAAAGACAAGGATGGCAGGAAGAACACCTAGCGGAACCATATAATGATAGGGTCTGTCTTCTTAAACATACACTAGCTCATTTCAGTTTCAGAAGTATTTGCTTTTACTCCCCCAGCATCCTTTTTAAAGGTGTTGGAACACTAGGAAATCCTGTAAAGCACAGTCTGTACCTCTAAGGCTGTGTTCACCCAGGGGAGTGTGCACTTCTTTCCCTGCTATAAAGAGTCCTAATACCAGAAGTTGCAATGCCACAGGGAACAGCAATGGGAGGGACTGATGTACTGACACAGCCACAAGTACTGCAGAGCCATCCCAGAGCAGTATTAACTATCTCCTTACACAAGAGTGATGCAGCAGTGAAAAAAAAAATTAATTCTAACAATTCTGTTACAATTTGAAGTTCTAATAATTAAAAATAACAAAGATAGCTGTTACATTACATTGAGATTACACCAAAATGTTTCCTCCTACTTTTCATTCCCAGGATACATAAATCAGGGCAGCAAAAAGCTATAGAAACCCTTTGACACTTTCTGGACAGCAATGATCTCTCTCTCCTATCTGCGGCAGGGTTGATTGACCCTGATTATGTCCAGATCAGGGAATCTAGGGAGGCTGTTAAAATGCTGAGCCATTATTCTGCTCCATAGCTCTGGCATCCCATGCAAGCAAATTTACATTTTCCAGGCACCCACTGCTCGCTATAAACACATTCTGACACAGGTAAGAGGGAGGTGGGTGTGCTGGGCCTATGTAATAACTTTGAACATGGCAGAGAACATGGCCATGGCATTTGTCCTGATGGTAATTAAAAAAATTGCTGATAGGAAATCCCTGTGATTCCTGGATACATTGTCTCTGTTGACGGAAAAGCATCTGGGCTGCTCCTAACAGAACACTTAGAGCAAGTATTGTCTGTTCAGGTTTCTTTGCCTCAGATATTTTGATGGCATGCAGACCTGGCATCCCGCTAAATAGAGACATTGAATCTTTATAGTTTTATCTCTCGAGCCCATCTGGTTTGAAGCAGTTGACAACAAGCAGGAAAGGGAACAGAATGAAAGCCTCACTCTGTGTTTGCTGAAATAAAAGAAACCTGCAAGGCAGTGCCCAGAAAGGGGCTGCTGCACTCGCATCTCAGCACCCCTCCTCTGCCCTTCTCACATGGTTGGAACAGGACAGCTTTTCCCGCAGCTCCTGCACTCCTACTGCTGCTCTTGCTACCCATGGTTGGAGCTCTAACCCCGCCAGGCTGGAGCACCGAGGGAGAAGGGGAACCATCTGCCCCCTGGAATGAGGGACAATGGGAGCACAAAGCAAGTGGATGAAAAACCCAACCATTCAGCAGCCAACCTAAAACCACGACAAAACTGACACTGCAAACACCTCACACAAAAGTACTTCTGCAAGTTTTACACGTTGTTTTTTCTGGTTTTAACTTCTTTTTTGCAATTTATAGCCCAAGGATGCCAGTGTGAGTCCCTGGGCACCCGTGCAGTCACCCCTGTTGCAGGCAGGCAGCGAGCACAGCAGTGGCCCCCGAGGTGTCCTGCCCTGCCCTGCCCACGGGAGCACCCGCCGGGTCAGTTCCCAGGATGAGCCTCGGGGAGGAGGAGGAGACTGTGCTGTGCTGCTCTGTCTCCTTACAGAATTAGGTCCTAAAGGAGACTTTTCTGGCTTTTGTTCTTAATCACTTTGTTACTAGTTCAAATTTATAATTTTAACCTAAATAGAAGTGAGTGATTTATTGTAATTATTTTGTATGGGCTGCTCTTAATAAACTTTTTTTAAAATCTGGAAAAACATTTAATTTCCCATCTGGAAAGAACACATTTATCATACTTTACTCAGATATACTCGGCCAACTATTGCACATATATGCAAAACATATGTGACAAATTCAAGGCTGAATTTCATAAAACAGAAATGCTATGAAATGTGATATAATAAATATATTACACAGACATATGTGGCCAATTTATAAAACTATGGTATCTTTGGTAAATTTATAATAGGTCATTTCTATTAATGGAGGGGAATGAGTGCATTTTTTCTGGCATATGCAACACACAGAGCACATAGATGGTGGGCCTTTGGAGAACGGACATGCACATGTACACACATAGTGTATATATGACATGTCTGTTTTTCAAAATTAGATCCTCGCCTTTTTGCACTGATTGTGTGTGCAACATACTGGGCAGGAAAAAGAAGTATGGAATACTATTCTTGGAGATTTGTAAACCTCTGATACACTAACTAGGTTCCCAGAGGCAATGGGTGTCCCACTGTATTAGCACATTTTACGTGCAGATGCTCTGCTCACGATAATGGCAGTAACAGAAACCTTTGGGTACCGTCACTTTCACCCAGCTGTTTCAAACACCTGTGTAAACTAAATACCTTACAATCAATTTAATTAGAATAATTAAATGAAGAAAATAATTGCATATGTTTCGTTCATACACATGTACTGGCCTGTACATGAGCAGACTGGACTCTTCAGAACACTAGCTTATAGAAACAGCTGAACGAACCATTGCTGGCTGAATCTAACTCACAGCTCACTGCCCCTCCTTATTTATGCCTGTGTGCCTCAAAGTTCAAATATTTGCTTTATAAAACAAATCTATATATTTTCCTCTCAGCTTGCCTATTTGCAAGCTCTGGAAAAGTTCTCCAAGGATTCGTTTTCTGCGCGTGCTGAATCCACCGCGTGCCATGCCCGGCTCTTCCCTCTGGAGGGAGCCGGCTCTTCAGGCAGGGCCGGTCGGAATGAGCGAGCATCCTTCTCCTCCTCCTCCTGCTCCACCGCGGGCGCGGGGCAGCGGTACCCGCGGGGACACCACAGGGGTGACCCCGGGCACATTGGGGGCATCTCCGCCTACACCGCCGGTTCCACACAAATGGTGGGTCGGGCCAAACCCCCGCGGCCTCAGCGTCCTGCGGCGAAACCCTGATTGCTTTCCACGCACCAGGAAACCGAACAACAGAAGGCAAAGCACAGAGAACCGGCACATCCATGTGCGCACACGCGCTCTGCCCCCGCCTTCCCGCCCAGCCGTGTTCAACAGGCTCACGGCAGCATTTTGAGCTCCTCAGTGGAAGGTGCTGAAACCTGCTGTGCAGGTACTGCTGCGTTTGCTTTTCCAGACTCCTCCGGGCGGCAGGGCTCACCTGCCACCCCCCAAACCTAACCTGCGGGTGTCTAACTTGTTTCCAGTGGCTGCGGGGATCCCTTTACACTGACAGAACATTACACAGCACTAGTGAACCTGCTTGTCTTATTCCTTACAGTCTAGATCAAGGTGCCACTGCCCCTTGGTGAGGGATCCAGCATCACAGGCTGAAATCCACTGGTGGGAGAGAACGGGATCTGTTTGGCAGGGAAGGACAGCGCTTCAGACGAGGTGGCCCTGAGCCACAGCTCCTTTGTAGGGATGCACTGGAAGCCCCTAGCTCACGACAGACTCACACTGTCCCCCAGCAGCCTGGTGCCTGCAGAATACCTTTCAATATTTACTACAGTCCTTGGGTCATTCTCCACACTGCAAGGAACGGCTACACACAGAGTAACATTAAGGAAGCCATAGCCGTTACTCCCCTAGCTATGGCCACGTGTATATGTGCTTGGGATTGACTCAAGAGATGCCAAACAACATCCCAGGATGCTGAGAGATATCTGCTGGGGACCACCTTCACAGTTCTAGGCAAAGCAGTTCTGGAGTTTCCCTGAAGAGGAGGAAAGACTAAAGTGAATAACCATAAAGTGAGTAAACACTGTGCATGAACACCACATGGACACAAAAGCCCCATCCCCATGCTCCTATCCTACACTGAATTTAGTCACATCCATTCGCAAGGCAAAAATAAAACCAACAACAGAAAAAGACATCTCTGAAAACTGGTGCTATCCCCAGTGTTTGGGGTAGGGGACCAAGCCAAAGCCACCCTTGTTTCACCTACCTAATGCTGTATTTATCCACTGAGCTAAGTGACGTGGTTTTCAGACCTCAGGAGCAATCAGCGAAGTCAGCCTGTACTTCTGGAAAATAGAGCTACATGGCTAATTTATTCTCTAGCCCTATTTGGAAGAGACAAAGGGTGCTTGTACGCTCCATGCTTGGGCCTATTTTACCAGCAGCTTTCAAATAGAGTGTTCCGTGTGACTTGAGGTGGCCACAAGTGGAAGCATTGTCTGCATTTACTGCTGCCTTCTCTCCAAGTGTGTGCTGTGGGCCTTGGTGACAGCAGGTACTGACTGAAGTGTAATCAACATGTAATCAAATCATACAAAGTCATTTGTCAAATGAATCTGTAATACATAGATAAGGCATGGCCTATACATGATATACCTTGACTAACTGGCTGACAGGTAAACTGAAACTAAAATTTTGCCTATTTTCTGTGATTTTCAAAAGGCTTCTCATAGTCAATGTGCAGTGTTACGGGGTTCTTGTTTGTCTGAAGTGAATTTTTTGTTGTGATAGAAAAATAACCCCTTTTGCTTTCCATATCTGTAACACTTCCATCCATGAGATGCACATCGCTATGGAAAGAGGGACACTGATCAAAGCTCCAAGGAATCTTGATTTAAGGATTAAAACATGACATGAAATGAACTGCTAACATGCTTCATGCTAATATATATGAGTACCTTGTGTGCTGATGGCCTAAAAACAAGGTTAGAAATACCATTTTCACAGTTCAGACTGTGGCCTTGACACAGCTACCTAGTCCCTCCTTCCCATTCAGCCCCAGCACTTCCATAGGGGTTCTTTAGCACCGAGGACACACTAGTGATCCTGAGGGCCCTCTGCCCACAGCCATAGGTTAAGTTCTGTGATTGTCTCTTCTAATAAAGAGAAAACTAAAATTCCTACAGTAAAGACGAGGACTTTGAGCCAGTATTGGTATGAGCACAGTTGAGTCCCACCATCTCGGGTTGCTCTACATGCGTTTAAATAAAATGGATGCTTACCAAATCAAACAGATCTGTTTCCACCTGGGAACCCCAACCCTGCAAGCTGTTGTACAGTGACAGATCACCACAACCATGGGCAGCTTGAGCAACCAGGGACAGAATGGGGGGAGTAATCACTACAGAGAGTCACTGTTGGCTCAGGCTAAGATCCCTCCTTTTTTAAATTACCTCATTTTGTAGGGGTCGTTAATACTTCAGAGCAGACAAACTGGCAAATATACACAAATAATCAAACAAGAAATGAAGGAAAGAAAGAAGAGGAAAAATATTTATAAATGTCACTGTCCAATGTCTTTTCAATTTAAATGAAATAAGATTATCTACATATATCTACAAATATCTACATGTATCTACACTGTTTGCAGATATGATTTCTTTGGTTGTCTTCACATGTTTCCTATGCTTCAACTATTAAGAAAAAAAAAAGTGTTTGTATAATCTTTGAAAGAAATAATAAATATCACAACTTCATTAAACATTTGACCAAAGCTTTGGCACTAATCAGTTTACAGATAACAAATCATACTGAAAACTCTGAAATAACAGCGGCAAAGCAATAGAGCACATCCAAGAGCCATTTCCCACTGACTAATAATAAGCACAAGGCTATTTTACATCAACCTTTCTGAGAACATAATTATGGTTTACTCAGACACCAAGAATCCCACAATTCACTGCAAATGTCAAATAAAATACATATTTCTTGCACAAATCTTTTTCGTGAATCCAGATATATTTTTTTAACAGAAAAAAAAATTACATAAAATATTCATGGTAGCCTGTATCCCTTCTTAAACCCTTCAAAAAAGTTTTGGAAGCCCAAAGCCCGCTGCCAGAGACAAAATAAACATTGCTATTAACACTGCCACCTGCACAAGGGAAAGAACATGTTTTAAAGGGTTTGTAATGAAAATGCACAAACACGGATGAATAGAGGACTTTAAAACAAATAACCCCCTTCTTTTCATAGAGTCATGTGGAAGAATCAGAAAAGTGTTCATAATACTGTATACCAACACAGCTGAGGAGCTGCTCAATACCTTCTCTGAACACAAAGGGACTGCCTTCAGTGAGCATCCGCCAGAAATACGAGCCAGCTATTCAAAACACATCACTGGAGAAACTGTGATGAACAGGGCCATCCTTTCAACAAAAAGGAACGACTACTGAAGGAAGATATTAAAGGAAAAAGAAAAAAGTACTTACCAGCATTAAGAGAGAAGATGCAGCAAGCAGGTAGGTGCAGAATAGGTGCTTTGTGACTACTGCAGTTTGGATCAGCCAGATAAAAGGGGTGAGCCAGACTGAGAAAAAACCCTGAAATCCCTCTACAGGCACCTCCACGGGAGAGCATCGAGAGCTCAGGAAAGGACGGAGAGGGCGGGAGCGAGAGGCTGCCTGGGGAGCGGGGGAGAGCACACAGCCTGAACCCTGCGGGGATCCCCCACGCCAGGCTGGCCTTTAAACCTTTGCATTTACAGTTGTGAAAACAAGGCACACACAGAGCTGTAGGCCGTGCTCCTGGCCACGGGCCCTTCTCTACAGCGCCACAAAATGCTGCCGTGGTTAAGGCATCCCAGTGAACCCCAAATTCCCCTGAGTGGGTCAGGGCCGGAGGAGAAGGGGGAAATTTGTTCTGGCAGTGAGGGCTGAAAGCTTTCCCTTAAGCTAAACCCCGCTTCCCCCGGGAGCCTCCTCGCAGGCCACTGTGAAGGAGGCCCCGGAGTGCCCGAGGTGGGACAGACTGACCACGGCCCGTGCAGGACACCCGGCGGGCGATACGGGACAAGTCACTTCGCCGCCGCCTCGCCGTCCTCTCCCCGGTGCCCGGCCGGAGGGAGGCGCGAGGAGACGAGGACATATGGCTTCGTCCGTCAAGGTGCGGCGGCAGCGCTCCGACATGGCGCCGGCACCACCGCCCTCACGGCCGCCGGGGGGCGGGGCCGCCGCCCATTGGGCAGTGCGGCTGTCCATCAGGTGGCGCTGGCCAATCAGCTCGCTGAGGCGTGGCCGGCGAGGGAAAGGCGGGAAGGGCCGGCCGGGGCTTGTCGCGACACCGGCCCGTGGCACCAGAGCCGCGATACCAAAGCCGCGATACCGGCCCGCGATACGGGGCCGCGATACTGGCCCGCGACACCAGAGCCACGACACCGGCCCGCGGAACCGGCGCGGGGA
>WBMV01016874.1:247635-313804 GCA_013396655.1 Campylorhamphus procurvoides | reverse complement strand
AATGAGAATGAAAGAAAGAACGAATGAAAGAAAACGAAGGGTGATAAACACTCCGAGGAAGAAAGGATGCAATAAGAAATAATTGTTTTAAAAGCAGCTCGATCCTCGTGAACAACAGCAGTTTTCTTGCTAATAGACAGTGATGTGTCAGGGAAACCTGAGGCTTGCGAGTCTCCGTGGGCTGCCTGACCCTGCAGACGGGCACGGCGGGGAGCCCGTGGGGCTCCACAGGGCCCAGGGGAACGGGGCTGGGCTCCCGTACCCCTCGCACTCCCCACACCTTCCACTGGCTCCTGCTTGCCAGCCTTGGCTCCATGTTATTTGCCATGGGGATTTCGGGCTGCTTTTACGGGGCACTTGCCTGCAGATCCCAACGTAGAGATCACGCACAGGGAAATTCTCAGAAATAAAACTGTCAACCACTCTCCCCCAGCACACAGCCGGCGGGGTTTCTCCCTTTCCCCCTCTTTTTACTTTTACTTCCCTCTGCCCCGCCCCCTGGCCCCCACCCTGACAACTGCTCGTGCTTCTCCAGTGAGATATCCATGCTCTCCTGCAGTACAGCTGCTTCGTGTAGCCCATGATTTGGGGCTATGAAGTTTTCAGGACCCTCGCCCAGCCCCAGAATGCAGAGCTCCCTTGGGAGCTTGGTGCAAGGGGACCTGACTGTTGGCGTCATTGCCTGGGGCTCCTCGAGGAGCCCACCCCGGCTCATCTGGTTTTGAGTGAAACAGGAGTTACCTCTAAAATCAGTCACTCTGTCACTCCCTGTCCTCATTAATGTTAATTAATGCTGTCACAAAGCTCTGTACAGGGATGCTGCTCTGCTGCCTGGGGCTGACACACAACCTACCACTAATGTATGAGTGAATTAGTGCCCATTCCCTCCTGCATGGCCCTTTCCTCACTTGCATCCCAGAGTGAAGGGGGAAGCTCTTGCTCGGCTGTGTGTGCTCTCTGGGTGCAGGGAAATGCAGCTGTACCTATAGGGGAATGAGGCACTTCTAGTTGGAAAGAAGAATCCCCTCCACCCCCCAAGTACTGAGGTGTCAAAAATGGCTTAATTGAAGTGTATTTCCTTATCACAACACAAATTTTGGAGAGAGGGGTGTGAAGTCCTGCAGTGCAGAGGAGGACACTGGGAAAAGGGAAAGCAGCTGCCTCACTGCTTCTTGCTAGATCCTTTCTGTGGAGCCAAAGTTGATTTCAAGCCATCCACTTGCAGCAGCATTGCTAGAGGGAAGGTCAGGCATTTCTCCATGATTCGATTGTGGTTGTTGCACCGAAGGTTTATATTCACTCAGTGCCGCAGCAGCATCCTGTGCAGACATTTATTTTGGCTAAAGGCAGCCTGGCTCTCGTTTAGATGCAGTCACTGAGGTCTGACCCACACAAGCACCGTGTGGCCACGCAGGTTGTCTGTGTGTGAGTTCACTTACACACAGGGGCGCTCAGCTGGCTCCACCCAGCAAGAGGTTGCAGTCAGACAAGCACTGCCCTTGCATGGGGGGTCATTATGGAGCTCAGTCACAGTCAGGAGATGTGGTGTCCCCCAAAACTCCCCATCTACAGTTGCTGCAATCTGTTCTGTATGGATTTCTTTCTTTGAGAGAGCTTTTCCCCTTTTCTGTTAGGCCAGTAAAATACCCCGGACATTCCTTGTTGTTCTACCTTGCCTCCTGTCACAGCAAAGAACAGATTAACATCACTTGTTGTGGAGCTCAATATTTTCATGGGGTTTGGTGTGGCGGATGAGGATATATATTAATCACTAACACAACACAGTATGTTAACACAAACAAATGAACACAAACAACAAACCGCAGAGCTCAGCATGCTAATGGGAGGCTGCACAATCTACTGGGCTTGCACTGGCATAAGTCCTCTCCTTGCATTGCTGGGTGTTTCACTGGATGTGTTGCAAGCAACCCAAGTGCCATAAGGAACGGATGCTTCAGTCAATGTCAGCTGCTTCTTCAAATCCAATCCAGCATAAAAACTGGCCACATCACGGAGATTTTTCTTCTTGCGTCAATGCTGGAGCTGTATCTGCTGGAACGCGTCCAGCTGAGAGGCAGCAGGCTCTGCACTGTCTCTGAGGGCAGCTCACACATGTTACAGTCATACGGGAGGGTGCAGTCTCTGTGAGCAGAGACCAGACCTGAGGGTGAGCCCAGGACCCTTCCTGAGCTCATGTTCATCTGGAAAAAAGCAGTGGTGTTTCCGCCAGCCTGCTCCAATCCTTTCTCTTCTCCCTTCTCCTTCTGCTTCTTGTCACTTTACCTGCTTGTGGATGTGCCTGTTCTCAGAGGATTTTGTGACCTGTGAGCTGTTCTCAGCTCCATTTGCTATCTCCTTATGCTCTAGGGAACACCTCATCCCTTTTCAGAGTGTTGTGGTGAGGCAGATGAGGCAGGAGTGCTGGCCCTTTCTGTCTGTCAGCAGAGGCACCCCAGTGTTACTGACAGCTCATCCCCCTCCCCAGGCAGAAGAGTTTTGAGGATTTCAGGCCACTGCCCTGACTCCTGCTCTCAGCACCACATCAGCCCAGGCAGACATCCTGCTGCGGGTGCAGGGGGCAGGCAGATTGTTTCTGCTGGAGCCCAGGGCTGCTGGAGCAGGCAGGCACTGCAGTCAGGGCCTGTCAGGCAGAGACCAGCAGGACAGGTGACCAGCCCTGCCTGCAGGCACGATGTGCCCTGCACCCTCTGTTCTCGTGCCTGCAGAGCCCTGGCTGGACACCTGGCACCCCTTAACAGGCATCTCACGGAAAAGAAGGGGTAGGGACCTGAGCAGCTGGCAGGGAGCCCTTACAATAGGATTTGTAATCCTTGTACATGCCCTGCGAAGGGCAATGGTGTGTTACTAAATGAGCACGATGAAGAAGAGTGGAGCCAGACTCAGAGCTCCCAATCTTGTCTCTGTGATGCCTCAAACAAGTACAGCATGGGGTGCCCAGGGCTGCTCGGCACATCTAAGTCCCTTTTCTGGTTGCATCTCAATGTCCTTCCAAGCAAATATCAGTGATGATGTTTAGTCACCTTCAGAGAGCTGTTTGGCATTGAAAGGGATCCAGAATAATCTTGGCTTAGGTTTTGTATAACTTATTGTATTTTTAGGCTTTGTTGTATAAAGTAACACTGCACCATTTCTAGCTCTTCTCTGATGACATTGTAGTTAGCTTTTGTTCTTTCTACTCATTAATTCCATTTACCCCTTTTCAGTTGAAGTGCCAGCCTGGAACCATTCAGGAATCCACATTCCCAATGATTTTTTACATTTCTTGTGATCTTATAAAATAATATTTCTAATGGAAAAGGCTATTCAGGTCTAACCTGTTCTCACACACATGGCTGAGGCACGAGGAACACCCTCCTTCTTGCCCTACTGGCTCAGAGACAGAATTTAGAAAAGAGGTGTGAAGGTGCACAGTCAGGCTCCCCAGAGGTGGGAAGCAGCACATCTGTTTCCTTCCTCAGGGCTTTTGCTGCAGAAAACCTGGCCCTGGTGAAGCCAGTGGTGGGACCCCTGTCACCTGACAAAGGCATGTGTAAGGGGACCCATGACACAGCCGGGGCCTGAGCTGTGCTGGTGAGGGTCCCCATGGGGCCACTGGCCGCGGGAGTGAGGGCTCTCCACGTCCACCAAGCACAGCTCTCTGCAGGTCCCGGGCACTTCCCACGGGCCACCGCCTTGAAAACTGAACCATCCCCGCAAATAGCACGGACCGGCTGGCACTGAGGAGCGGTTCAGTTTCAGGAACTGCCGATGCTCACGCCTTCCTCTGCGGAATTAGCACAAGGACAGATTAAAGAAAGCTAATTTCCTTTCTCATCAAATCAATTCCTTCTGGGGCAAACAAAGCCACGAGCGCAGAGCTCTTGTCCTCCCGTGATCTTGTGGTTTACTCTGGTTGGAAGAGGCAGCTTTGGAAAACCCGAGCCCATTTCCTGCTCTGCGTGCTGCAGTGTATATCCTCGCCTCAGCCCTGGAAATGCTTTGATGGATATTATTAGGCCCGGAAAGCATTTGGAGCTCTTTTCTTCCGTACGAGCTGAACAAACTGCTATGGGATGAAAGAGGGGCAAATTGGAAGGGTCTGTGGATGTTGCAGGCAGGCTGCCTCGCTTAGGGAGCCCAAGTGGTGCTGCTGTGATAAGGATGAGAGCAGAGCAGCCTTGGGGCCATGGTTGCTGCCAGCCCCTGGGGCGGGGGGACATATCTTTCATACCCTCCTGCCAAGAGGCAGAGCTGTGGTGGGACACCGCCAAACTGATGTCAGTGAAGCCTGACCCCTCCTGACAGCATCCATCCTCATGGAAAGCACCTTGGCCTCTTCTTAAATCCGTATACCAGGCCCAACAAACCCGATCCCCTTCCCCAGCCTGCTCTCATCAAATTCTATGAGCCATTTTTCCCTCTCACAACAGCCACTGCCCACTGCAGGTCTGCGTGCTCTCATTCCTGTTCAGCCTTCCAGCCATCAGGAGCAGGAGGCTCTCACCGCTTTAAACAGGAAAGTGGGTAAAAAGCAAAGCCAAGCAAAACCTTTGCTTGGTGAGGGACTGGAGCTCTGGGCGGTGTTTTGCCACTAACACAGTCAAGAAATGACAGTGCAGAAATCTTGGGGAGCGAACAGCACTTGTGGTTATTGGTGAAATCCCATATTAGTAGAAAGGTCTGGTAAATGGAAGCAGGAGTCGCTCTGACTACAGCATCTGTTGGATGTGGAAAGTGGTTATGACTCTCTCCAAATACAATGCACATGTACTGGGAAAAATGACTGCTACAATAACAGGAATAAATCTTAATAGAGACTTGGGTGATAACAGACACCATAGGGGAGTTATCAAAATGAAAAACATATGGCAGCGTTTCTGCCAGACCTGCATGGAAACCCCTTGGAAGGACTAGCAGAGTTTGTACCTGAAAATCAAAAAAGAGCAGAGGAGACAGGGCTGAGGGAACAAAATAAACACCCTCCTGAGAAGAGCAATGGGGATTTGGTGTCAGTGTCCTGCTGCCTGTCTCCTTGCTGCACAAGTCCGGGTCTAAAAGCACCCTAGTTCAACAGACTCTTTTCTCCTCTCAGGTTTGGCAAGGCAAAATGCTGCAAGTTGGGCTGGACAGGGGCCATTTTCAATTGTGTTCAAACAAGACCTTGACCTGGATTGCTTATTAGCACAAGATCCCATTTCTCTGCCTTTTGGCAGTAAGCAGGGGCAAGGATGGCACAGAAGGAATAGTGAAAGAGCAAACACAGGGCCCTGGAAAGTTCAGGCACAGCCCTGGGCTGCGAGGGCAGGATGGAATTGTTTTCCTGCAGTTATAGGAGCTACAAACTGAGCCCAGACTTCATGGTATGGCAAAGAACAAGCAAACGGGAAGCTCGGCTGGAACTGACAGTTTCTTGGCAGGAAGCAGCAAGAGACAGGACAGAGCAACATTAAATGAAATTGCACCTTCTCCCAAGCACTTAAATGTCTTCAGCAGAGGAGAAAGCACAGATTAGCCAGAACAGAGAAACCCAGCTTCGCTTTGCACTACTCAGGGGTAGCCTGGCAGGTGATGGATAAACACCAGCACAGCAGATCCAAAGCAGGATGGTGTAAGATGTGGGTATTTTGTCCCTTGGGTTTGCAGGAAGGGAGTAGGAGGTGTGAAGAGCATCCCCAGGATCCCTGGAGCAAGGGGAGGTGTTCAGTCTCTGCTGATCCCATACTTTGGGCTCAGGAGCAGGATGTGCTCATTGGTTGCCTGGGTGCCAACCATTGCTCCTCGATTCTGTGAAAAGACTGGTCCCACACCAAACCCTGTCTGCACTGACCCCCGTGGCCATACAGTACTGGGGCAGAGGCAGAGCCTTGAGCAGGGGCCATCACCTCCTCTTCACTCTCAGAAGTGACTGTGCAGGCTCCATCATCCAATCCAGTGCCAACTTGACAACTGGAGATTAAATAGTGGAAAATTTAAAAGACAGCTGAGGAAGGGGCTTATATTAGTCAAGACAGTCAGCACGCTAGCATTAGATGACCAGGGACAGCAGCAGTAAATAGAGATGTTGTTATGGTAATGGAAACAAGACAGGGGCAGGAGGACCACAGAGCAGACCCTAAGTGTTTAATGCCTCTAAGTTGTCAGGGACTTTGCCCCTGGCTGTCATTATTTTAATTGCATCCTAACTCTGCAGCCACTGGTAGGAGCAGGTGTTTGGGGACATGGGATGGATCAGCTCTGGTGCCTGCCACAGCCAAGAGTGAGCTGAAGAGAGAGCTGGATGTCATATTGGCTATACTGAGCATCCACATTTATATAATCCAGGGTTAATAACCCTGAATGTCTTGTTTCCTTACAGTCAAAAATCATCCCTGTCATGCAATCAGCAAGGAGGAGCCTGAAACTCTGAGCTGGTCTGTTCCAGCAGCAGAGGGGCAGATCCTGTTGCTGCTTCCCCAGGATGGGACTCACTCATACCCATGGCTGGAATAGTCACTGGACAAGACTCTGTCCCAGGAACAGGCAGGGACTGTCTGACCCCAGACAGGCTGCAGATGCCTGGCTTTGGCTCAAGCAAATGTACATCAGGCAAAAGAATTCAGAGATCTGACAGCATTTTTATGCCAGTCCTGAGTAGAAGGTTTGCTTTATTGTGCTCTTAGTCACAATAAACCAGACAATAAAGTAGTAATAAATGGTCACCAAAAATTATTTCAGAGTCCATAAAACAAAATAGGAGTTTAACAAGGACAAATGAATTGTTAACACTTCTTCTCTTCCCTGTCCCATAAAACATGCTGGGTTTTACAGGCGATGGGTGAATGCCAAGCTCCCCTGGCCTTGTGGGACATGCAGTGGGACCATCGCTGTCTTTTGCCATGAGCAGGGTGACAACCCCAAAACCCCATCAGCAGTACAGCCCCAAGTCCCACTCCTGCTGCTGGCTAGGGACCCCTCCCCATGGCTGTGGGTTGCAGCCCCTCCATTGAGCCAGTGTTGTCAGAGTCAGACAGTAAAACCGCAGGACACCACGCTCAGCTCTCGCGCTGAGCAAACAAGGCTTTCTAAAGGTTTAGAGGACCACCTTCATGTGCAGAGTGACCCCCCATGTTTAAACCAAACAATCTTGACCTCTCTACGAGTTTTAACCACATAAAAGCTCACCTCTTGGACTCTCCATTAGGTTTTATGATGTGCTTCCATATTTAAATGGACATGACTCACACCAGGGTTTCTGCTGTGCATGTGAAGGAAAGAAAAGATGAATGCCAGATGTTACGTATGAGTTACTTCAGTGGAAAAAAAAAAGAGAAAAGGAAATTAAATATTGGGATGGGCTTTCCCAGCTCTCCCTGTTCAGGTGAGCATCAGACTGGTATTTGAATTTGCTTTAAAAATGGAGCCTCCTCAGCCTGGCCACACTGCTGGCCGCCCTGCAGCACACAGCCCCCCCAGCTCGCCCTACTCGCAGTGGGGGCTTCAATTTTCTGTCAAAAGCCTTCTGGCCAAACCTGGCAGCTGTCAGCACCTCCCTGTTTATTTGTGGAGCAAGAGGGGGCAGGAGAGGGAGCAGAGAGGGGGTGGAGGGCAGCCCCTCTTTGGGGTGACACATTTCTTCACCCAGAAAACTCTGGCTAAGGCAGGCGGGTGGGCCAGGCGGTGCCGAGGAGCTGCACAGGTGGGGTGGTGCCGGTGCAGGGTCTGACCACTGCCACTGGAAAAGCACCTGAGAAGATGCCAGTCACCCCCATACACTTACAGCTGCTTTCCTTTAGGCTCCAGTGGCATGGGAAGGTAGGAAGGGCTCAGCAGCAGACCCCTTACAGCCTTGCTCCTGCCTGTCCTGTCACTCTCTGAAAGGACCTTCTGTTCCTGCACAAACACCCTGGATGTCATCGTGTCAACCACTCTGCTTTCCATGGGTTAAGCTGGCACATAGTCACATTCCCACTTCACGGGGAACAATGGCAGAGCCTCCATCCAGGCAAGCAAGGAATCCCCAGGCTCATGCCATGGGTAAGTCCTGTCCTGTGCTTGATGCTGTACACACCCAGAGCACCAAGCATGGCCAAGCCCCCAACAAAGTCACTGGCACCAAGTCCTCAGAGCCAACACAAGAGCACTCCACCCACTGCATCTGTTCCAACACAGGGAGATACAACCCTAAAAACCTAACCAGCTATTGGTGCTCAGCCCTTCTGAGGAGACTCCTCCTGGGAGGGCCTGGTGCTCCACGTGGCCTCTCCTCCCTGCAGCTGGCTGGGGACTGACACATCGACATGAAAGGGGTCCTGCTGCTCCCAACCAGGGCGGGCTGTCCCGCTGCAGACAGATGAGGCTGAAACTCCACACTAAGCATGTGTAAGAACATTAAGCTGTTGGAACTAAAGGATAATTTGAAAAGTATTTTTCTTAATACTGGCATTAAGTTTCCCCAGCTTTGCAGTTGGTAAAGAAAAAGAATGTCCTTACTAAGGGAAAGCAAGTGAAAGCTAAACCAGAGAGGAATTAAGGGGTGGTGGATGCTTGGAGCTGGGTCCCCTTGCTTAGCTCTGGGTTCTGATCATGCTTGGGGCAAGAAGAAGGGCTGTTCCC
This sequence comes from Campylorhamphus procurvoides, assembly GCA_013396655.1. Taxonomy (NCBI): domain Eukaryota; kingdom Metazoa; phylum Chordata; class Aves; order Passeriformes; family Dendrocolaptidae; genus Campylorhamphus; species Campylorhamphus procurvoides. The sequence goes on along the minus strand of WBMV01016874.1, from coordinate 305,212 downwards.
AGCCCAGACCTGATGAAACCCCCTAGGGGTCACTGGCTTTCCCTCTCTGGTAAACTGCAACATGGCAGGAGGGAACCAAGGTGGTCACACACACACTGTCCTGTGAGCAGGACCATTCATGCTGCATCCTGTGCACTGAGGGTAGGGCTGCACTCCTGCTGAGGCCCTGGAAATAATCAGGTTAGCAAAACGTCTGTTTTTCCAGAAGTGATGAAGTGAGAGATTTTTCGTCTTCATATCATACAGAAAGTCCCCCTGGGTACCTGCTGAGCTCTGCAACTTCTTTACATGGCTGCTGAGTGACTCAGTCATGAATAGAGAGCACAAAACTCTGCGGCCTTCACTTCCCTTCACATTTTAAGACTTCTTTCGTTGGCTGGGTAGATCAGCGCAGGGTATATGAAAACAGGAGATCTGCAGCTACAGCAGCTGCAAGTGGTGTCTGGTGAGTTATGCTGGTTCTCAGCACTATCCTGTTCCCCCACCCCACAGGGACAGCAGCCCTTCCTGATGCTCCAGGCGTGGTGAGTCACAGCCCTACAGTGCAGCCTCTCTGCTGCCTCTCTGCATTCCCAGGGGCTGTGGGCCCTGTGCTTGCCTGTGCTTCTGCTCCCTGCCTCTGCCACCACAGGCCAGGGCAGTAGGTGGGATGTGGGCCCAATGCTGCATCCCAAGCTCCTGGGCGGAGGAAGCTGGGAAGCTGGCAGCTCAGGGACTGCAGGGAGGCACCGTGCCACCAGCGGGGCATCAGAAGAGCCCACGTCCCTCATAGAGGAATTCCTGTGCCCTTGCAAAATGCCCGTGTGAACGGAGGCAGGAAAATCAGCTGCAATATGGTTTTTTGTGATCACAGAGATATTGCAAAAGGAAGGAAAATAAAAAAAGGTTCCGTTTTCCTCTCGTTCCCCTTCCCCACCTCACTGGAAACACTCAGGAAGTGCCCAGCCATCAGGAACAATGTGAAAAAAACCCAGCACCATTTTCCCTGGTGAACCTGGCAGGATCCCAAGCAGGCCCATAACACCCAGCAGAAGCAGGACTCCCTCATGCCGCTCCTGGAGAAACAAGTGTTGTGCTCCTTTATTTCGTTTTGCTCCTTATCCTTTGTGAAGCCCTGCTGTCCTGTCCTCAGCATGAAGAGGAGGGATGTTTCCCTCTGCCTGGACAAGCTGGGGGCATGTGCAGCACCAAGGGCTGGCAGAGGGTCCCCAGTGAGCCCCCTCTCTCTGGCCCAAGTGGAAAGCAGTGGCTTACAGAAAGAACATGATGGTCACTCCATCAGCCTCTTTAATTTCCATCTCCCTCTCTCAAAATGCCTTTTGATTGAGCATCAAGGCTGCCCAAAAGCTGTCTCATCCTGAACCACTAACGTCAATGCAGACTGTGACAATATCCAGGACATGTCCCTGGAAACATTTGTCAAATTTTGCAAGAGTTGCAACCACAAGAGTGTCTGGGCAGAACCAAATCTACCACAAGCTATGTTCCTTCCCTTCCTGCCCTGCCCATCTGGCACAGCTGGAGGAAGAGGACAGGCAGAACCAGATTCCCAGGGTTGCAGTCCTGGTGCGTCCCTCTCCATGGGGTGAGGAGAGGTCTATGGCCAGGCCCCAATATGTCCCTGTGTTTGGTGTGGGGAGGGCCTAGGATGGTGAGGAGCATCCATACTCCCAGACAGCAGAGACCATGGCCTGGCCTCCTCCAGGGCCTTGTGCATCCCCTGGGCTTGTGTGCAAAGGCTATGCTTCCCCAAATAGATGCTTTTCTGGGAATGTCCCATGGCCCCGAGGAGGCTTGGCTGGTTGGCATCGGGTGACCAAAGCTGTTGCGTGCTCCCATTGTTCCCCAAGGTGGTTATTAATAGAGCAACGTAATAATAAGGGATATTTATAAAACACCTCCATGCCTGGGAATCCAGGGCAATCTGCAAACCTATGCAGGTCTGTGTGTCGGCCCTGAGCTGCTCTGGTGATTGCCACAAAGGGAAAATGAACCCCACCACACATTGAATGGTATGAGAAATGTGTGGGCTGGGGGGGCTGCTGCAAAGGCCCAGGGAAGGACGTGAGCACCAGCACTGTGGTCCTGCAGGGGCACATGGGCAGGGACAGCCAAGGCCCAGCCACCTCCCTGACAGCAGAGCAAAACAGGGACAGAGCAGTGGTCGCAGATGCTCTTTCCCATTCCCAGCTCGTGGGAAGAGAGATGTCACTAAGAAAATCAAAGCCAGCATGGTCCATGCCCAGGCTCTCCAGGACTAGCCACGGGGTAAGGGTGCAGCTGGCAAGGGGGGCTGCACTACTGAAGTTGCCTTTTATGCAGAGTTTGGTTAGAAGGACCCATTTGACATCTGAGCCACAGGGACCGAGACCAAGCTCTGCAGACAGAGCTGAGGATCTGTGCTTTAATAGTGGAGTTTCACAGTAGCAGCAATCTCTGCAAATCTCCCAGGCCCTGTACAGAGGACACACCAAAAGTGCACGCTCCTGCTTAGCTTTATAGTTGGAAAAAGTAAAATGAGGCATTACAGCAAGGCTACCCCTCTGTGATGTGTGGGCTGGGGCCAGGTGCAGTGCCCAGGAGCTGCTGGGTAGGTGTCCAGGCACCAGACACAGCCAGGATGGGGCCTGGACAGAGAGGCTCCCTGACAGCTTTTGCTGTTGGGCTGTTCCACCAGGATCATAAAACCAAACAAATCCAGTCCTCCCCCCAGCCTCACTTCAGGAATTAGAGAAATGAGGCCATTTATGTCTTCACACGGGCGACTGAGCCTGGCAATGACCTTTGGTCACTTTGGAGCAGGGCTGGATTTGAAATGTGAACCAGAGACCAGGAGGTGAAAACCTCCATATCCCATTACAAATCCCTGGGGATGCTCAAGGCTTGTCAAGCCACAGTGCTTTGCTGCTTATTTATTACCATTTGTCTATGACTGTAGCCATCGGCAGGGCTTGTGTTACTGCTCGGGCAGTGGTCAGCTGCCCGTGGCCTTCAGGGCCAGCCTGTCTCCCAGCAAAGCCAGAGCCTGGGATCCTGGGGCTGGAATGGTCATAGTGTCTCTCCTTGCTGCTGGGAACACACATTGGTCCCTCTGTGGCAGCAAGCATGAGTGTCATGGTGGGGTACACAGACTCTCAGCTGGTGACAGCCACGAGGAGGTGAATTCACCCTTTAAGGTGATGAAGTACACAGCCCTGCACTGTAAGGGATCCAGGTAATAGATCCCTAAGCCATAGTATATACAATACTGTAAACTGGCTTATTCACAGCCAGACAGCACTTGCTGTTGGATTATTAGTGCCTTAAGATAGGAAAATCCTCTGTCTGGCTTGAGTTTGTCCTCTAAAACAACTACACAAGACCTGCATTTATTCACAAGTGGTTTGACTGACTAAAGTTTTCTTTTATCCAAAGAGATCTCTAACCCATCAGGTAACCACAGCTTCATGTGAAAAGCAAATCTCCTTCCATCCTTTTTAAGCCCACTAATCGTCTTATTTCTACTTTTGTGGTCCAAGAGGTATCAGATCTTTCTGCAGATGTGGGGCTAAGGCAGGCCCCTGGGTGGTCAGGAACAGCCTGCCCGGAGTGGCTTTGCTGGCTCTGCCCTCCAGACAGAAGGGTAGGTTCCCACAGCCCAACAATAAGGTTAGGAAGAAGATGTTTTATAGAAGAAGTTTTAGCACCCCTGTGTGGCATCACTCTGCTATGTGAGAGCTGAGCAGCACACGGAAAATCTGCCTGAAGGTTTGAGGAGTCTGCAGCAGCCTGTGTCTGCTGATGGAAATGTGAGTCTGCCAGGAGGCCAAGCCCAAACCATTTCCCCATTAACGGCTCAGCCCCCAGGGAAAGCCACAAACCCATCTCCCAGCAGGGATGGGCACGCAGGGCTCTCTGAGGTGCAGTTCCTTAGAGGTACAGCAAGGTCTTTTGAAACCAGAGAGAAAACAGTGCGTAGAGAGCATGCAGTGATAAACTCACAAAGATCTATGTGTCTGGCAGTGGCATTAAATGCTTTACAGAAGAAGTGATGATAATTAAATTACTTATGATGTGGGACAGCTGATGGAGGTGCTGAACCGTCAGGAGTCAGAGAAGCTGCACTCATTTCCATGCAGACACGGGGGCTCTGCTTATGAGACATGACGGGTTACTTCCCAATAGGACCGTGGGGATTTAGGAGGTGGAGCCCCATTTTCAAAGGTGAGGAAGTATTTAAGTGCATGTTTGCTGAGTATTCAGAGGTTTACCATCTGAAGGTATCCCAACACTGGTCAGTGACAGAGGGAAAACAAAGACCAGTAAAGATGGTCCTGACCTCTTGACTGATTTACTGGTTTCACTAGGCACTGTCTGCATTTAATAGGAACCATTACACAATTCTGGATGCGATGCAGGCTGCCAAAATGCTTGCATTCTCTTGAAAATGCACTGAGAGTGCATTTCTCACTGACTCTTCGTGGGATTTATGCTGTTAAGTCTGTACTGGAAACACCAGCCAAGAAGCTGCATATCTCCAGTGTCCAGCTGAAGTGCATTAACTCCAGATGCAGGTAGAGCTGTGAAAAGTCACTCCAGCAGCTCAGCTGATGGGAGGTAAGGTGTTGATGGTGTCAGATCCCATGTCCATTCTTTGCCTTTTGCTACTGGGAAGCTCCTTTCACCCCAAGGCTGTCCTGCCTGGCGCTGCAGTACATTTTGGGAACAGTCCCATCACTTTGAGCAGCTCTCCAAGTCCCTGCCACCAGCAGAAAGAACCTATGGGGGTGAAGCAGTGCCAGGTGTCTGCTGCTCAACAGACCAAATGTATTCTGAGGGTTATTTATCAGAATAAAACTACAGAGAGTTAAATACAGGACTGTAAGGAAGTGCAGTGCAGGTCTAGAGCTGAATACTGGAAATTCCCAAGAATGGGACTCACTGGTGGCTCTTCACGCACAGCTAATCCAATAAAGTGAATTGTCCAGTGCAACCTTTTCAGTACAGCAGCCAATAAGTGGAATAGGATTAACTTTGGGCTCAGAGAGAGATAACACAAGCTTTGTATGCAATGCTGAATTATTCTGCCTCGGTGCACTGTCAGAGTCTGAAGTTCCTATTTTCCATTTGCTTTGTTTAGCAAAAGCATTTTGTGGCCAACATGGAATGACAACCTTCATGAACACACAACAGAAAGTTTTAGGTTTCACTGTAACACAAGTTAGTGAAATATAAATAATGATTATGCTGTTTATGGTCCTAAAACTTAGACTGGCTTATAGTTAAAATTACATATGTGTTCTAAGTGTTTGTTTTTGTTACTTGTGTCAGGAGTAAAGTCCAAAATACCTAGGACTACATAACAGCTTTGGGAATATCATATTTTCAGCCCAGTGGCTGGGTTGTGCTGTAGTGATTTTAGACTTCTTGAAAGCACAGACAGAGAATAAATTGGCTAAGTAGGAAAAAGTTAAATGTAAAATCTCTTTGAAACAATGGGAGTATGCAGCCATTGCAAAATAATCCACAGAAACTGCCTTTCTTGGTGTTGCTGTGCTAAGAGCACTGCTATTTCCATGCCAGGTTTAGCAATTTCCACCTTATTTCATGCTCTGACGAATGTACAAGAGGTTTGTCTGCTCTGAGGTGAAAGCTGCGCTGTGCCAGAAGAGGCAAGAGGCTCTGCAGACGAGTGGAGGCAGGAAAACATGCTCAGCTCAGTGCAGCACTCATTCCCTCTCTTGTTGTGTGCAGGGGAGATTTTGGCACTGGACAGCTTTTCTCCACAGTTACTCTGAGACCAAAGGCCTGTCCAAACCCCCCCTTTGACCTGGCAACTGAATCAGCATTGTGCACCTTTTCTGAAAATCTGCCTCCTTCCAAAATCTTTTCTCCAAGGCACAAGGTTGCCACAGAGCACCTCCGGGTCCCCACAGAGCCTGGGCATCGGCCTGCCCTGCTCAGTTTGTGGAGCGAGTGGAGCTTTAGCAGGTGGCCAAACTGATGCTATCAAGTCCAAGTGTCAGATTCCAGGGGGAATAGCTCGCTCTGGTGAGGGCGGCAGGCTAGGCCGGTGCTGCTGTCACTGAGAGCAGGTTTTTGGCTTAGCGAGTTCGGGAGGCATCTGGCCGGTATTCACAGTGTCCGTGGGGGGCTGATCCAGGCAAATTTGACCTCTAGCATGTAGAGAGCATCAGGGAAGGGCTCCGGTTTTACTGTTGTATCCAGCAGGAAAGGCTTAGTAGTTTAGAGGGGCAGGCCCTGCCTTGCCTCTGAAGTGATGAGCTGTGCCCCTGCAAGCAGGGGTCTGGCAGGGAGGGCATGGCAAAGAGCTGCTCAGCTGACCCCGACTTTACCCAGAGACTTTTTTAATGGAAGGAAATCCAGGGAACAAGTGCCCAAACAAAAGCAGTGCTGGCTGTGGCTGAGGAGAACAAGACCTTGTGGGAGTAATTTGGGGCCCTAAATGAGGGGTCTTATGCTGTTTCTGCAGGCGGTGACGCTGTCCCAGGACAGGTTCCATCACAACCCTCATGGAGCTTCTCCACAAGACCCTTCCCGCAGATGATGGGACAATAGGTACAATGTGGGACAATGACAGATTTTCAGTCTATTTTGAAAGTCTTGGTTTAACTTTTTCTGCCTGGAATGATCAGGGCATCTTTGGACACAGGACTCTTCATCTCAAGTGCATGCACCGCCTCCAACGGGCACGATGGGCACTCACTGCAAACAGAGACATCAGATATCATGTCAAGGCCAAACTGAAGTGCGGGTAATTACATTTCCCCATTTAAACTGCTGGCCAGTTTCAGCTGGATAAAATGTTCCCTTCCTAGCTGGAACTGTTGCCATGTCCTGGGAAGCAGCTGCTGTGACAAAGTTAGGGGGCAGCTGCTGCGTGGAGAGGACTGACGTATTTGTGGCACCCGGCCGCCCGAGCCCAGGTACCGGTGGCAGGAGGCAGAGCTGCCCAGGGCTGTGATGAGAGAGCCTTCCTGGGCTCTGGTGCAGCTTGAACCAGTGCCTGGCTGGTGAGGGAGTGGGGGGATAGAGAAGGGCTCAAAGTCAAGTACAAGTGGGATCTGAGAGGCTGGGTAAGGGGCCATCGTTGCCCGAAGCCCTGCCTGCAGTGGTGTGCTTGGTTTGGGACAGTGACAGTGGCAGTGACACCCATCAGGGTGCACGCTGCCCCAGTGACCTGATTCTGATATGGCTAAATCTGCAAATGAGACCAAGTCCAAAGACACCTGAGTCAATGACAAGCGGAGGCAATGGCTTAGTGAAAGCTGCTGAAATACAGACTTGGCCCTCTTCCTTCCCTGCAGCCCTGCTGAAGTGCACGGCCTCGCAAGTAGGGTTTTATAAATGATCAAAGCGTCTGTGTGGCTTTTCAGGGGGTTGAGCTTCCACTCACGACCCAAGGTCCAGTTTAATAATATAGCTTGTTAAATAAACAAGTGGCTATGCATAGCCCCAGCACTGTGACGATGGAGAAGATCCGGTGTTCTCTTCCCACTCCAGTGCCAGCTGTTGATGGACATCTGTCTGTAAAACATTAGGCCTTTTATTGTTTTTAATGGAAGAAATGCCTTTTCCTGGAGACCACCACTGAATACTGCTTTGCTAGAAAGGCTCCTTCACAATCCAAACAGAGAGCAAGTGAGCATAGAGGATCCATTACCCAAAAACTCAACAAAATCTTCCTCACCCATGAAAAGTGTATGCACAGGCAGGACAATCTTGGGGATGGGGCTTGGAGGAGGGGGGAGCTGTTCCTGGAGGGCGGCGTTCTGGGACCTGCCAGAGGAAAATACTTCCATTTTTCTATCCGATAACTCTACTGCCTGGCTAACAAAAATAATCTCTTATTAAAGATAACAGGAACCTGGTTTGTATAATGCATTCATTGAGATTGATGTGCTTCCAGTTTTCTGAGTTTCTATACCTTCAGAGAGACTCAAAGCCACAATATTGCCATGATGGTGGGGACAAGCTCTCTTGCAAACAAGTTTTAGGTTTGTGATATCGTGTGTGCATTTGAATTGAAGGCTTAAATCTGATCTCAGCCTTCAAAATGGAGTTGTCAAGGTCTTAACCTGCCTGAACAGGTGACCCATTCACCCTTGCAGGGAGTCAAGGGGTACATGTGTGTAAGCACCTCTTTTTAACAAGGGCATAGAGCCACCTATCTTAATTCTCATCCTTTTATTAGACCAGAGATTTGTTTTACTAAGAAAACACGGAAAATGCAAATGCCAGTAATATATTCCTTTAACTGAGCCAAATTCCACATTCTCTTATGCTCTCAGATACCTTCACCAGCAGCAGTATTTTGTCTAGTGTGCAAAAAGCACAGCAGGCTCTTGGAGCAGGAAAGCTCGGCACAGCCATTGCCACTGTCCCCAAGGGGGGCTGCCTCGGAGCCCCTCGCTGTGGGACAGAGGTAGCCACTGGCTTACAGAAGCACCTGGAGTCACCCCCACACTGGCACGTATCCCTCGCATCTCTTTTGTGCGGGAAGAGGTGATTCCAGCCTGATAGGTAAAATCAGGCCTTCTTACAGACTGGTCCTGGAGGAGACAGCGATGGAAAGACAGATCCTAACTGCTGATGAGAAATGGGCCATCGGAACTGGCAGTGGCCCCAGCCCTGAGGTGGTAAATAACCCCCGTGCTTTTTTGGCGGTAAAGCAAAAATCTGGTTTTGTGCAATGGTCAGCCGAGGAGAACTCAACTGGGTATGCAGGGGGGCTCCCAGGGAGAAGGTCAACCCAGGGGTTATTTTATGGCCTCACAGGATTTGTGATCCATTTTTGTGCCCAGAAAAGGTTTACTTCAGCATAGGAAAGTTCCAGCCTTCTCAAGATAGCTTTGGTTTTCCGAACACAATTTGATGTCATCAACGATGACTTCACCCTTTGCCTTTTCACAGGTGAAATTGCCGCTCAGTGACATTCTCACGTCGTGCAGGGACAAGTGCAGCAGAAATTCCTCTGCCTGAGGAGCGCTAAGCTGCAGGGTCACCTTGTCAGTGCGGTGAGGAGATGCCCTTTTGGCTCCCACCAAAGGCAGGTTTGAGAGAGGCCTCAGCCCATGGAGCTCCTTCCTAGGTGCTGGCTCTTCCACCCTGAGCTCCTGCACAATGGCAGGACCATGAAAGCACAGAACCCGGACGTCCATCTCCTGCCTGCTTTCATTCCTGTTTTCCACAGATGAAATGTACAATTTCCTCCTGGTGATATCCAAGTTTCATCCTGGAGTGATTTCTCTTTTTTTTTTTTCTCTAAAGAGCAGAGATAAAAATAACCCCCAGGAAAAAAACCCAAGCACTCAAACCCTTGAAGGCCTGACGCAACCTTCACTCACAGGAGCACTAGGACCGACAATTCCATAATAAAGATCTGAGGTATCACCAAGAAAAATAGGAAGCAGCCAAAGGAAAAAAAAGGTCACCGCAAGCTGGCTGTAAACACCCTTGCTTTGCACGTATCTTGGCTTTGCTGGTGTGATTGCTAGCAGGCGAGTGTGACGCTGCATTTTCGGTGCTACAGGTATTTATTTTACACTCTGGCTCTCAGTCTGAGCCTCTGAATGTAAAAACAATCAGAAGGCTGAAGTGTAAATTCTCCCTGCTGATTTATTTACTGTTGTGTTTTTATAGCACCACATGGCTCTAAGTTTGCACTGGGCCCATTCAACCAAAACCCATGTCATACACTTCCAGAGAAATGAATGACTTTATAAATTCTCTACAATAATAATCCCACGTACAGGAATGCATGCAGAGAACACCCAGACGGGGCTGGAATGTTTTAAGAATATAATATTGTGCTTTTTTGGTCAGGGAAACACATTTCTCTCAGGGATATGTGGTGTGGCCCAGGCTCCAGCCCTGTCTGCCTACCACCTGTAATAAGCCCTTTGGGAGATTTTAGTTCAGGCCACCCAAACTGTGAGCTGGGCAAAGAGACATCAGCACTACGAAGTTAACAGCCTTAATGAAGCCCGGCCCAGAGGAGACTCAAAACATCCACAGTGGGGAAAAAAAAAGGAAAGAAAGAAAAGGCTTTGATAGGAAAAACATCTGATCCGTGTTCTCTAATCTTTGCTTTGTTAGTTAAAGCATCTTTAAAGGGCTTAATACCCCTGGAACAGGGACCTCTTTCTCTCCCTTCAGAAACACCAATTAGAAAAGCAGGAAACTGCTTCCAGAAAGGGGGGACTCTTTAAAAAAAGCTTAACTTTAGCTTGAGGGACCTGATTGCCTTTTTTTCACAACTTATTTTTCCCCCTGTTGTGTGGCTGAGCAACAGTTTTCTGCAGGGTGAGAGAGCAGCTCCTCGCGCCAATCCTGCTGATGGAAAGGGAATGCAGTGAGGCAAGGAGAGGGGAAATTTACTGAATAAAGGAACAAAAAAACAAGAGGGTTTCTCTTTTAAATACAGTGGGAATGATACCCTTATGGTGTGGCAGCCTGAGGAGTGAGTGTGCTGCACAATGGGAGGAGGGAGGCAGCAGGCTGGTACCAGCACCCACACCGCCCCCCTGCCCAGCACCCCAGAGACCAGCGGTGAGTTGGGTCAGTGCACGGCCCCTCCAGCCCCAGTGAGGGCTCAACTGGGCAGAGGTAGTGCTGATGGTCCCAGATTACATTGCCTTTGCACTGCTCTATCCTCCTTGGGAGGGCAAACCTGTCTCTTCCCTTCCCCAGGGGCTCTGTGTTTGGGAGCATGGGGGCAGCCCCCTCTCCCTTGACAGGCCTGGCACAGGCACAGTCCATGCCTGTGCAGCACAGCTGATGGCCAAGGGGCCACAGCTTACTGCAGTACAACATGGTTAGCCCCATTTTGCTGCCAGCAGACCTGGTCAGAGAACTTCTGGCGCCACCCTGGGGACGGTGGGCCAAGCCTGCCCCTGCCCCAGGGTCTGATGGTGGGAGCAGAGATGCCTCTGCAGCCTGCGGGGCTCAGCCAAGGAGCAATTGCCTGGTCAGTGGTGGGTCTGGGGCTGCTGCTGCCCTGGGAGACTCTGATGGCTGTCCTCCCTGATGGCTGTCCTCCCCGATGGCCACCCTCCCTCCAGGCAGCCCTCATGCCCGGCCACGCTGCACCCCTGCTGCACTCACAGCTGTTATGAATGATAAACCCTCTCATCTCCACAGACCTGGTTAACCCAGAGCCCAGAAGGGAAACATCTGAATAAGCTCCTGGCTCCGTACACGAAATTCCTGGACCCAGTCCATGCTAAGATCTTTTTCTCTGTATCAGAGTATTTTCCTTTGGACCTCAGGGATGTTACAACAGCTGTTTGTAAACAGTTTGCATCCAAAGTTAGCAGAATGGCAAGCAAGGGAATCACAGATCAACTCTGGCCTCTTGAACATTTAATAGATATTGCAGCTACGCTGGCACTGCCACTGCAATTTAAGAAGTCAGCTGAAAAGGCCAGAAACCATCAGGGAGCTGCCCGTGCCTGCAGACACACAGCCAGGCCAGAGTGGCACTGTGGGATGCAGGACTGTGGGATGCAGCCCTGCAGGTGCCTGCCTGCTGGAGGCACGTGCTGCCTCTGCTTGGGATGGAATTCATCTCACAGCCTGCGCCCAGGCAGAGCCCAGCAGAAGGAGGTTTTCTGGGGCAGGAAGGAGGCAGAGGTTGAACGGAGCTGTTGGAGCTGGGCAGCTGCAGGGCAAGTATGTGCTGAGGAGGCTGAAAGTGATAAGCACTTTGGAAAACCTGGTGCCCTCTGCAAAAGGCTTGGGTAGCTGCAGGGTGGAATAAAGCTGGGCTTGAACCCAAGCCATGACACCCCACACTCCCTAGCCCCTCACATTATCCAGCCTTGAAAACAAGACACAGTCCCTGGGCCCCTCCCTGTAACCCTTTCCATCAGGAGTCCTTGCTCAGAGCCAGCTGAGTTTGGTATTGACAAGAGAAAACTTGCAAAAAAACCCACAAACACCCATAAACACCCTGCACTATAATGGGGGAAAGGATACAATTTTGTCACCAGTGCATACAGGATTCCTGGGTTTCTGAAAGGTTTTTGCTTTCCTGTACTGCCTGAAATGGACTGGCCCCTGTGAGAGCTCAGTCCCACTGCGTGAAGCTGTTGCAATGGTGATCTCTGGAGACACCTGAGTTGGTGTAAAAGGGGGATTCTGCAAGTCTGTGTGGCCCTGACACAAGGTCTCAAATCTAGGACAGCCAGAGCTTGTCACCTTCAGGAGGAGCCACAGGGACCACAGCACTGGGCACAACTGGGCTGGGGGGCATCTGCTGGCCATCTGAGCTGGCAAGGCTTTTTCTGGCTCTTTTTGTTCTCAGATTGTGTTACCTGCCATCATTTCTGGGAACAAGGGTATTTTAAGAGGCATCTTTAAAACTGCCCAGTGACAGCTCCCACTTGTACATCGCCCAGGGTGCACTTGAGTAAATCCAACCACAACTTTTTCCAGGGGCTGTGTCTGCTCCCTCAGGCTTTTCCCTCTGGAGAAGCCTCAGCTGACTGACTTCTCCTGCTGCTGCAGGTGGCATAATGCCTCCATGCTTCTCCCTGCCAGCCCCAACCAACACTGTGTGCTGGCACAGCACAGCCATCCTGACAGCTCCTTGAGTATTTTTCTGGATGTGATGGATTGGCACAGGCCATCAGCAGAACCCAGAATTTTTCTTTTCATCCTTTACTGGCAGTCTTTCAGCTGATGTTGGGAGGACCTTATTTGCTTTATTCTTCAACTAACAGTTTCCCTTGGTGTTAAAAATATCAGCAATGGCACTGACAGTGGCAACAAGTCTGGAGTATTTTTTCCAGCTCCAGTGAAAGGATGAGCTACGACTCATTGTGCTCAGCCTGACACCAAAAGATTCAGGGTGTAGACGCGTGCAGGAACAGAAAGTGTTTTTTGCTGCATCTGCTGAAGTTGCTGCTCGTTTTCTGGTGCTATTCAAGGCAGCCCAAACCGAAACACAAAGATGAAGTACGTGACCTCTGCAGACCTCTGGCATACAATCAGCAGCAGGAGCTACCTGAGATGGGGCAAGAGGCTTTGTGGATTACTGCCCTGGTGTCAGGTTAGTGCCAGGCATTTGCTGTGGAGGGTCACTGCAGTTTTCTCCAGTGCCAGATGCTTAGCTAAGGATCAAGCCACATGGTCCCAGGTATAGCCCTGGAACTGAACAAAATGTACCTTGCAAATAGCTGCTTAATAAGAGGGGAGAAACAGATGGTGAGATGAGCCCTTGGGCTTTCCCATAGCACAAGGAGAGGCAGAGAATTATTTTTGCTTGCTGCTGACCATGTCCACCTCCTTCTTTCTCCTCTGAGTATCAGATGCACTCTCTCCACTGATGCTGCCTTGCTTTTGCAGCCTGACCTGTCAGACTGAAACAATACAGGACTTTTTACAAGGTACTTCTGCAGTGGGGAGGGAGAATTTGTAATTTTATGGAGCTTGTAAACCGAACTTGTAAAGTCCTTTAAAGCCCACAGCTTGGGCATTTCATCCTACTGATGCTTAGGGATAAAGGCCAGCAAGGGCAGAGGTGAAAGGGGCCAAATTCATTGCTGAGATGACTGCAGGCGCTGAAGCTTACACAGGGAATGAGTTTCGTTTTGTTTAACCAATAGTTTTACAAAAATAGCCTAGCTTGTCTCCCTTGCAGCTCTTGAGAGTCTCTCAGAGAGAGTTACACCCTTGTGTGGGTATGTGAGCACCAAAGACTCCAAGGCACTACAGCTGAGCAGGACATGAAGTGCTTTTGGCTTGCACTCCACCCAACACAGCAGCATCTGTGGAGACAACTCACACCTCTGGTAAGTTTTGTTTGTGTGCCTCAAAAGCTGGGGTGAGCAGCCCTGGCCTGTGACCCCACTGGAGCACAAGGTATCTGCTGAAGCAGCCCCAAGGAGGAATAAACAGTCATCTACTGGAAAGCACCAAACATGAATGTAATTGAAGGCAAATAACAGTAACAGTGAGCATAACAGTGCTTTACCTGCCACTGTGGGCTCTGCAAGGTAATTATTCCATGGGCAGCTGGGATGATTGATGGAGATATTCATTAAACACAAACCTGACACTTTGCTCTCTAAGCCCAAATAATCCAACCAGGCTGTCTCTGAACAGGGCACCCTCCCCTCGGCACGTTTTTAATGGGGGGGGGGGGGGTTCAAAATAAAACCAGCAGTCAAGTAGCGGAGCCCAGACCCAACGGGGGGATCCCAGCTCACTTCTGAGGGCCGAGGGCAGGTGCTCAGGCCAGAGCCAGCTGTGCACACACGGACCCTAAGCAGAGAGTATTAGGCTGTGACAGCTGCAGCTGGCTCTGAAATAAGCACCGAGCATGAAGAGATTATGATAGATTTGACTTGTATTATGACACTGATTTTACATCATATACGAGGCAAAAAATGTCTGTCTCTCAAAGGGATGGAAATCCTTTTGCAGGGCAGAGCCGCCAACAGAGCCAAGCTCAGGACTGCCGGTGTGGCTGAACAGAACAGGGCCACAGTTCCCTGCCACCAAATTACTGGAAAAAGACAGGTAGAGTAATAGGACTGGAAAATAAGAACTTGTAAGATCACGCTAGATATGGGCACGTATTTGAAACCTTGCCTGTCACCTGAATTATGCTGTTTGGATCATCTCTGGACAGGGATGTGGCAAGTCTTGTCATTCCCTCCTAAGATGATGTGGATGTGAAGGACCAGCTTTCTCTGTAGCCATTTTCATAGTCCACAGGCAAAAAAAAGTTGCCTTTGCCCATGATCAGCAAGTGGGGCTCCCTTCTGCAAACCTTACCCAGGCACAACAACCCCCAAAAGTCTAAGCAGCCCTTCAGATAATTCAAGTGGAAAACCTGCAGTTTACACAATGATAACCTCTGGGTCAGGAATTTAGAGTGATGTGAGCCACAGATTGTTGAGCAGTAGGGAAGTTTATGGTGCAAACCTGCCCTGCTCTTCCCTGGGCACTGGCCACTGTTGGAGGGAAGAGACAGGCTTTGGTGGAGCTGTGGTTGAACTCAGTGCTGTCTCCCTGCACCGTGCTGAGGCCCTGACTAGCAAGGCAGTGGGAGGGAACCAGGGTGTCCAGGCCATTTTGAAGGGCAAATACTCCCCAAACTGGATGTTTTTACTTGCTTTTGACTCTCTTTCAAAGCCTGTGGTTCCCAGGGCACATCCGACCCCTCTGGGGTGGTTCCTGACTTCCTGCATGAACCAGGTGTCTGCATGGGGATGCAGGATGCACCATGGCTTCAGGCTCCCTCACGGCACTATTTAGTCACTGGGGTTATGGGAAATAGCCTGAACTATCCAGGAACTGACAGTGGACCCCATCCTGTTATCATGCTCCATGATGGCCTGTCAGGAAATGACATAAATACCCTTGTTAGTCTCTATTTTATTTTTCATCACTGTGAAGCATCTTTTTTGTTTTGTTTCTGCTGGTGGCAGGTGACCAATCGCAGTGCCCTGGCTCCCCACATCCTGCTGGGCAAGCTCTGCCTCTGTCCCTCTGAGAATCAGGCAAAGGATGTGCCTGTTTGCCAGTGTTTTTCCTTGCTGCCCCAGTGATGTTGCCTGGGGCAGGAAATCAGCCTATTTGGAAAGGGGCAGGAAGGCAGGCTTTTATTAAGCCACCTGTGCTGAATGTCCACAGCAAGATGGGCACCCTGCGACAAGTCCTGTGAGAGTGACTTCACACAAGCCTGGCTGTTTGGATCCAGGATGACTCCAGGTCACTGACTCCTAGCAGCTGACCCCTTCCCTCTTGGAAACCAGCATCTGTCTGGAGTGACCTTTACCACAACATTTTTAATTTAACTTTTGCACTTTGCATCCTGCCTATGCTGGGAGGGGAAGCTCCTTTTCCTAAGAAATCTTTCCACCTTGGAAATACATAAAATAGTACTGCAAGTGAATTGCCTTCTGGGAGTTACACCCCAAACTGCAAGCCAGGGAGAGTCAGCCTGCCCTGTGAAGACAGGAAAGACATTCACCAGCTTGGTGCCATTGTTGTTCCCTACTGTGGGCAGTAGCTCTTGGAGGACAATGATATGGATATCATGGATAACATGGGTCCAACCAGCACCTTGCACTGAGCAGGCACCAGCCTGAGACCTGTGAGAGAGGGATCCTCTTGCTCTTGTCTGCTTGTCCTGCTCTGAACAGCCCAACACACAGCCAGGGAGAACGGTCACAGCACGATTTTCTGATTTACAATGGGTCTGTGGTAGAGTATTTCTAGCTCAGTTAACAGCTGTTTTGTTAACTCCTAATTTCTCCCATAATCTGTATATTTTTGTCCCAGCTAAGGCACAGTCTGTGATATATGACGGAGAGCTTTGCCATTAATCATGTGCAAGCTAAAGCATAAACTGGTTTTATTAGTTCTCAGAGTGCCAGGTCACATAAATTAACTGGAGCATGTATTTAGTGTGTCCTGAGCAGTGTCTCCCACCTTTCCTGGTAAGACAACACGTCACTCAGGTACTTGCTCTATCTGCACCAGCAGCAGGACCACAGACTCTTGTTCTACCCTTGGAGTGACTTTTGCCTACACTGCCACACTAGGATTTGGCAGGGCAGTAAGACAGGCTCCCTGAAAGTGGAGGTGTCCAGGAGCTGTGGGACAAGACTAAGGCACAGGGACAGGCAGTGCTGAGAGGTTCTCCATGCTGGACCCCAAAGCAATGTGTTTGACGTCCATGGTAAGGGGCAGATGCCACAGAAAGGCTTCAGATGCCCGGCAGGTATTTGTGGAAGTGGTTTGCCTGTCACTACTGGTAGTGACATGCTCTCTTTGCTGCAGGGCTCCCAGTTCTCCCAGAACTCACCAGCCTCCACGTGGATGAGCCAGTCCTCACCAAATGGCTGTGTGGGACATGAGCTCTCTCATCCTGGGCTGCAGCAACAAGAGGGTGATGGTAAAGCTCAACAGAAACCACATGCATGACCTTAACAGCGAGTTCTACTAATGGGGGACAACCTTACAAAACCTATGGGGAAGCCAAGAAACAACTGAGGCTCAGCACCCTTTCCTCAGCTGGGCACTGTGTGGGGACATAGGTTGGCATGGGTAATACGTCTTGATATCATCCCAGGGGCCATGTGCCCCTTTTAGTTATCCTTCTCCTATACAAGTAAGAGAGGAAGCAGATGGGAATGGTGTTTCTTAAGCACTGACTTTCCTAAAACTTCAAGAGAAAAACCCTGTCCTCCATTTGAATTGCAATAGCATTGCTGGGACTGTACTGGCACTAGGTTCTGTATTTGCATTTAGGGTGGCCTGCCTATCCCTGAGAATAGGCTTTTTTACTGTGACTAAAGATCATACATCTTAAGGCAAAGTGAGATGACACAGTGGGTGTGCTGCCAGTGTGGGCAGAAGGAGGAGACCAGCCTGTATGTCTTGAGTGAGACCTGAGGGACTGAAGTGTGAGGCCAAGGAAAACTTCCTGAAACTATTTCACTGCAACTCAGGATGCTCCTGCATCTGAAACTCAGCTGTTTAGGGCAAAGCTGTGCTATGAAAAAAATAGTGACTCAGCTCTCTATGGTTCCAGTGCATGTGCATTTCCTACAGTACACTGTCAGCATCCCTCCGAGGGCTCGGGTTTTCTTGGAAGGAAAGGGTGTAACCAATTCATTAGCTGACCCTGGCATCCCTGATTTGCATAGGATGCTTCTGCTCTGTAACTCTAGAGTAACGGTGGTGATTATAAACACACGATGGAGAGGGGTGAGGGTGCTGAAAACCATTGTAATCACACATGGGGCAAGGTGCTGACGGACGGGCTGTGGTTGCAGGATCCCGGGCTCGGGGCAGCCCGCTGGGCTCCCACACACCGCGGGAAATCCCCTGAAGCGGCTCGGCAGCTTTCCCGCAGGAATTCAGCTGCCCCCACAGGGGTCCTCCCAAAATGGAGCCGCTGCTATTGAGCAACATGGAAAATATAGGATTGCCTCTATGAAACGCTGTCATCCAACTCCCAGATCAGAGTCTGAGATCCTGCACGTGCAGTCTAGACAGCCTGTGTCTCGGTCCCGCACTCAGAGCCCCCAGACCGGCAGAGCCAGGGCAGCTGGAGCACAAAGTGGTGGGATCGGTTCTGTGTACTCCTGGCCCTCGAAGGACACAGAGACTGCCCAGGTTCTGACACAGACTGGAGCCACACTTGGGCTGATCTAACCCGGGCTGGCTGCAGAAGTTGATATGGTATCATAGGTGGGCTCATGCTCTCTCCTGACCTTAAACATTCTCTCTTGATTGTATTTGAATACCCAGGTTAGGCTCAAAACACCTCCCATTCTTCACAGTGCCATCTGAAGAACCTTGGCATGAGAACCAGATGTGGTACCTGCTCTCCCGGCACCCATTCACTCATACATAGACTATTAATCTGTGCAGGGTTGTCTTATAAATGGTTTGATATGTATGTAAACCCCAGAGCCAGAGTGCTGTTCTTGGCAGCCTCTTCCACAAGCTGATGCACAAAACTCATTTGAAGTTTGCAAATGATTTGCTGGATCTCAGCACCTTCCATATAAACAGTGTGAAAGAGATGGGCAACACCAGCCTAACCTGCCCCTTGTAACTATCTTTCTCATAAACGAAAATGTTTGTGTTCTTGATATAAAATGACCATTTATTATCCTATGACAGTCCAATTTCCAGTATATATTTCAGGAATTATTGCTGTGATCAAAGTGCCACAACAAAAAGAGATTTCTTATCATGTTCCTCTCCCTTTTGCCAATGGAAACAACAAACCTCTCATGTCCTTAACAGGTCTCAGGTAGGCCCTTTGGTAACTGGTTTGGGAATTATTCTTGCCATTTCATAGCTACTGACTTGGCACTGCTGGATATTTTTCTGGGGCAGAAAAGAGGAGGGGAAGCAGGTGCTCCTTACTGCAGGAACAAAGGTCTGAAGAGCCATTTGAACAGTTACTTTGCCTTTGCTCCAGTGCTTAAAAACACTCTTGTTTCATGACTGGGCCCTATTTTTCTAATAAAAACATTCCCTGATTTGTGACCCATCTGCAGGTGCCGGGGTTTTTGTTGGCTGAATGTCCACGTCCTGAGGTGACATCACTGACTATCTGAGGATTTGTTCCTTGCCTTGAAAACACCTTTAAATTTCCAGACCAGAGACCACACGACCATGGGTTGGTGGTTAGGCTTGCTTTCACACGCAGGGGAGCGGGGATGCTGCAGACTGGCTATTGCTGGAGGCTCACGCAGCTCTGGCAGGTGCTTGGGTTGAGATCATGCTGGGAACTTGAATTGTTGCCAAGCTGGTGTGAGAGAGGATCATCTCACTTGTCCTTTTCCCACCCAGCTGTTTTCTGGGATCTGTCAGGTGTTTGTTCTATCAGCCCTGTCTTTGTCTGGCTCACAGGCCAATGCTCTGAGCACCCCGACCACATCCCGAATTCATCCTGCCGTGTGGGAGGCTCCTGCTTTCATGTTCACAAAGTGCTGCCTCTACTGGGACTTTTCCCAAGTTTTAAGCCCATTTGTGACTGAGCAAGACAATGGTTTAAGCTACAAAATACCTCAAGGCTCTCTCAGGACTTCATTTGTGTCTCTCATGGTCTTAATGGTCAGGGCTTGGGGTGACTCTACAATTTTATCTGTGGAGGGAAGTTTGCTGCAGTAATTTCTGTTAACTTCTCTTTGTCCTTTCATAAATCAGCCAAGAGATATAGTCAGCAAAGAACAGCCTCCCATGGTTTGCACCAGGCTTTAGATGAGCTGCACGCTCCTCAGTTGTGGGGAACTCAGGACCCACCCAAACATGTCTGTGGTCAGAAATTAGGGCTGAATCCCTCCTGCTCAGTACTGTGTCAATCCACCCAAACTCCCTACGAAAACCAGGCAAGAAACACTGGTATGTCTAAAGACTGCATGGCGAAACTCTCCCCAAAACTGGAAACCCAAAGAAGGTACAGTCTCCCTCAAGAAAGGATGTTCGTACATGAAAGTGTGACACACAATGGAAAGGAGATTACTACACAAAGAGCTCTGTTATCTTCTTGCTTTACAGTGATTATGGGTTATGTGGTTAACAGATTTCTACTCTATTGTCCTAAAATTCCCCCCAGCAGGGAGGCTTATTTTAACCAAATGCACCACATTTTCTCTTCTTTTCCTAAGAGCAAACCATCTGTGCACTCCAGAAGTTTTTGTGGTCTATGAAGGAGCACCTGTAGGTGCAAGGTATAACATTCCTGTAAAATTAAATTAATTACTTGTTGGGAACGAGTATTCTTTTTTCCCTCCTTTGACTGAAATTCCCTTCAAAACTGGGAGCTCGATCAGATTAATCAAGGCTAAAGGCATTTCCGCTCGCTATTCAAAACATTGCAGCTCCCTCTGCCCTTATCATAGAGCTGCTCAATCACTCACTGCCATAGAGGAATGGGCTCGGCTGGGGGACGGGGACAATCGTGTGCTGCCTTGGACTCAGATCTACCTTCCTTCCCTTTAGAGTCTCTGTAGTACCTTCCTTTGCTCAGAGCCCAAAAGTAAAACCTCCTCCAGGGGGATGCAATGAGATGGTCAGAGCTGGCAAATGTACTTGCCAAGGTGAAGGAATCTGTATTATAATTTCACTGTCCCATCTTTCCTGCCTAAGAGCTCTGTGCTTCAGTTTTTGTCATTTTTCTCTGAGAATGATATTCGGCTTTCTTATCCTTTGTTTATACTTCAGGTGTCATCAGCTACAGCACATAATCTGCCATCACATCCTTTCCTTTTGTTTGTGAAGAGTCCACAACCTATCCCAGCAGATAGCTCCACTTTGGCAGGAATATGCTCAGAATTCAGTGATGAAGCATAAAGTGTAATGGATATCCTGGTGCAGAAGGAAAGAATAGATACAAAACAGACGTGGAGCTCTGCAGGAAACTGCATAAACTCAAGGAGCCACTTTAGTTTAGATCTGGGGAAAACCTTCTTTACAAAAATCAACTAGTTCCTCAGAAAATATACTTTGAAATGCTATACTTCTGAAAACAATGCATGCTCAAACAGCTGACTGCTCAGTTGGAAGTTATATTTCTGAAAGCCATTTTGAAGTCAGAGGAATCTCAGAAGAAGCTCATCTGCTGATTAATTTAACCACTTAACTATAAATATGGAGAAATCACAACCAAAATAGTGGAATCCCAAGCAAAAGCCTTCCCAGTTGTTACAACAGTATAAGGATCTGGACAGCAAAAGCTTGGCCAGTTTATCTTATGCAGCCAACCATGTAGTGACCTTCTGGTCACCGCCCTCATGAGTGTCTCTAGAAAACCTGCATGTGAGAACATGGGCTGACCACAGACACTTCTCTTGAAAGATGATTAGAACCCATCAGCTGGATGTCCTCTAGTTTTAGGTTATTATTTAGCTTGAGCATATTGGTGGTGTTAGTACAAGTCCACAGCCAGGTGTATGTGTGGATCTGAGCTGGCTCAGCAGGAACTCCCTGCTGAGATGGTGGCACTGGGGAGTGCACAGTGTGTGCTGGATGTGGCTCACGGGAACTTGGCACCCCTAAGACAATTCTGTGGCCACGTTCATGCAGGAGGAGGAGTTTCCCCCTTTCTTTTTGTCCATGTGACACACACTGAAGGATCCCTGAAATATTAAAATAAACACAAAGCTTGACTTGCAGAACCTGTCTGCTGAGCCAGGAATCACCTTTCTCGCTGCACTTTCAAACCACCATCCAGAGACTTTTAAAACATTTGATGAAAATCTCTTTGCACCCAGAGCTTTCAACAAAAACAACAGCCCAGTACTTGCACCCATCCCTGGAAGAGCAAATATATTAAAGTCTATTCCTGCTTCACTCTCCTTGTTTTCACCCCCACAAAAGGAGAACCCCTGAGCATATGCTCCTTTGTAATTCCAATTCCTTTTTCACTACTGCTGTTATAGCTGATTTAAGGATTAGAAGGCCCCAACATGCCAGATGCGGGGGAAGAAAGTTTAGTGGCTGTAGTAAAAGAACTGAAAGGAAACCCCCTGATCCAAAGGCCTGCTCACTCTCATCACTGCCTGCTTTCAATGAGGAATGAGTAATCCCCTTGTCTGGCAGAGCACTGCCAGCTTGCAAAGTGGGGCTGCTCTGAGGCAACCACACTGCTACAGGGTGTAGTAAAGCACAGGGTGCCCAGGAGATAGAGACCTCTAATCAGATTACAGATGCATCCAAGCAGATGTTAATAGATCCTGGCTGTGTAAGTCCGTTCCTCAGAGACCTGCTGGACCCAACAGCCACCATACATACACACCCAAGGACAGGGCAGAGTTAGTCTGTGACTCACCCAGGAAGCCTGTGGCACAGCCAGGAACTGAACACAGGTCTGTTTATATTCTGCATGGTAGACTTGCCTGTTTCTTCACCTTCGTTCTAATGAAATGCCTGTTGCCATCTCTATTGTGAAAAGAGAGGGACTTTCCTAAATTGCTTTATTTGAAAAAAGTCTGAGTGAACAGAAATAATGAAGAATACTCATAAGTGGGGTGTGAGCTTCACAATAACTGAACAATTTTTTATCCCCTGACACTTCTTAGCTCTAAACACATACTCAGAAGGATGCTGGGAATGTCTTATTTGACTGAGACTCTTGTGAATTTATGTGAAGTTTTTAAGTGATGACATTTCATGGAATATATCCCAGAGCCTCCTGTCCTCGTGTTTGGAAAGAAGGTTCAGCTTATATGCCACCCACAGGAGCCATCCACTCTTTGGATGAAAAGGAAAGATTGAGTCATTTCCAAAGGTGCTTGGTGTTCTCCTCTACATGTTGCCCCTCAGCAATCTTGAGGAGTTGGATTTGAGAAGACAAGTGATACGAAAAAACAATTTAATTCTACATCGAAGCAAACCAACAAACACTATCCCACTCTTAGGACCAACATGCTTCAGTGTAGCTGCTGGCAGGGTATCCCAGGTTAAGTGCCCAGTGCTTCTGTAGCCAGTTTTGAACATGGGGTTTTTGGTGAAGAAACACCAGTCATACAGATTGGCTCTTTCCTCCTCTGGCTTTCTTAGGCAATACTCTGTCAGCTGTTTGGACACACAGACCTTGCTCATCTCAGAAGAAGGACAGCAGGAGTAGAGATCATCCTTCTCTCACCTACCCACCCAGCAGGACTCAGCTGGGGCTGCTGGGTGCCTTTGCTGAGCAGCAGAAGCACTGTAGCTGAGATCCCTCCTTACCCTCAGCCCAGACGAACTTTATAAACCTCAAAGAGTCCAGAAAAGCAGAGGCTTAACATCTCACCAACTCACAGAGGAAGTGACAGAGAGATGGTGCAACAAAGGAAGGCATAAAGTTGTAAGCTTCTATTAGGAGAGGATGATAAAAAACGTGCTGGGTGACTGCTGTGTGTTTGGTGTCCCAGGAACACGACTCCAGAGCTGGCACTAAGGGAAATGAGCTCTACAAACTGTAAAGTTCAGGAGCTTTGCTGGAAATGTAAGTCAGCTCTTTCTTTAGTGAATGCTGCAGGAGATCCAGTGAGAGCATTTGTTTCACCTGAATCTGCAGATCATTGCTAAGTCATTGCCTGGGCTCATCTACACACAGAGCAAGAGCATCTGTCTGGCTCGCTGGCATCCCAAAGTGCTGGCTGAGTGGTTTGCAGCCCTTCAGCCACACGTGTTGGGAGCAAGGTGTGAGGTGCTGAACTGAAATCACCAGCTGACAACTGCCAGGGGAGTTTGGGAAGCTCCTCGCAGCCTGTTCCCTCTCACACTCTCTGACTCCCGTGACCTCTCCACAGATGCATAAATGGCACCTGAGAGGCCTGTGTGCAGAGCTGGTAATTTGTCCTCACCCAGTCTATTCCCCACCGGTATGCAGAAACATGCTTGGTGTGAGAAATGTGTCCGTGGCACAAAGCCAGAACCCAAACAGACAAAGAAATAATGTTTACCCCCAGGGCCTTTCTGACAAACAATAAAAAAGCAATAGAGTTAAGATAGATTACGCGTCAGCTAAAATATTACCTCCTCCTGCCAATTCTTATAAAAGGAGGCAAAGCTGCTCTTCATGCTGAACTAAAACTTCTGTTAAAATACTCAAGGAAAACAATCATTTAGACAGCATCTTTCTCTCTAGCCAATGACAATAATATTCTTGTTAAATCTTTATTGTGACAGTCTGCTTTACGGGACACAGCAGGCAGCTCGCTTTGTTTGACTACAGTCACCCAAAGGACCAGAGAGGAACAGTCTGGTGATGGCACCTTTGCAAGCAGAGGAACGGACTAAATCCACCATGGAAAGCAGCTTTGGGTTGGTGGGTGGCTTCTTTCTGCCCTGTGCAAACCCCACACTCACAGGCACCAAGGAAATTCTTGCCACTTGGGTATCGTAGGGCACGAGGAGCGGGATCGCCGGGCTGCCTGCACCTGAGCCAGCAAACTGCACCCAGCTCCTCACTGGATGCCTGTGCTCACCTGAATGGGCCCTAACCACAAGGAGATGAATAGGCACCGTGTGAATATTTTATTCAGTAAACTTGGCTCTGCTGTTGTGTGGAGGGTGAGGCATGTGATTTATTACTTACAAGAATTTGGACAGCCCCTGGCTTAACGTGAAAACACTGGCAAGTGTCAGGAAATTCATGAACTTTACACACATGATTATCGATGACTTTTATTAGCAAACAATTCTGGATATCCTCCCTTTTGAAACAATGCCACTGGTCAAGCAGAGCAAAACCCCTCTGTGGGCCTAAGGTGGCAAATCACACCCCATCATCTGCAAATAGCCCACAGCCAGAGTTTTGTCTGGGTAACATCAGCGAGAGGCAGAGGATCTGCTTAGGAACAGATTAAGAGAAAAGGGCTTGCCCACCTCTGCAGAGTCTGGGTAAGTTTTCAACAGGCACCACCTGTAGCAGTGTTCCATACAAATGCGAAGCTGCATGGAGCCAGACCTCCCTCCATTCATTTTGATGGGCATCTCTCAGAGTATCTGTGGATGTCTGTGCCATGACATGAGCTGACAAAAGACAATCATGCCTTTTGCAGGGAAAAATATGATCAGACAGATGAGATAAGCTTCAGACAGCTTCCTTGGCTTGTCAAACCTAACACTTCCTGTTACGGAAAGCTACTCTTTGTACACAACAGAAACAAATTTTGAATACTGGGTTTCCATGTTGGTTATTGGATGAAAATACATGTTTCTGTGAGTCAGCCACATGCTACTCAGACCTCCCCATACTTGTCTAAACCCACAGATCTGGCAGTGAAAAAAAGTGTTTATGCACAAGAGTCTGTACCTGAAATGAAGAGTGCAAAGTGGCACATACAGCATAGGATTTACTATATAAGGCAAGATCTGTTTCAACAAAGGCAATTGAAGCATGAAGTCCAGGGGAGATCAGATAATACAACTTCATGCTGTGCACAGACAGTGAATATTCAGCTCTACAGAAAGGACTCACTGGTTGTGCATGAGGGTTCAGCACTTGCTGGTGTCCTGCTTCAGAGTTAAGAGGTGATTCCAATATTAATTAAGTACTGAAACATACGCTTAATTAAACCTATTCAAGAACAAACTGTAAAGGAAATCAAGCCCTTCCAGTGTAAGAGTGCAGTTAACTGGGGTTATTAATACAACTACTCTTATCCTGGGTGAGAGGGAAACTAAGAAGTGCCTTTTAAGTGAGAACAGCAATGGACAACTAAGAAACACACCCCAAAATAACAAACCCCATGATAGCCAAGTATGGTCAGTCCCTCAGTCAGGAAGCACTCATAAATACCTTTTCTGTTCTGATTTTGAAAAGAAAGAAAGTGGCATATTTCTGCCTTTCAGTGATAATGACATCCTATTGCACCCTTCAGAAATCAGGCTGAACTTTCAACAGGAAGCAGTCAACTGCCTAAAGATCAGCAGAAGTGGAGCTGTATGACCTACTGCTGTTAGATTTAAGGAAATTTTGGAACATGAGGGAAATTCCATGAGATGGAAGAGAATTGCAAATTGTACTGACATCTGAACAGGGGTAGATGGAAAACCCCAGGTGGTATTAACTCAGGTACTGATTCTGGGTTCAGCTGTGAAAAGATTGATACTGGATACAAGCACTGAAGAACTTAAAGGCAGCATATTTTGCACCAGCCAGCACAGTTGTGTGGAAAACAGATTTTGCCAAACCAAGTTTTTTTGATGAAATTACAAGCTTCATTAATAAAAATGTTTCCATTGATATAATACAGAGAATTTCCTGTAAAGTATCAGGTTTATCTGGACACCACTGATGAAAAGAGTACACATTCTACAAAGCAGTGCAGCATTTCTGCAGTTGAGTACAATTAGGGAACTGACCGAACACAGAAGAGTTGTAAGTGAGACTGCAATGAAATGGGGCTGCTTCTGGCAGCATCCTGCTCTTGACCAAACAGTAGCAGCTTCTTTCTTAAGGATATTGGACCAAACATAAATCTAAGTAGTGATAGCCCCTGGGACTGGCTCAACAAGGGAATGTGGTGTTTGGTGACAAGGATGAAGAGCAGCTCCATGGACTGCTGTGCAGTTCTGGCTTGTTTGATCAACGCGCATTTGAATTTGACCAAACTAAAAAATGAACAGACAATGTGAAAATTGGAGGTCTCATTTCCAAGATGTGAAGTTCTATAAACATTAGAAGGGACTTGGGGAACACAAAAAGCATCAGTGCAAAACTGTGGCTAAGAGCATTTGAACTCCAAAAGAAGAGACTCTCAGGGGAGATGAAAATTATATTATCCTTGCCTGAGGAATTAGCGAGAGCACTTCAAGAATATTCTGTTCTACTCTTGGACCTGTCCTTCTAAAGTATGTGAAAAAAAATGGGATGAACTCAAAAATTTATACCTACATGAGACAAGGTTTGGAAACTACTCCAGATACTGAAGGGCTTGTGGAATGTAATCTATGTAATTCATTGAGGAGAAGCTGAGAATAGACTTTGAGAAAAGCTGCAACTTTTTCTGTGTTCACTTTTGCTTGGAGTGAAACCAAATTTTAAAACCTGACATCTCTCATGAAATGGATCTCCTGCTCTTGGAGCAGTTCTCATCACAGGTATCCTAAATTCTAATGAATCCTGTGCCAAGGGTAACACAAAGCTGAATTTTAACTGGAGATTGATTACATTTCTTTCTAGACAAATCATTTGCTGGTGTGTGCAGCTACAGAATTACACCCCCTGATGTCACGAACGAGTTCTCCCTGCACCCAAAGAGCCCACGTGGCTGAGAAGCGGTTAGTGAAGGCAAGGACTAAGCCCTAAGCATCCTGGGCTCTAATCCCACCTAAGCCCCTGCCCAACATTTTGAACCCCAGCGAGTCATTTAACCCACCCAGCCTCCAGTCCAGCTGTAGAACTGGGCAAAAATCAACATCTTGCTGAAAAACAGATGTTGCATCTCGGCTAAGATTTATTTCTAAAAAGTAACTCAACAAAAAGACCTGCTTGGGAATGGATGGAGACTGTTGCAAATACTGTAAATTCACACTGTTCACATGGATACTCAGGGATAAAGAGGGAGAGGCCATTCCCTGGTGAGCAGTTTATCCCAGTAGCATCCCCAGCATCAAATTCACAGTGCTGCCAGCAGCCAGAGATGAATTCTGTGGACTGGCAGCCTGGAAAGCCTCACTGCCCCAAGCAGGGGTGGTGGGTGGCAGGTTCTGTCTTGCCCCCATCTGGTTTGGAGCAGGTCAGTGGGCCCTGCCACTGGAAAACCCTGGGTTTCCATTTTTATTTATTCATATGCTCGTTTTTCTCGTTTGGTGAATGTTGCATCAATATTTAGTCACTGCTGTGGAAACAGCAACCCACATGGAAAGGGAAAGGAAAAAAAAAGAGAAAGAACAGAAAACATTATTTTAAAGCACAACCAATTTGGCTGGTTTTGCCCCTCTGACTCAGGAATGTGAGTTTTTGTTGCCCATGTGCTGGCAAAGGGAAACAGGAATTGAAAAGGGAAGTGTATCAAACTGTTTACTTGAAACTGTGGGCAAAAGTGCGAGCCAGAATGTCTGGGAATCCCATCAGGCATCCTCTGTGCATGCATTGCTCCCTGAGTATTGCCTGGGGTCAATGCTGCAACAGAGCTGTTGTGTTTGCAACCACCTCCTCCTCTCTTCAGACCTCGTGGGGTAGCCTGACCTCCTTTTGGTGGAGTTCCCTTCCTGACACCAGGACATTGGGTAGGCTGGATCGGAGCTGAAGGTGGGCAAACAAGGACTAGAGACAGAGCATCCATCCACCCATCCATCCATCCATCCACCCATCCATCCATCCATCCATCCATCCATCCATCCATCCATCCATCCGTCCAGCAGTAGCAGAGAGGCAGTGGAGCTCTGGGCTCCTGACCTTCCCATTCATATGCAGCTTGCACTGAAAAAGCAGCCACAACAAAGAGATAACACTCAAAAGACCTACAAAACACTGATTACAAATGAAGTTTCAGTAAGTAATGTAACAAATTGACCAGAATTCACTTAAATTGCTGCTGATAATATATACCTGCTGCATAATAAAACCAAGACTATATTGGGAAAATACTGGATTTTAATTACAAGAAAGGACATGAGAAAACTCAGTTTTATATTTCAGTTATATCCAATTTGAAAATAAAAAGAGGAAAATGTGGTGACTGTGATCTCCAAAGAATATTATTTGTTTTGTATATATCAACAACTTAGGGGAAGCCTCCTTTGTTTGTGTTTTGGAAATGGAAGAGGGATATCTAGCCATGATTCGGAGGAAGTGCCATCAATACAGTGAAGACTAGTTATTATCTGTTGCACTTGGCAATGGGAACATCCTGAATAAAGGGATGTGCATGTGAAAACCTGAGGAAAAGGCTAACCTGAAAGGAAGGTCAGCTGGTGCTGCCAGTTAGGGCTGCAGGGTTTGTTCTGCTCAGGCTCTAGTCTTTCAGTATGACATTACTGTTGTCAGAAAATGCCAAGTCTCAGTGAAACCCTGGAGAAAGGGGAGACTGCAACACCCCCCAGGCTTTGGCAATAGGTATAGAAAATGTGTGTGTGTTTAGATCCTTGATTGCAAAAGAAAAATGGCATTAAGTTGGCACAAGAAAGGAATTTTATTCCTGTGAGTTTTTGCACAGGTTTGTAAGTGGCAGAAACTTTCAACTTCTGCCAGAAAAGCATCAGGGTTCCCATGTACAAAGACGAAGAAGTGATATATCTACACCAAATACAAGAATTTGATTTTGATTTCAATACCGTCCCTGTGATATAAGAGCTGAATAAGTTTGCAGAGACTTGATATAACCTAAAATGGAAATAATTCTTGGTATGGAGATTCACATCTTCCATTTGTGCCCTCAGATCTGCCTGTAGCACATAAGCACCAACAGAAGCCTCTTTAGCAGACATATCTAAAAGCTACACTGACTTATAATCACTGATACCTGGGAAAATTCTAATTTGACCTCTCAGGAGCCAGAATGTTGGAACTGGAGACCAATGTCGTTAAGTACAAAGCAAAAATTGACCAGAAGTTTTGTCCTCCCCACGCCCATGCTCTCCAGATCCATATGATGGTATTTGTGCATTTTCTGCCTTCTCCCATGGGCAGGGACTAACTTCCCTCTTGGGTAAGTGAGGGAGCAGAGCCCAGTCACCATCAACGCTGGGCTGCTGGCTCCAGCACAGCACTGCAGGGGCTGGAGTGGCCAAGGAGGACAACTCCAAACTGTCCTGCAGCAGATGTGTGGTGGGATGACCCTCACATGGGCCGCACTGTAAATCTCATTCTAATAACTCAGGATTGGTCCAAATCTTAAAGTCCTTACACAATTCAATAACCAAAGATAGTTAAAGATAATCCTGACACAAGTGCCAAGCAACTTCCAGGTCTTTGTAGGATTCAAACTGTGCTGCTGGGTGCCAGGTCTGAGGTGATGTGTGGGTCAGGCTCCAGGCAGGCAGGTAGAGTTGCTGGTCCTCTGCCTGCTCGTCCCTGTGGCTCCCCAGTTTCCATGAAGAAACTGAAGAAAGCAGCTTTTTGGTTTCTTTGCCATGTTCTCATCCAGACCCACAGTATCCTTTCTTGAAGAGGGTGTGTCTCCTGTGCCAGGTCTGCACCATGAATGTCGAGTACATGCAGTCCCTTTTGAATCACAGGAAGTATGTAGGCTTTGGAGATTATCAGCCCATTATTAACTTTTCAGAAAAATATAAAGTGGTTTCCGCTTTATCTGTTTACTCTGTGGCTGATAAAATATTAACATTTTTCAGCCTCCACTGAATAATCCCTGGTCCCCATATTCCCAGACAATATGGTGTGTGGCTTAAATGGATCACCCTAAATGAAGCTGTTTCTCTTGGCTACTGTCATACAGGAAGCTGGTGAGAAAAAGGTTGTTTGCACAGGATTTAAGCATTTAAAAAAATTTATGAAAATGTGATGCTGAGGAAAACATCAGGCAAGTAGTAAAAGTGCTTTGCATGTGTGCAGCTGTTTCCTGGACATTTCTTTCTATTGCAGGGCCACTTGGTTTACAGGAAATTCCAGTTCCCGCACAATGCCAGTCGCCCCAGAAAACGGGCTCTGGGCTTGGCTGTATTGATCGGCTTTGTGCAACTGTTGGTGCTGGCAATTACACCATGTGCACTCTCACAGGCTGCAAAGACTGGATTGGATCCCAAATGGTTTTGAGGAAAGAGTAGTAAATTCACCTCCATCTGTTTTATAGCAGGGCTGCTGTTTCTCATGGTTAGTTTTAGACCTGCCCAGATTAGATTTTGGTCTAGGTATAACTTAGCACCTCAGCTTTGCTGGCAGGTGGCTGGCCCTGGGCTCGTGCTGAGCATGACACAGAGTTGTGCCTTTTGGTGGGAGCTCCAGTGGAAAGAAACAGGACTGATGCCCTGGCACAGACTGAGGGTCTCACACCAGCCTTCTCTGTACATCCAGAATTCATACCAGGTTTTAAGGGTCCTGAGAAACTCATAGTTTCTCCCATCTATTCTTACTGGGCTGTTTTTCCAAGTTTAGAACAGTGACAAGAGGAGATGGGTACAGACTCCAGCAAGCTTAGATAAACTTTACACGTTCAGCATTTTCTGTTGGGCAGAAACCCTACCATGTTCCAAGCACTAGTATGGCTCATCTCATGGCAGACCCAGTCACATTCAGTTCTCATCCGGATATGCTGGGAGCAAGACAAGTGAGAGCAGGGTTAGCTGGAGTTCCCATTCTCCTGTGTTGGCAGAAAGCCTCACAGCAGCAGATGCAAGGGGACCGAGATGATAAATGGACTTTGGAAAGCAACCCAAACATGTACATACAAATTAGTATTTAACATACAGTTGCTATTTGCAAATTATCCCCTTGTGATTTAGCTCTTGAATGAAAGCAACTGTGTTAGCTGAACAAACAGTAGCAGAGGGAGCTGCAAAAATGCACCTACACTCCCACCCACACCATACCCTGGCGAGCCCGTACACCAACCTGCACATGCGTTCACACGAGGCACACACACCCCTTCCCGAACATGCTGTGAGAGCCACCCAGCCCTGCTCTCTCCTCCCACTCTGCCAGGCACTTTAGGGCACACGAGCCACCTTTAACAAGTCACTAGTCCCTGAGTCAGGACCCCAGACTGCAAGGACAGGTTGGTGACAAGCTGTACTGTCAGCATGTAGGCCACTGGTGAAAGGGAGACAGACAGCTGGGCCCTTTGCCAGGTGCTTTGGCAGAAGATGAGCTGGGTCACTATCCCAGGTTTTTAATGGGAAGCGATGTTATGGCAACACATGAATCATAAATAATTTGACACCAAAAGGAACAAGCCACAGTGGCCCAACACCTGAGCACCCGCCTCGACATCCGGAGTGACGCAGTGGGCTTGACGCAACAGGCTGAGCTCTGACGCGTGTTGTGAATTCTCAAAAACACAGAACTCCTCCAAACCTCAACAATCAAAACCTGACCTTCCCAGCCTTGGCCTGACAGGCCCAATGCTGAGAGCCTGCAGTGCTCCTGGGCCTCTGGGAGGGCCCAGGGCACAGGGAGGGAAACCAAGGCTGGGGAGCACCGTGCATCCTCGGTGTGCAGTCAGCTAGTTAGTGCAAGGTGTTGGGACAGCATGTCCCAGCTAAGGAGCCTGTTTGCCTTCCAAAAATATGAGGAGCTGGTGAGTAGCTCCTCCTGCCATTGCTCCTGGCACTGTGTGCCTGGGGTCTGCAGCCTGAGCACCCAGATGAGGCTGTGCCGACCGTGCTCTGCAGGCACCTACCAGGAGCAGCACAACACACCATGCCTGCCCTGACCCCATGGCAGGGCTGGAGTCTGGAGGTACCAGGAAAGGTGGTGTTACTCACTGGCCTACATTTTGCAGGTCAGGTCTTTCCCAGCCAAAAAAAGAGGAAAAGGATTACATTTCAAAATAGTTTCCCTTCCCTTTGGAGGGAGAAGTCAGAGGTAGAGCCAGACAGCTGCTACTACGCATGATTTAAGGAGATAAGAAGCAGCAGCAAGAGGGAGAGACTGGGATTTATAGTATCAACCCTAAAAATAGCTGTTAAGAGAAAGCCTAAGCCTGGCAAAGCCTCACTGGGAGTTGCCCCATACACAACTGCTCAGCTCAGCAGATGGCATCTAGGTGAGGAAGATCTGGCTTTGAAGAGTTTGTCTCCACCATCACCACCCTAAGCCAAGGTACCACTTTACAGCCCCTTGTGTGGATGTCCCCAGGACACAGGTCACACTGGAAATAGGCTCAAACAGAGCTGTCAACACGGCAGCTCTCACTAGTTTATAAGAAGATAGCTCAACTGAAGCCAATGTTATTTCCTCTTCAAGCATCTCTGAGCAAGGAAGTGACTTGCCCAAGCAGGTTGGTGGCAGACAGCAGTGTGGAGAGGGGCTCTCTAGGCTGCATTTACAGCCAAGCCCGACTGACATGCCCAAGTTGGCAACCAGACCTGGAAAGATTGTCTGCATGTTGGGTCTAGTCCTCTGTGATCGCAGACAACCGTGTCATATAAAACCATTTAACTTTGCTGACTAGGCTGCTCATCCCTTCAAACCTACCAGGAGTGTTTTCAGACCCTCTCTTGTCTACTGGCGTCGCCTTTGCTTTCCTTGCCAAAACAAAAATCCCTAGGGCAGTGGGACCAATAAATACACATTCCACACTCAATCAGGTAAACCCGTCTACTCTGAGAAAAGAAATAAATATAAAGACAAACCTTAGTGAGAGTGAGATCAATACTTAACAAGCCACCAGCTCTTCTGCTGGAGATGAGCTTTCTATTTGCATTTGCACTGAATATCACCCCACACACACAAAAAAGACACTGGTGCTGCTGCACAGGTACACATTATGTATTATGTATTCTATACTGTGAGGAAAAACATGGCTTTATAAAGTATCTGGTTTAGAAGCTGTTGGGAATTTGATTTGCTACCCAAGAAAAAGTACTTTCCTGATTTAACTTTGATTTTTAAAAAACAAATTTCTTTTCAGTTATGGGAGAAGAGCAGATACTTTTTAAGGGACATAAAAAAAAAAAAGATGTTGACTCTGGGGATTTCCAGGTAGAGGCAAAAAAGTCTCTTTTCCACTGCAAGGCATGGAGGTAAAACGTTTGATCCATTGCATGTTTGGTTACCTCTCCTTGCCCACTCCCTCAGGGTGCTGAGCACCACGCAGCTGTGTCCTGCCCAGCTCACCAGAGCCTGTGCACCTCGTGCTCCCTGCCTGCAGTGGCACAGCCACACATGCTGTTTCTAATCAAACCTGATTGCCTTCCTTTTGACATAGACAACAGGAACTGGTCCTGGTTTAAGTCACCCTGCTGGAGAGCACACACCACGACCGGCCCTGATAGCTCTGGAGCTGCAGAGAGGGACTCAGGAAGCAATAAATCAACTGTGCTGAGTTATGACATTGGTGACAAAGGAATGGTTTCTCCTCCCTCGAGCCCTGCTGAAGGTACTTGGTCTCTGAAGGCACAACAGGGGCTGGGCTGGCAGGCCCCGCTGTGCAGCAGGGGGTGTTTATTTGTCCTAGAAGCACCCTAGAAACACCCAGTGCTGCCGTGGATGGTTTACATACAAGCCTAACAAACAGCATCAACAACACAGTAATACTTTGAGGCCCCACTGAAAGTTTGTATGTCAATACACCAGGAATATACAGCTTCCAAGTAGGAACTGCTTCACCACTAAGCAGGGAAAATGAATAAAGAGTAATTGAGGCAGCCACGGCAGAGAGTGGTGGAAAGATGTCCAAGTCACACAGCAGCTTGTTGGTTCAGCAGTCCTGGTTCAGTGTGTTACTGACTGCTCCTCACTAATCCCTCTATCATTATTCACACTATGAAAGTATCTTTGAACCCTCCTTAATATTATTTGACTATTAAATCCCATGATGGAGCAAAGGCAGGATGAGTGAGACTCAGTGAAACCAGGACCTGTGTCCTGAAAACCTACAGCTGGTAGAAACAGCTCCTCTTACAAACGTGTTCCCAGAGGAGGTGCAAGGTTGGTGCTTGTCTGGGAAACATTATCTGAGCTCTGACTACACTTTGAGCAACCACATCCAACAAGCACAATTTTTCACTACAGCCCCCCAGCACTTCCAAGAGGGAAGCATTGTGACAGCAGTAACATGTCACCCACTGCCGGGACAGGGAAAGGAACTAGGCCTCCAGGTTGTCAGGCATATTCTCTACTTGAATTACCCTCCTACCCCGACCAAGTAACCAGAAGCCCATGTAGTGCTATGTGGCACCAGAGGTTCATCCGCCCAAGGGGTCTGCAGCAGAATGAGGAACCAACTGGGTGGAAATCTGCAGGAGGGAGGCTGCACACAAGGCATGGAGCTGTGTGGCTTCTAGGAACAAAGTGTGGAGAACTCAGGGTGATTTCCTCTGTGCTGGCTTGACTGAAAATCACAAGGGTCTGGGCCAGTGTAACACAGTGGGCCAGGCTGTACAGAGCATGGCTCCCTCCAGGGGCAAAGGCAAATACACCATTTGTTCACCTTGTCTAGTTTGCCTCTGAACTCCAAAGCAAGTAGCTAAGCATGCATCTTGAACTCTGTGAAAATGTCATGTCCCCCTGTTTACAAGAGATTTCTCTGTGATATCTGCTCAGACAGAAAGTAAAGTCACACCAGTGAAACAAACAAGAAAGGAGAAGGAAGCCACACAAAGCAGTGAAGGTCCCAATCAGCAGAGGAGAATGGAGGCTGTTGGATATGATCATACCACCTCCGTCCCTCTCTCCATGCATCAAGTTCTTTGTGGCTGAGCAAAGTGACCATTTTAACCAAGAGGTTCCCAGAGAAGCCTGATCTTAGCCTGCAGTGTGAGATGTGATCTTGTGGTCATATATGTTCCTCTTGTGGAGCAAGGAGGACAGGATGTGTCTTGTCCGCTGCCAGAAGAGGAGTGCAAATCTCTGCACAGCACACCAGAGCTGGGAGACCCTCCAGTACCTTGCACAGCCCTTGGAGGGGGATGGACAGTCCTGATCTCCTGGGATCTTCTGCATCTGCAAGAGGGAGCTGACCAAAGGCTGGTTAGGCTCTGCAGAGCTCTACAGCAGGATCAGCAATGCTTTTCATTCCTGCTGCTCCTGTGACAAACAGACTTTGCTGATACTGTGAAGTGAGTTGTGGATTCCCCCCTTTACTCCTGATTGCTCCATAGACAGTAGATGACAAATAGAATACATTTGGCATAGAGAGATTTCAGAGGTGCCATAAACCCCAGAGTGGGTTACACACTGGGTGCACGTTGGTGAGAATAGAGGTGTAAGGGGGAAGAGCTGTGACTTGGCACATGGCAGACAGTGCAGAACTGACCCCAGCTGGGATTCTGTGAGAGCCCTGGGAGGGCAGAGATGGCTGCAGGTGGAGGTGGAGGGCTCTGGGGTGATGCCACACTTCATAAACTCTTGCTTCGTGCTCCTCCCTCAGTACATGAGTGTGGGAGAGCCCACATTCCCACAGAATGCCAAACCCCTGGGAGACACCCTACAGGAGCTGCTTCCTGACTAACTTATCCCAGTGTGGAACTGACACCACGGCTTTGCCTTCCACACAAAGGGATGAGGGTGAAGGTGTGGGAAGACTGAAGGAATCAGCCCTATAACTTGGGTTATCACACGTCCATAGGTGAAGATCCAGATTCTTGGCATTCAAACTGCCTTGTTTCATAGACTCCAGTGTGTGGCAAGCTGCTGGGCAGATCCTAAAGAGCCTGTCCTTCCAGGACAAGAGACGCAGTGAACTGAACTCAGCAGAAAGATGACATGGATGTATATGAAAGCTGAGCAGGGATCTCCTCTCATTCACATCACTTTGAAGCTTGTGCAGAAGTGCCCGTGTCTTTGGGAGTGGGGAAAAACTAAATATGGGTCTCAAATCTGGTGCATTTGGGTCAGGCAATGTCACTGTGAGACTCACAGTGACATTTCCAGGCACAGAGCACAGAGCTTGAGTATAGCAAGGCTGTTGTGCTTTAACCATCCTTTGCCCAGAGCACCAAATTCCACATGCATTATTTGTCCTGGCTCTGTAGAAGGGTCTGAACTGCTCAAGCCTTTGAGCAGCACTATTGAAATGATCTTCACCTTCCATCTCCACCTGCATGGGAGATTGATCCTGTCACAATGCCAGAAACAATCCATAAAGTTATGTGCTATGCAAGAGAAGTGGCTCCATAATTTCAGGAACTTGTTTATAAATAATTTTAAAAGCAAACACATGGACAGACAGAGATGTAAAAGAGGCATCTCTATCCCTCAGGAAATGCTGGCTCCTGTCCATGGGATTTTCCCAGGGCACTTTTATCTCATTAAAATTGGTTTTTCATGAGTTGTGAAATGATTTTCCATGCATGGAAAAGGTTTGTACTGCTCTCAGCTCTGAGCAAAAGAACCCACTGAGGATGACTGGGACAAGTGAACTCTACACCTGGCCCCAAACAGAAAAACAGGAGTAAGAACAAAGCTCTCAACTCTGCGGTAGCCTGAAGGGAGATGCTACAAACATCATCCTCAATGGCAGGATTTGAGGTCACCAGGAAGGCATCACTTACAGCTCCCACCTCTGGCTGACACTGAGTCCAAGGAGCAGCTGCAGCTTGTATCCCACATGAGAAGCCCCTCCCTTGCCTTGCCCTTTACCAGAATTTTTGGGTGAGCCCTCCCTGAGGAGGCAGCACACCCAGCCACAGCGCTCAGCAGGGTGGGAGCCCACTGCCTCCTTGGGGTGCACCTGGCTCTGAGCCCCCCGCATGTCCCCTTGGGCTGGGGGCTGGCAGTGCCGGACACAACCCAGGGCAGAGGGAGGGAGCTGCCCCAGGCTCTAAGCCACTTTCCTCCCCTTCTGGCCACCTCCTCTGCAGAGCCAAAGGCCCCTTTCCAGTACCCTGGGGCTGCAAAGCTCTTGGGGACAGAGCCTGGGCCTGGTCTTCAGCTGCTGTGGCTCCAGGAATCTTCAGCCCTCTGGAAAAAGGAATCTAAATACTGCTTATTGGAGAAGGCACAGGCTGGAGGAGTGCCTCTTGCCCACCCCCTGCTCAAAGGGAGGATGCTGATGCTCACTCCCCTGTGCTGCAGGCTGCAGAGCACAGGACCTGTCAGTCCTCCTCCAGTCCCATGTCAGCAGGTTGGTCCCGCATTCAGCCCTCAGCTCTCTGCCTCTGTCCTCAAGCTGTGTGTGTTTTCACACCCACAACACTGTTCCCAGCAAAATATTTGAACAGCTCCTTCTCAAAACACCAGGAGATTAATATAAGGCATGTGCAGTGCTGTGGAGACACCTCTCCTAGCACAAGGAGATGAGGAAGGTGCAGCAAGTCCCACACTACCAGTAGGTGCCTCTCTATTTTTCCAGGCAGCTGTGGTCAGGGCATATCTCCCAGTTGCCACTCAGGAGCTCTTAGTGTTACATAAACACATCAGATGGATTGGACCTGTCCCCCAGGTGGTGAGCTTGGTGCTCTGTCTGTACAGGTTCCGATGGGATCAGTCCCCAGCAGGTGACAGAAAGGCTCTTTCTGCCCAGCTCTTTGTGCAATGCCCAGGGCAGTCCGTGCAGTGCCAGGTGCTGCACCCATGCCTGGCTGGGGCCATTCTCACTCCCTCCCTTCCAGCTTTTTGCCTCCTCCTTCTGTCTTTGCCTTTCTGGATCAAGAAACACTTCTGATCAGCTTGTGAAAAATGAAGCACAGTATTTCAGCTTCAAGAAACTTTGGAGAGGCTCACGCAAGGCTAGAATTTGGCTTTCATTCCAAAAGTCAGGCTACAAAGAAACCCTTTTGAGATCACTTTTACCTGGGTTACTTCTTCTCTGCCTTTGGCAGGAGGCTGCAGCACCAGAAAGTGTCAATTTACTCTCGCTATTGGGCCAAGAACATCCCTGGTACAAATTTATTGCTCTTAATAGGGCTGGGTCTTTAATTCCCAGCACATACTTGTGAAGAATTTTGGCTTGTCACTGAGGAGTAGGAATTATTTTCCTCTCTACAGGTACAGGCAGGTCCTCCTTTGGCTGAGGGCTCTGCACATCCCGAGAGGAGCATTTACTGCAGTGCTCCCATAAAGGGGATATGAAAACCCCGTAAGCACCTGCCTGTGCTGAAATCCAGCAGCAGAATGGCTGCTGTTTAGCACATGGATTTTTTTTCCTATTCCTTTCTCCTTTTTTATTGCTCTGCTACTATTGAAGTGCTACTGTGGGATCAATCTTTTCCCAGTCCCTTGGGGAATTAGAAAATGGAGTAAAAGGCTCCCGTAATGAAGACAGGGTACCTTTGCCATTAAAGTCGCTGACAGCTGAAGCCAGGACTAAGGTTTCACACCAGATTTTATGACTTCTTCCCATTTGTCAAGGATCTGGTTTAAATGCTTGTCAGGCTTGGCTGAGTGGGATTCCTGCCATGCTCTTCTGTGGATAGTGCTGGTATTCTCTCTGCTGCAAAAGCTGCTGCTGGTGGCGCCCATCACTGATGGGGGAAGTGGCCACTAATAATGGCAGCCCATTAAATGTTATTTCTTGAGAGAGGTTTGCTGGCAAGTGGAAGGAATCTCCGTCTTGCATTCCAGCCAACTCAGTGTCTGTAGGACAAATCTGGGTTGAATACAGACCTTTTGGCAAAAATCAGTCTGCAAGCAAAGAGCAGAGATGAGCACACTGCCAGCCTGTGCCAAAAATCCCACCAGTGTGCTGGCATGTCACCAGTCCAGGAGAGGGGAAGAGACCTCTCTGAGCAAATGCCCTCCTGCAACCCAAGAGGGCAGGCAGGGTGGCTGGGCCTGCAGCTCTGCTCATGGCTCTAAGCCAAGACCCCAGAGGCTGAGCCCCAAACAACGCCTGAGAGCACAAACAGGACGGACACTGAGGGACAATTCCCCCAACTACATCTGGCTACAGCTTCTTGTGGAGACTGTGTTGGCTCACAGAGCAGCAAAAGGTACTGGTGCTGCAGGCCCTTCTGTAAAAGTGCCCCTGCACCCAGCCTGGCAGCAGAAGCAGTGGCACATACTCAGTTTGCAGGAGATGCCTCTTTTGACATCTTTCGCAGTAACACCAGTAACCTCCTCGTTGTTACCCTGTGAA
Organism: Campylorhamphus procurvoides; assembly: GCA_013396655.1. Taxonomy (NCBI): domain Eukaryota; kingdom Metazoa; phylum Chordata; class Aves; order Passeriformes; family Dendrocolaptidae; genus Campylorhamphus; species Campylorhamphus procurvoides. The sequence continues at coordinate 265,601 of WBMV01016874.1, read as the reverse complement.
ACCACTCCCACCAGTGCACAGTGGCTTGCAAAGTCAGGTGAAAGGGGGGATATTGTTTCAGTCCTCCACATTACTGAAATGTGAACAAGAGATGCAGATCACTTTTCTGCTGCAAGGAACAAAACCCAGTCTCTGTGATCAAAACTCCTCTCTGGATTTCAGCTAATGGGTGCCCTGGCTTCATCAGATCTGCAAAGGAGGATTTGTGACGGTTGGAAAAGTCCAAGTAAGAACACATGGGAGAATGAAAAACTAGGAAAATACAAATGTCTGCCTTTCCCTCCCTATCAAACTCTTCTGGACTCAGACATTATGTATTACCTGTGGGTAAGGGTAATAAAAAGGGTCTCTAGTCTTACAAAAGAAAATTATGCTCACTGGAGGTCCCAGGACAGGGGCTTGGCTTGTTCCTCTCTCTACAGCACCATTTCTACTTTCTGGGGCTCTGTGTGTCCCGTGATGGTTTGTGTACATTTGAGAGCCTGCACAGACACTCAACAAACCATTTGCCTGAGGCCTTCATTTCATGGATACTCTGTGAACTGGTCTCCAGACAGATGAGGTTGCAGAGGTTAAATAGTTAGTTACAGTACATAAAGTTTATATCCATTGTGCCTAGATGAAGCTTTTCCCTTGTTTTAAGTGTCTTTCTCTTTATGAAGAAGAGAAAGATGACGGCAGTCACACCCCAGATTTCCAGCATAATCCCAGTTTAATGGTTTTAAACACAAAATCCTTCCTACTTTACATCCAAACACCTGCACTGCACTTCTGTAGCTGTGAGAGATGTTACTCAGCACACAAGGGACACTTGTGCCTGTGTCTGACAATCTGGCTGACCTCACACACCACCACCTGCCCAACTGTTTTCTTTATATACCGATTCCAAACTAGGGTTTTCTTAAGCGCAGTTTCTCTAACTGATACAATTAATTACATTATGGACTTCAAACATTTGGTTAAAATGATTATTATCTAGCATTTAGAACATGATTTCATTTTCTGGTTCATCACACACAAAATTCTAAAAACATGATGAATGACACAAAGCAAACAGAACTTCCATGACTTCTGTGAAAATAGGGGTTTGGGGTAAGAGATCCCAGGAGGGAGGGGCAGGCAGCACCTGGCAGCCACGGGCACAGTCGCCCAGGCTGGAAGGGGCTGATCCTGCCCTGCCGAGGCTCGTGGAGGCCAAAGGGAAGCTGCAGTTCTTACAGTGCACTTGTACAAAACCACAAACCTGAACCCACTCTGGTTCCTTAGTTCTGCTACTCAAAGAGTAATTTGCTAGTGGGCTTTTTTGTTGCCATTATGCGATATCAGAACTAGACAAATTTCTTCCCTATATTCACTGTTTGAAAATGCCTCACTTTTCCATGTTTTATCCCTAATGGAATGAACCTTTGGAACCGTCACTTGGGAAGGACTGAAAGTCCCTTGCAGAGTGAACTGAGTTTCAAAACTGATCTTGTTTCTGTACACTTGGAATAACTAACCTGTGACTCAAAACCTGTCAGATATCCCAGGATTTTCTGCTGCAAGGTGCAGTGCTGCAGAATGCAACGTGCACTGGCTTCACCTTGATACAAAGCTGGGCAACAGAAATGAAGCAGCAGGATCAACCTCCATCCTAAAAAGCTCCACTTCCTCTGCTGTTCCCAGCCGAGCACTGAATGTGCTGTCATGGCCTCTGCTGGCTGAGGAAGCACACGGAGCTCCCTCTTTAACCTGCGCGATTTCTAAACCTTTGCCTTGAAGGAACTGATGGAGCACCAGAGTAAAGATGTGGTGCTTTATCTGCAGCCTCAATTAGGCAGAGGGGATAAAGATCTGTTGGGCTGAGATAAGGATAGTAAACCTGGTAGATGATAATACAAAAGGACAGCAGGGCTGCCGTGCTTTCTCACTTCTGCAGTATTAGTTCTGTCCTTAACATGTTCATGATCACAGTCAAACCCAACCATGCTCTGGAAAAGGCCAGGCAGCTCCCTCCTTCCTCTTTTTATTTCTAAGGACAATTCTGTTTTACAATATAACATGAGCAAAAATGAACAGAGCAACACAGTTCTTCTTGAGGTATTTGTAGCTCCATCAGAAGCAAGGGTAGCAGAAATTCACAGTCCTCCTGGGACTCCTAACCCAGTTTGAACACCCAGGAGACACAGAGAAAGGGGATGGGTCAGATAAGTTTAGCATTTATTTCAATTATTTCCAGCCTTTTGCTCTGTGTCAATAACAATTTACCTCTACCCAAGTGATTACAGTCGAAGAATTTCATCATAGCACTGTCATGTAAGTCAGCACTGCTTGTTTGCTAAAAATATAGCACAGTTATTTCCTTTTTCTCTGCTCTCTTTTCTTTAAATAGTACTGAGGTATTTAAGCAGGGATCTAAACTCAGGCTCTGGAAAAAGAGGTAGATTATGTGAAATGCAGCATGTTGGGAAACCTTTGGTAGTTAAATGGTTGCCTTGGAGACACATGCTCTGAAGATAAAGGAGCTTAAAGTTAGAAAGTGGTATAATAAATTGTTTTCATCTGAGTCTTTGCCTGTGCGTGTAGGTGTGTTCTTTTCTGTTGGAGCTGGAGGAACCCATCCAAGACGTTCATTATTTTCAGAGACCAAAAGAAAAAAAATTGTTAAAGATGGTCAACAGAACCTGTAACAGTGTCAGTGCAGACCAACCACCTCACTGGGGAAAACGGCTCTGGATTTTTCCCATGCTGCAAACTGCTGATGGGGCAATACAAGAGAGATTTGGAGAATGGGTGACGTAAGACTCCAAAACTCTGAGCTGCCGACACTGCAAGGTTGGGCCAGAAAACCCTTGGGAAACAGATTCAGTCAGGAGTCTCCAGTGTTTTCACACCCATCCTGTTCAGGACAGAGGGACCATGGAAGAAACTCTTGAGAACTCAACTTCAAGTCCTACCACAGTGAGCAAGAGTTGGAAGAAGATGGGAATTAAACTTTTCCAAACTTGAAGGCAGGTTTGCTTCCCTTTCCCTTGGTCTGGGCCAGCAGGGAGACAGGCACAAACACCTGGCCTGCCACAGCTGTTCCTGCAGCAGACAATGATAGGAACAACAGGACAGAACTAAAAAATAATCCTCTACTTTCTGTGGCATCATACTGCATCATTTCTTCCTCCTCGCTTTTCACTATGGAAGAAGACCCATTCCTCAGGAACAAGAACAGAATTGCTTCTACCAGACAAAAAGAGGAAGAAGCTGAAGGCCTGTGAGGCTTCACTCTGGGCTGGGCTTGGATGGCTCTGCCAGACAGAAAGGACACCAGCAGTGAAAACCAAATAAAGACATCCCTATGGTGTGTTTTCTTTCCACTGCCAACTTCAAAAGTGTCAGGGGGGTTTCAGGCTCCACCAATGTTCTAAGGGAGTTAAATTTCTTTGAACAGAAGCACTCTGCTTACTCTTATGGCTGAGAAAAGGGGTTTCAAGAAAACAGATTTGGAGGAGAACCACACTTGTCTAGAAAGGGGGCTGTGAATCTTATGAAATGGTATGATTTGTGAGAGTTCATTGCCTCAGGCCAGTATGTGCTTCTGAGAGGATTCAGAAAATGAAGAGGAATGGGAAGGAGTCAGGTCTCTGAGGCCTTACAATCTTCTGTTTCAGACTTCTAGTGGGATGAGCAAGGCTAGATGTAGGGGAGATCCAGAATCTGTCCCAAGAATTTGACTTCTGCAAGTAATTTCCTTCCCTTCATCAAATGTGCATAGCAAAAGTTCCTCCTGCTGTGACCTAGTTTCCTACTGATTTCATAGAGAAGAGCTTTGGAAGCTTCTGCATTGATGACTGATTACAGATTTAATTTCGTAAAGTTAAGAATACTCCAGAAAATCAAGAAAATACCATTACCAGATACTCCATCAGTGGCCCTGATGGAGCTACACAGTGCCAGGCAGAGAGTGCCATAATTTCTTTCTCCATCATGCCAGGAAATGCTGTCTCTGCAGTGCCAGGTGGGTACATCCCAGGAGGAATGATTCCTCCAGGGGCTCACTAGTTTGGTGACTTGTTCCTACCTGCCATCTAGTCCTTGTCTGCTCCAGGGAAGAAAGTGAGGAATTTTTAAATGACTCATGAGAGTGTCAAATCTAATCTCAGGAGCACCCTTGACTCAGTCTGGACTGTCCTACTGACTGTTTTCAGCCACCTCGTCCTTGAAAAGTGTTTTCCTTGCTCATGATCCCGCTGTGCTCTCCACAGGCTACCCCAAAGCCATCCATCCATCCATCCATCCGGCACAGTCTCCTCTGCAAATAGACGTGAGGAAGCAAAGAACTGCAAGGCAGGAAATGGCCACTTGGCCCAATGAGCCTGGCCCTTTAAATTTATCTCAAATGCACCTCCTTGCTTTGTCTTTGCATCTGCAAATCTCCTTTCTCATCATAAAAATGTCTAGCTGTCTCTTAAACCTATTCAAAGTATTTGCTTAAGTGATCTAACTTGGCAGAGACCCTGCAGTGTTTGGGCCAGCCGGAGTGACATCATGCTGCCAGAATCCCCTGTTTATTGTTCATGTTGCCTGCCATCCTGCCACGCTGGGCTGGGCGGTAGCAGATAAACAAGTCCTGTTCAGCCCACGGGAACCACCCGTGGAAAACTCAGGGCTACCAGGAGAGGCAGTGCTGACTCAGCACCCAAGAGGCTCCCCATGAAATAACTCTGATCAGCCCCTTTGGAGCTGGGGCTTATGGAAGAGCCATCTCTGGGTGGACTCCTGAATTGGCTTCAAGCTGTGTTCAGAACAGATGGGAGAGTTTCTGCCATCCTCCCATCTAAACTTCTCCTTACTAGGCATATTGAGGCAGCAGGGAGAAGACGGGAATAAAAACCTCCAACCGTAACCCTTCCACATACACTACAGTCTTAGATTACAAGATAATCCTACATGTTCTTCTAAATGTGGCCTCACTAAGGTGAAGTGACCACTGATATGAAAATCTCCCTGGTATATTAGCATCTCTTCAGTTCTGGCTATTTTCAAGATCCTCTAAATGGCTGGCACATGGAAAAATCCCTTTGCTCTCGTTACAAATCCCATTCTCATAAACATTTGAAAATACTATTACTCCAGTTTTGCAAATAAGAGCAAACATTTAAAACATGTAGAAATGGAATCAGGTTTTCAATGAGTGTTTTGCTCCTCTCTAATTATTTTTTGTAGGACTTTAATTGACAGGGCTCCTGATATAACCCTTCTGAGATCACTGAAAGGCTATTGCTATTTGATAATTTTTGTTTCATATATGTTGAGCATTGCTGAAGTATTTGATGTCTAATGTTGCTATCCATCTACAGGCATGCACCAGTTTGGTTTTTCTCCTGTTCTTGGGTGCACACATGGTGGTAAGAGAGGAGGCCAGACCCTGCTGTCTCTGGAAAGCTTCATTCTAGCTCATTTAATTCCATCTATAACAAAACTTATTCTCTTTTTTCCTAACTCCTTCACTGGGTAAGGCCCCTGTGTGTACTTAGCTCTGCTGACTTGTGCTGGCTTCTTCATCATCAGTCTGTGTACAGAATATTCTGTATTCAGAGAGATGTTTGCGACGCTGCAAAACACACTTCTCTGAAGAAGAGCAAATCCCAGTTTGGGAAAGTCTGGATGAGTATTTGCCATGGGCTCAAGTTATTTCCCAGAAACTGCCTTTCATTTCACCCTGCATTTGGATTCTGCATTCCCTTCGCCCTGCCCCTTCCTTAGCCTGGCAAACAGCTAAAATTCCCTCAGCAGCTTGATGTCAACTAATGCTGTATCAAAGAGTCTAAGCCCCATTTGACCGTGCATGGGGGATATGAGGGCTCTCAAAGAGACTAACAACACATAGCTGCTCTTCCCAAGCCCCTCTGAGTGCCTGAGCAGCCTCAGCCTCCCCACACATCGTTCCCACAGTTGGAGAGCTGCAGCTGGTGCCACCCCTTGTGCTCAGCCCAGCCACCCCAGGACGTGTCGCTGCTCCCGCTGCAGCTGTGGCTGCTGAGCCAGTGGGCACCCAACCGAGGCTCCTACACTCGTTTAGCTCATTAGACTCAGACAGCTGGAGGTTGCACAGAGAGCAATGAGACAGGCAAACCTACGGGAGAAAACTGAAGAAAAGTCCCCAAACGTGGCTGTGTTGTAGTATTGCTTCTCCTGTTTCCACACTACTGTTTTTGGCCTGTTCCTCTGTGTCTAACTATTTTTAAGCAGAAATCTGATCTGCACATTTGGGTTCAAAATGGGCCAAGTTCCTGCTATAGCACTGCACGTGTTTGGTATCCAAATAGGCATGGGAAGGAAGCTGCCTTCCACAGCAGGGGCTCTGAATGCCTCTAGTGGATTTAAACATCTTGTCCTCTGTCATGGAGAGCTGACTGCAGCTTCACATCCTGCACAACCCAGCCGCAATGGGCTCAAAGCAAGGCGGACACTGGGAGATGGGAACAGCCTTCATAGAAGAGCCAGAAACCAAGACTGTGCCTGGTTGGCACATGCTTTTTTCTACTGCTGATGGCAGATCAATCACTGCCCTCCCTCGAGTCCCCGTGGCAGGTGTGTACAGAGCAGCTGCCCTGTTGCTCTGCAATGGCACATGTACGTTCTACCTATATCCCTGTCACAGCTGCTGGGAAATAAATCTCTTAACCCACCGGAAGGTGGATCCCCCCATCATATCATAGGGAGAGGTATTTTCATGGGGAGAGGAAACAGGGCTTTGCAGCCAGAAATGTGCAGAACAGTATTCAAAGTCCTGTCTTGCCATCCAGATGTTTCTAGAGACACCAAACCACTGCATACCAAACCCAGGGATTCTCATTCCCACCAGACAGGCATTGCATGAGGAAAGGATATGTTCTGTTTAACCTCATTTATTCCTTAGCAACCAAAAGCTCCCTGTATTTTCCCATCTTGGGGGCTTATGTGTGGATCCCCACTCAGTGACATTCTCCCACCATGAATGATTAAGGAATCTGAATCTTTAAAAATTGCCAGATCCCGTTTCTATTCTTAAATACAGCCCTGTAGAGAGAGATAAGCCTGGGAGGCCAAGGGATTTTAGCTAATGATCCCTTTTTATGGGGCCAAGAAGCAGTGCCATGAAAAGGAGGTCTGAGGTCATTTCTCCCCTCTGTGCCTGTGCTTTGCAGAGATTTATGCAAACATTTTTTGGGTTTTACCTATCTGTGCTGTGTTCATTAGGAAAGCAGCTAGGCTCTTGCCCTGGGATGTGTGGAACACCCATGTGTCAGGCCTATGTTCAGCACTGGCCAGTGCTAATGGGAAGAGAGGATTAACATCTTAATCCCTGGTGCAGCTGTGCCAGCAGCAAAGACAAGGCAGTGGGTAACTACCTCAAGGTGGAAAGAAATACAAGGCCAGTTTGAACAGCCTCCTCCTGAGAGAGCTGCCCATAGCCTTATCTTCCCATTTTGGGAATGAGTGGGATTCTGCCTTTCATTCACTAGCCTAATGCTGCTCTGAGAACAGGTTTACTTCATCTGCCTGTGACACTTTCCTTCCTGCACAGGGCTGAATGTACCTATTTAAATTTATGCTCAGGACCAACTCAGTGATCAGTCCACTACAAAAAAAGGTAGATGAGTTTCACTGTCTCATTACGTGTATTTTCCTGTGGGAGGAGGTGGGATTACAAACCAAGGAGCAGGAGAAAACAACCATGGGACATGGAATGTCCTTAGCAGTGCTGCTTGGCCTTAGAGCCTGCAGGTGCAGGGAAAGGGGAGCGTAACCAGCAGAGCCAGCAGCTGGAATTCAACTGCCCCAGCAGGAACTGGAAACAAATGAACAGACTAACTGAAATACACCTTCCCCTGATCTTGTGAATCAACACCATGCTGTTTACAGTAGTGTATAATAATATTGAATCAAGATTTGCATGGGGCAACTTCTATTCCACAGCACAAGATAAATTTCCAACAACTTTTTTTTTCAGTGATGCAAAAATATTTACTTTAATGATAATGAAAATAAAGTCAGTAAAATCCCTTTGTCCTGTTGTTTCGATCAGATAAACCATATCTACCAACTGTTAGAAGGAGGATTAACTTGGGTTGACACTTTTTTAATGTACTATGAGAAAAGCCCTGGGGCCAAAACATTTACAGGCCAGGTTTTAGAGTATGTTGATCTAATAGTTTCGCTGAAGAAAATGTCTTTAGACCTGGCAGGTGTGTATTGGTTTTCATTACTTCAAGTGTCTACTAGCAAAGTTTTAATTAACAGGGCTGTACACAAAATATTTCCAGTGATGCAAGAGTGAGGAACTTGGAAGCAGGACTCCTGGGTTCTCCTTCCAGTTGCTGAACAGGTCTCAGCAGACAGGACTGTAGCCAGACTATCCCATGGCTCCCAGATTGGTGGGACAAGATCTCCTCTGATATCCAAGTGTTACTCTGTTATCCCAGTCCTGTTGTCAGGTACTGCAGAAACGTCTCTGCTCTGGACTAAAGGGAATTGCAGCACCAAGGAAACCAACAGACTGGGCTCAAGTCTCCCAGCAAGTCTGGGACAGAACCAGGGACGGGCCCAAGACCTACTCCTGTGACCTGACCCATCTGAGCTGGCCACTCACCCCTTCCCATTCCACCTGGGGAGATGCCCGCTGTTGAGGCCTGTGAAAGAACAGGGAACAAGCTGAGCAAGCTGCTTGTCTTCTGCAAACAGGAGAAAACACAGCATTGGCCTTGCCTCTTATCAGAGACGTTAGGCCATGAGAGATAAGGTTATTAGCAAAAACATAATGCTGGTGCTCCAGTCAGATAAGAGAGGAGATAGACCACTTATCTTATCAGCTCTTTTATGAAGTCTCCCTCACTGTTATTATAATTTTCTGATAATATTATATACAAAATTGATAGCATTTTATTTTTCCTGGACAGGTTCTTTTCATTTGCCCTTTTCTTGACAGGCTGTCTTTTCTCCTCCTCCGGTAAGTGGATTTTGCCTCTGAAGTCCTCAGTTTGGCTGTTCTGGTTTGTCTCTTTTAGATCCACGTTACCCCAGTTTGTTTTGTTTGCACTTTTTTACAGTCCTTTTCCTTCTGTTGTCTCTCCTTCAACAGAGGTGCTGGTCTAGGGGATAGGTTTTTGGCAGTGACAGCAGTAAATGGGATGATTTGCACTTCATCCAAAACTCCATTCTTTGTCTGATAAGCATTTAATTATCATGGATAATACAGTCCCTTCGTGCACTTGGAAAAGAGCAATTTCATGATTTAGCTGTGCATTTCCATGGGGTGATTGCCCAGGAGAGAAGGGTATGCTCTGCTCTGCAAGTGCATCCTTAGACAGAGCTCTCCTTTCCTTGCCGTTTCTGTGCAATGAGACATGAGCTGGTAGAGAACCAGACCTGGACCCCAGGGCTGTTCAAACCCAGACCCTTGGCAGCCTAGCTGTGATCTCTGTCCAGACAGACATCCACATGTCTTGTGCATATGGAACAGCCTCCCAAGTTCTTCCTTCCTCATCAATATCCTTGTTATTGAACGCCCTCATATCCCCAGTCCTAGCTCAGAGCTGTGCTGTTTGCTCCCTGGGGCACTGGAATATGATTCGTCCACACAAGGTACCCTATTTAAGATAAATAGAGCACCACACTGCACTTTGTCCTTCTGCAGTAGCCTGAATGTTAAGTAAAAGTCTGCTTTTATTAAATTACACAAAATTGAAATAATCAGCGAGCATCAAAGAGCTCTCTGGTGACTTGCTTGTAAAGGCAAGCTCCTTGAACAGTCCCTGCTGTAGGCTCATTTTTTGTGACATTTGGGTTCATAACTTTGAGAAAGTAAAAGCACCTTCATGCAGACAAAAATTAGGCTCTAAATTATGAAGTGCTGATCCTACCCCACTAAAATTAGTGAGCAATTAGTCACAAGTTTTAAAGGGCACGGGGTCAGGCTCTACCAGGAAAACAGAGTCACCCTCCATTTATTGTGCACGTTTTCATGGGCCAGCCTTTGAGGTGCAGTGAAGACCTCAGCATGGCCAAATGCAAGGGGATGTAGAACTCCCCCTTTAGAACCATCTGTATTCTCCTTACTGTGCCCTGCACAGTCAAACTGAAAATGTGGGTCATTACCATGCAGATTATAACTAATTTCATACATATGATTTTGAAAGAGATCACTTTACAGGGCCTTTGCACAGGGATTACTTGCAATCCTCTTTGAGGGGTGATCTCAAAAGTTTTTTTCTCAGTATGATAGATTGATTTTTCTCTTGGCCATTTGTGATGATTAAAGCAGAAATCTTGACAGGTCCTCCTACAAAGGGTCAAGTCCTGCTCCTGGAGAGCTGGGGGTTGGCATCTGGCAGTCTGAAGCTGGGAGAGGCATTTTAAAATCCAAACAATTGGCCATGGCATTAACTCAAAATGTCTGGACAGGACCATGTTTGTCTGCCTGTGTGGTTCTCATATGCACTGTGTCCAGGAGTTGTCCTTCCTAGAATAACAGATTTCTGAGTGATGCTGTCTGGCTGCCCTAAGAGCACTTCATGGAGTAGCGCATGCTGTCTTAAATAGTTTCTGATTCTTTCCCTTCCATGGTGTCTAATGCCTTGTGTACCCTGCCCTGGCAGACAGGCCTCTGGCCTTAGAGCCTGGAGGGGCTCCGTTATTGTGCTCATTTGGGGGTGAACAGCTTGGCACGTTATTGTCTTCTCCTCAATCTTCATCAGTATATGCTTTAAAGGTTTTTTTATGTGATGCCCAGATACACTATAGTGTATGTGTGAGTCCCATGCAGTGGCAAACGGAGCATTAAATGAAAAACACAGAGCAAGATATTTTTTGCAGGTTAATTGAGTTTCTTATTTCTAAACCAGGAAAGGGCCGGGCCCAGGAGCAGAGCTGGGCTGTTCTGTTGCAGTGGCTGCAGTGCCCGACCACTGCACTCTGCAATCCAGTCTGCTTCCTTCTTCATTCCAGAAAAACCATGCAGCCCTCAAGAGCTTGACTTTGTCAGTGGATGTGGTGCCTCCATAAATGCTGGCTTGATTTGGGATGCTGTACTACAGGATCACTCTGGCTGTGTTTCATATGAAGGGCTCATTTATGACTGACTTCTAAAGAGAGTGTAAATGCTTAAACCCATGCATTTTATACCTATAAATAGGGTATATTATGAATGGGTATGGCCAGATGAGAGGAAGTTGTCACAGAAGGGTTTGGAGAACCTCATGAGCACTATTGTAATCACTAAAGATAAAGTGCCCTTTCTTGTCATTTAGTAACAACTTACTTTTCATGTGTAAGTGGAAAATGCAAAATATAACCGGATGTTCTTTTTTCTGACAATATTGCGGTCTGAGGAATCCTCTATTCTAACTTGCTGGATCCCCTCAAAGACGCCGAGACACAAAAGTAGGAACAGCAGCTCTGACCCCTTTCCTTTTCGCAGCCCAAATCACAACCATTGAAGCAAATTAAGTCTGGCACACCAAGCAGTCTGGGGGCCTTTTTCCGATGCTGTCAAGAATCCAGGTAACCTGGAACATATATGTCAAAACTGGCTCACTAACATTTACAGACAGGTCTAAGACAATCATACGTTTCCTGGTTTGGAAGTGTAAGAAGACTATGAAGGGGACATCTGAAATGAAATGCAAGTTCTTTAGATGTCAAAAGTATTTATTTACTTGATAGTGATGCAACCACAATTTATTGATACCAATTGAACTAGAGATCTCTTTCCACTGAACAATATGTGGGAGAGGGAAGCAGAGTGGCACAACCTGGTGGGAGAAGGACCCAGCAGTACTGGGTGCTCGGGCTCTGGCCAGGCCAGCTGCCTTCTCTATGGGGCAGAGGAGCCTTGAGTCCTGCTGTGAGAAGGCACTCATACCACCCCTGCGAGCTGGGGTATTTTGGTCTCCAGTGAAAGCAGAATTGCTTTGACTCAGCTGCAGAAGCACTTAGGGGTTGTGTGGGAGGCCCCCAGAACACGTAACAAATCATGGAGTAACAAAGGCAATTAAAAGGTGGTAATATGATACACGATTTAAGAACATGGATCAAATATTGAATTAAGCCCTACTCCCCATTCAGCCTACAGGCAGTCCCTTTGGTATAAAATGGCACCGGGGGCCAAATTCTGCTCCTGCTTTAATGGGGATGAGGAGGAATTGCTCTGGAGTTATGTCAGAACACGCCTGAGATGGCGAGAGGAGCCTGAAGCCAGGGCAGCACTGCAGTCAGGGCATGCCCAGGAGGGGATGGGGTGGACGGGGGCTCCTGACACAGTTGTCAGTGTAGGCAGACAGGCCCTAATTGGTCTGCTCTGATTACTTTTTCCAAAAGCTTTGAACTTTGCACAGGATGCCTTGGGCCTGCCTGCAGGAGCCCTGCTCTGGTGGGGAATTAGCACAATGGCTGGGCTGACCTCCCCCCACCCCAATTGCATTTTATTATCTAACGGGCAGTGGTTGGTGATGAATGACTGACAGGTGTGATCAGCTGATGGGAATGGCTGGGGATGGTACACATACACTGCGATTTTACCAGGCCATAATGTGTTCTGCAGTGGGCAAAGGATAAAGCTTGTAAAACATTTGTTTTAAGTCTTAAAATATCAAATTCCTCATAACTATGGGCTTCCTAAAACTGGCCCTGGTAATTACAAGTGTTGAGCCATGAATAATTTCACGCTAGGAGGTGCATTAATTTTAACCTCCTCCCACCTCCTCCAGACATTGTGAAAGCACATTACCAGTGAGGACAAGTTTATGATCTTATCCAGGACAACTGGTGCAATAATATGAAATGAAAACCAAGACAAAAATGTCATTGTCTGCGCACTCTGTACAAAGGGATCCTGCAGAAAGCTCCCTTTGCAGCCCGAGACCAGGAGTGCTCCAAAGGTGTGAGCAAGATTTATGGAGCTTTTCCAAGCACATGGCTCAGACCCTGCCAGATCCCACTGTCAGCAGCCTGGTGTCTAGGGATTGTTTCAAGGAACAGGGAGGAGTTTTGACATCACTGTCCCTATCATGGTTTGCATTTAAAATCTTCAACCATGCTTTCACAAAAACCCACTGAGACCTGGGACCAGGTTGCTCCAAATGCAGCATGCTTGGTCCCAAAAGAATCACCTGCAGTCTGGGGTTTATAATCTTAGTGTCATTAAGTTCAAGGCAGTGGCATAAGGATCTATTTGGCAGGCTCTCCCTGCTTAACATCTACATGTTTCTGTCTGATCACATTTACAACAGCAACCCCACAGTTTCACAACTCACTCCGAAGTTACACCTCAGTCGCAGAGGAAACAGGCACGTCTGGCTGGAGGAAAGATCAGAGATTTCTATCTTGGGCAGGGCACCCCACAGCATATTTGCCATTCACGCTGTGTCGAGGGTGCACTGTCAACACCATTCTCAAGAAGGATGTATAATACAGATGTTAAACACCAATTATCCCACTACAGATCAGGTAAAGTTAAATAATGGCAAGGGTGTGATGCTTAACACTGAACAAATTAGGGATGATATCCTCTGCCTAACGTTCCCAGGCGCCCCTGTGGTAGCTCTCCCTTACCTCGTACTACACCACACTGCCTGTGCTCCTACAGCAATGCAGGGTTGCGAAGGAAAAAATTGTCCTGACATAGCATTTGGAAGCCTTGGGGTTTGCTTCACAGCCTCGGTGCTAACATGCTGACAGTGTCATTCTCAGTTGTTTCTCAGTCCCTTTAGACAGAGCTAAATACCTCGAGCTAAATATGTAGGCAGTCCTGGTTTATATCAAGACATGACAATTCACAAGTCATTAAAGTTCTTGGGCTGCATGAGGTAGAATTTAATTTCCGTGTCTCATCTATGATCCTGAAAAATAAAATCTTTGGGCACATTTATGATTGTGCCATTTTTGTCCTTTACAACAGTATAATAGCATTGAAGCCAGTTATAAGTTATTTCCTTGGAATTTTTCATGCTTCCTTTTGACCCTTTAAGAGAAATGTATCAGTGTGTCACTACTACTAGGACGAAATTTTCCCCTGGAAATCAAAGCACAGCAAAAACTCTTTATCAGTTTCCCTGTTCTCTTCAGAAATCTGTGGTAGCAGATGCCTTAAACTCTCTCGTGGGTGAAGGGGAAAGGTTGGATTACTGAAAAAACAAGGCAGACCTCAGAGTGTGGAGGAGGCATTAGGAACTGCTTAGGATCTCAAACCTGCAACACCTTGAACCCATCACCAGCCAGAACCGTGATGGATGGGAGAGGATAAAGGGCAGTCTAGCTGACCCATGATGCCTTCCAGTGCCCTCCAAGAAACAAGAAGAAAAGAGATTCTTATCACTCTGTGAAAGAACAGAGGGGAAAATTATCATTAAAATGCCTTCCTAATAAAACTAACAAACAGGAGCTTTTTTTTTCTTTTAGACTCCATTCTCTTATCCCTTCCCTGCAAGCTTCAAGATGGCCATGACTTGAAGAATTTTAGTCTTTGGGTGAACCTTTCCTAAGTAGAGGTCACACCCTTCTGCCTAGACTTTAGTTTTGTTATACAGTTTTCTTTAAAAAACCTCAAGAAGATAAATAATTTGGAGTATATCTTCGTACGCATGAGTGCATAGAATCACTATGTAGAGTTATGGTAACACACAGAATCTATATAAGTAATAAAACTACTGTATTTGTGAATCTGAGTTCACATCCCACATTACCTGCCAGAGAATCACTGATGAAACATAAATGAGTCACTTTATTTCTCTGTTTGCTTTAGGTCTGGGAATTTTGCTATCTCCTTGTAAAGTGCTCTAGGATGACGTCAGGTAGTGGAGAGGTTTGGTGTGTTATGGAACTGAGGCAATTACAGACCTTGCAGCAAAGAATTTATAGTACAAAGCTGGCCATTGAAAGTTAATTTCCTATAACTGCTTTCCCCCACAGGTATTTGCAGCCTGGCATGCACAGCCCACTGAACCCCATGTTGATAGCTGGTATCTGTGGTTCCCTAACATCTGGTACCCTGTAATCCAAAATCTTAACAAGTCTTTTGGCTCAAATTCTACCTGTGCAACAGGTTACCGATTAGGCAGTCACCACACTTCCATCAAAACCAGGCTCTAAGGACTGAAGTCCAAATCCAAGAAATTCACCGTTCAGCTGTCCTAGTGTTTGATCATATATTAAACCTTCCAAAACATTTGCATTTTTATTCTTTAAAACCAACGCTTCACCTCAATATTGGTTTTATGTTGTTAGCATCATGCTAATCCCCACACACCTCTGGAATTTGTTCTGTGAGACAATGGCTACACCCAAGGTGTCGGGGTGGGAGAAACCAGGACAGATACACTCATTGAAAACACAGGAAATCCCCACAGTTCCCTGGCTGAAATACCATTTGCAAAGGTATCTTCAAACTTCTAATAAAAGCCATCCCCACCACCAAGGTTCTCAGGCTCTCTCTTGAGACAGACTCAAAATACCACTGTTGCTACACAACTGCTCCAAGAGAGCACAGTCCTGTGCCCCCAGCAGCAAAGCCACGTTTGTGCCACTCCCAGCCAGCCAGAGAGATTTGCAGAGCTCATGGGAATCTTTAGGAGTCAGATGTCCCCATAAGTGGCATGATGCTGCCAATGTGCTTTTACATCACATCCTTCTGGTGGTCATAGGGACTGTTAGGACAAGGCTGCAAAGCTGAGTGGGTCTCAGGTGTTCAGTGTCCAGCTACAGGGCACCTTGCAGGGTCTGAAGTGCTGGATAGCTGGAATCAAGAAATGGTCTCTGGAAATTCACCTGTTACATCCCAACAACCTACCCACATGCTCTCAGCAGACAGCTAGGGGGTAAAATGTCTTTTTCCCTCTTCCATGAAACTTGCATGCAGGATCTAGAGCAGAAGGGCTTGGAAACTTTTTGTGTGTTTTTTAAAGTTAACACTAGGATTCTGGGTATTTTGGGGAGTCATATACCCCTCTGATTATTTTCTGAATCCTTTGGCGCTAGTATTGTCTCAAAGCCAGGAACTGCTAAACAGCCAGTGCTGAAACTGTGTCAAGCAGTGGGGATGTTAACACAGACATTGTGTCTTTATTTTGGCTATGTAGCTTGAAAAGTTTCCCAAATACTGCTGTGATGTGGTGTTCCAGACTGTGCCTACCATGGTGCACTAGAATCAAGAAACTGATTTTGGATGTGAAAAAAAACTCAGGTCACATACACATGCTGGCAAAAGACTTTTCAATGTAGCTAAACTATCAGAAAAAGGCTCTCCATCATCCAGCACCTTGGCCTGGGCATGACAGCCCCTCTGCCTGGGAGAGGTGCTCTGGTGAGCCAGGGCAGAGGGGCTGACATCAGACACTGTAGAAATGTGTGATTCAGTGAGTACCATCACACAGCTCAAGCCTTTAAAAGAGTTTTGCTGCTGAGCCCCCACTTACTGAACCGCCCCAGATCACTTGTAAATCTCGGCTCTTCTCCCCCAGAGCCTGCCAAGTTCCCATGATCACCGACGAAATAGGGGTAGTTTGTAACCTTTCTCCATTAAGGGTTTATTCCTAATCCTGTTGGTTCCTATCTCACAATGACATAGCTTGGATCCCCCAAACATTCCAGTAATTCCTCCCTTCTGAGCAGGCAGACGAGGCGCTTCCCTGGCAAGCAGGCATCCCGCATTCCTGGACTCGATTCCCAAGCTGTCTTGCCCACTCCTCAAGAATGGCTCCCTGCAGGGACTTATTTCCTTAAGGATGAGAGGTTTTCATACCCTGGCAAATTTCCCACTCCCTATCATCACATGTATCCCGTGCAAAGAGGGAACAGAGAAGTGCAGGTTTCTTCTCTGCTGTTTTGAGTGTCCAGACACCTCAGGATGACAAGCAGGTGCTTGCAGAGTGTGGGGTCCCTTGCTCTGACCTGGGACACCACTGGAGGATTGGTGGGGGCCCTGGGGAACTCTGCCTGAGCCATGACAAAAGGCAGGGAAAAGCCTTTCAGATGGGACACGTTTAGCTCAGTGGCATGCTAGGAGGTGCTCCCAGGTTTACAGCAGGGACCAATTCCCAGCAGTTATCAGCACGCAGAAAGCTGATGCAGTCACACACGTGAGCTCTGCTGCTACATGAGGGCAGGACAGTTTCTAAGCATCTTTCTAGCTGAAACTCAGGTAAGAGTGTCTGAACATTAAGCTTTTCTCTAAGAACAGTCACCAAGATGTACCTGGGCTGAACGCACCAACCTGTGTGTGTTGCCTTCTACCTCAGTGCATATACATGCAGTCCAGGGCAGCAGCACTTTGCATCTCCTCATCTCTCTGGGCCTCTTTCCCACTGCCCAGGACTGCACTGCAGCCTGCACACTCACACAGCCCCTCTCCTCTTCTCAGAGAGCTGAGAAATACCCTCCTGTTGTGGCTCTGGCCATCACTCTCTTAATGAGCCAAAGGCAGTCCACAAGGAACAGGGGTTTTTTTCAGGCACTTTTTCCAGCACTGATGCACAGAGATGGGTACAAGCTCACCACAAGCTGCTGGGCTGGTTATCACAGGTCACCAGTTGATAGGCTGCACAGTTTTATTTCTGCCGCCAGATGCTGTCAGTTACTTGTTTTTTCATTTTCTGTCCATTGCTGGGCTTCCAGGGGTGCTGCCAGCACTTAAAACATATTTCTGTATGAGTTCTAGTTATTTAGGAAAGAAAGAAACTCGCTTCCTACTGCTGAGAGGCCCGGTGTTAAAGTGATGGAGGGCTCTGCATAACTCCTGTTCTACCAAGCTACCTCTACCGGAAATACTTCTGTCTGCTGTACACGAGGTGCCTGCGTGTGTTGAAGCAGCTACAGCCCGGCAGTCCCTGGCACGGCCGCGCTCCATCCCTGTCCCTGTTCCAGCGCTGTCCCCATCCATCCCTGTCCCCCTCCATCCCTCTCCCCATCCATCCCTGTCCCCCTCCCTCCCTGTCCCCCCCCATCCCCCCCCCCTCCCCCCC